>JAJKFL010000042.1:50631979-51194056 GCA_021186555.1 Reticulitermes speratus
AGGCCTGAAATTCATCCACAGTGGCCACAACGTCCCTACGCATACGCCTATGTGTTCCTCATGTCATGACACTAACAGCAATTTCAGACCGTCACTCGACAAGGCCACATTTAGTGCCAATCACGCTGCTTGTCTGAACACGCCTCAGACGCGGTTTGTTCCTCAGCTGAGAGAGGTCTAGAGGTAACAGCTATCGTGCAACATGACGGTATGCCGACACGTTACAGAATGTCTTGATAAGTGCAGTGGAGGGTGGACCTGACGTGGCGTGGCCTCCTCGGAGTCCAGACTTCAGCAACACGTGACAATCCGCTTTGGGGCACTGTGGAAGAGACAGTTTGCCAACTGCAACTAACAACAGTTGAATACGAAGGAACAGGTAACATGGACCGCTTTAACGACTTCCAACCGTCAGCGTAAGACGTGCAGAACATGCGGAAATGTTACAGTGTGCGGAGAATGGAGGGGAGTATACAGGTAACTTGTAACTAGCATGTATAGAGACTTTGTGGACACTCGCCTTCGCTTTCTGTAAGGCATTCAAAACACGATTCGGGCGTTTAGCATGAATCGGGCGGAAGAAAACTGCATTCAGAATTATGGTTGAAAACCTCAAACACACAGACCATTTGGATGATATAGGCGTACATGAGAGGGCAATATTAAAACGAATCTTAAATAAATAGAATGTGAGGGTCGCTATGACAGAAAAAATTGTCGGGCTCTTGTGCCAGCGGTATTGAAACTTCAGGTTCCATAAGACGCGGGGAGTTGCTTGGACTGTCTGAGAAACTGCTGGATAATCAGGAAGGTCTCTGCTCCATGTGGTTAGTTGGTGGGTTGGGTGCTTAATTAGACAGGGGATCGTCTTATGGAGTCCCCAAAACCAGTGATTCTTACGTCACTTTTACACCAATCCATGGGACAAGGTCAAGGAATAATTGCATGCAGGCTGCGATAAAGTTATCAACAAATAACAGCTGCCTGCATTGCGAACCGAAACATTAGAAGGTTGTGCCTTCTACTGTCCTGCAGCCAAAAGGAAATACAGACAGAAGTGTCCTGTAAAGAAGGCTACCAGCACGAGAGGTGGCCGTGGCCGGTATGTCGTCGTCTCTCGCCCTACGCTTCTCCTTAACCCCCGTCGCAGCGATGCAATTCTTTTTATTATTTATTGAAGATTACAATTTACAGTATTTACAGTATGCAAGGAAAAAAATTACAAAAATTGTTCCGATAACCAATTTAACTAAAATGAGTACATGAACCGAAAGTTATAAATGGGGAAAATAAGAATAATATTAGTGAAAAAGACTAAAAAAAACACTACGTCTGATGGTGAGCTGGTTTACAGTAGTACAGTGATACCTCGGCTAACGAGTGACCCTGCTAACGAATTTTTCGGCTAACGAAGTTTCTTTTCGCTGTTTTTCGGACTCGGCTAACGAATGTTTTAGTGGATGCTCGCGCTAACATAAAGCAGCAAACATGAACGGTCGGGCCATTCCAGGAGCTTATCTTTTCCGTCTGTATGTGTGTGACAAAGAGATGAGCTGACCACATCACATAGGGGAGACCCACCAACCAAAAAAAGTAAGCGACAAACCCAAGGGAAGCAGAAAGTTGCTCACGTTTCGGCTAACGAAGATTTCGGCTAACGAATGTGATTCCGGAACGAATTATCTTCGTTAGCCGAGGTATCACTGTAAATGTTTGTAAGGTTTTATATGCAGAGTTTAGGTCGGCTAGTGCGTAATTAGCTGTTTGTTGGACCGGAGGGTTAGGGTGAGATGGGCGTTTAGTACAAAATTTGGCCGTCAGATACTGCTGCGATCTCATATTCTCTCTCGAATGCGAGTCTTACAGAAAGCGACGCCGTGTACGGACATCCAGACGAACCTGCTAGCCCGCCCGTCACGACGGCAGACACGCCGACGTTCTATCCTTCATGATACGACGCGTCGTAACACTTCCATTCGTTAAAAGCTGGGCTGGACTACGGGGCGGGCCAGTCGGGCAGACGCCCGGGGCGCCAAGAAGTCACGTTGCTTGTGAACTCAGGTTTTAAACGCGAAAGAAATTCTCCTAAAATTATCCACAATTCAGGCACGCGCCCTCAAAACGTTCGCCAGCCCTGTCCTAGGCCGAAAAGTTCTTACAACAGAAATAAGGCTCATGAGAAATGTAAGAACAAAAGTTATACCAGTAATAATGACAGGTGCAGCTGGAATCATCTCAAAATCACTCACAAAATACCTCAGCAACATACGTGTAAAGCACGACATCAAGGAACTACAGCAAACAGCCTTACTGGCACAGCACACGTACTGCGGGAAGTACTGGTGTAAAGTACAGAACATTGAGCGTGGGAAATAACATTACATGTAGCATAAATTGTAACTACAGAATAGCTGTAACACTACATACCATAAAAATATGGTGTGTTTAAAGTGTATAATTGCAAATACCCTGCATAAAGGTGATAACATAATAATAATAATAATAATAATAATAATGTAAAAAATCTGCTGACTAAAAATTGTGTATCGGGAAAGGTGGTCGAGTTCTCGGGGGAACTCGTGCTACCGACCGATCCACCGTGACTCTACTGTTACATCGCAGGCGCTATCTTCCAGAAGGCTTCGCAAACGACCGGCTACTACTGCCATCTGCCGGTCCATTGCTCACAACACACAACTGCATTGTCTGGCTTCATTAAACGTTGCCAAGTATGTAAAACATTACAATATGTTACTAATGCACACAGACATAAACATCATCCATACCAACGTTCACATAAAAGCAAATGCATTAACAAAAAATGTACAACAGGTCCCACCGAGACTTGAACTCGGATCGCTGGATTCAGAGTCCAGAGTGCTAACCATTACACCATGGGACCTCCGCACAAATCCAACGGTCTTTCAGGTGTACGCCATAGTACGATTACGCAATGATTGTCCGTTGTATACTCGCGACAGATATGGCCTGTGGCCTGCAAACGGAAGTCTAGCAGTTCGTTAACTTTCCTCTCTCCTCCAGCAGATAACAATACGACGTAACACGTTGAGCCGCTCGCCTCTCCGCCAGACTGCCGTGCAATGGGGAAATTCCATTGCGGCACTGTGTTGGCTATCAGTAGCAACAGCAACTCGGCCTGGGGACTACTGCGTGAATCAACTGATAACGTTCTAACACTCGGGTATAGTTAGGAACACAGGCGGCGTAACTTGGCTAATAACAATGGCAAAGGTGGGGGGGGGGGGGGGACAAGTGACCATGGGTATTATGAACTTCACTTTACAAAGGATTCAAGTTAGAAAACACGTACCCGCAGTAACTCATCGCGGGATGCTTACGGAATGAATGAAAATAAATGGGTTTATCAATGAATATTTGTGTCAGTAATTACACCAATTAGTGGCTGTAGTAACGGCAACACTTTGTTTGTAACCATAAATAGAAACAATGGACCAATTAGTTAATAATTACTGTCTGTTCTACTGCAGGACATTCATTATACGTACTGCGCAAGCCTGCTCGCTTATAGGCACGCTGGCAGGATGATAATGTGGGGACTGCATGATGATAATGTGGGGACTGCATGATGATAATGTGGGGACTGCATGATGATAATTGTGGGGACTGCATGATGATAATGTGGGGACTGCATGATGACAGTGTTCACAGTTCAACAGGAAATACCAGAGAATCACAGAACGAAACAACACAGACACAGACTAACAACATAGACACACTAACAACATAGACACATACGAACAACACAGACACAGTACGAACAACACAGACACAGACGAACAAGATAGACACACTAACATAGACACATACGAACAACACAGACACAGACTAACAACATAGACACACTAACAACATAGACACATACGAACAACACAGACACAGACACATGACAACAACAAGACACACTAACAACACAGACACAGACTAACAACATAGACACACTAACAACATAGACACATACGAACAACACAGGCACAGACGAACAACACAGACACACTAACAACACAGACACACGTTTTATATCAGTCTCACCGTGCATTTTACAATTCACTGTTTACAAACCAACACAATGCACCTCACTTTCATTTTACTGTTTATTCATCAACCCCTACATATGTTTCGGTCTTATATAAGGCCATCTTCAGGGGGTTCAAAACTACGTTCATTTTACATCCAATGTTGCTTCTGCCATTATACTAGTCCAATCTCTTTGTATATAAGTTACAATCACTTACAAAGTCAGAATTTAAAGTATATATAAAAACAAAGAGTACAAGATCCTTAAAAATTCGTCAAAATTCGTGTTAAAACAGTAAAATGCAGCAATATGTATTGTTACATTATCTTTTCACCTTTGGCTGGTTTTTTGTTCTTGCTTTTGTATAATTTGATGGTCAATACTGTTTTTTATATATACTTTAAATTGTGACTTTGTAGGTGATGTAACTTATATACATAGAGATTGGACTAGTATAATGGCAGATGTAACATTGGGTGTAAAGTGAACGTAGGTTTTGAACCCCTGAAGATGACCTTATATAAGACCGAAACATATGTAGGGGTTGATTAATACATAATAGAAGTGAAAGTGAGGTGCATTTTGTTGGTTTGTAAACAGTGAAAAGACACACAGAGTAACAACACAAACACAGACTAACAGCAGACAGAGTAACAACACAGACACAGACTAACAGCAGACACAGAGTAACAACACAGACACAGACTAACAGCAGACACAGAGTAACAACACAGACACAGACTAACAGCAGACACAGAGTAACAACACAGACACAGACTAACAGCAGACACACAGTAACAACACAGACACAGACTAACAGCAGACACAGAGTAACAACACAGACACAGACTAACAGCAGACACAGAGTAACAACACAGACACAGACTAACAGCAGACACAGAGTAACAACACAGACACAGACTAACAGCAGACACAGAGTAACAACACAGACACAGACTAACAGCAGACACACAGTAACAACACAGACACAGACTAACAGCAGACACACAGTAACAACACAGACACAGACTAACAGCAGACACAGAGTAACAACACAGACACAGACTAACAGCAGACACAGAGTAACAACACAGACACAGACTAACAGCAGACACAGAGTAACAACACAGACACAGACTAACAGCAGACACACAGTAACAACACAGACACAGACTAACAGCAGACACAGAGTAACAACACAGACACAGACTAACAGCTGACACAGAGTAACAACACAGACACAGACTAACAGCAGACACAGAGTAACAACACAGACACAGACTAACAGCAGACACACAGTAACAACACAGACACAGACTAACAGCAGACACAGAGTAACAACACAGACACAGACTAACAGCAGACAGAGTAACAACACAGACACAGACTAACAGCAGACACAGAGTAACAACACAGACACAGACTAACAGCTGACACAGAGTAACAACACAGACACAGACTAACAGCAGACACAGAGTAACAACACAGACACAGACTAACAGCAGACACAGAGTAACAACACAGACACAGAGTAACAACACGGACACAGACTAACAGCAGACACAGAGTAACAACACAGACACAGACTAACAGCAGACACAGAGTAACAACACAGACACAGACTAACAGCAGACACAGAGTAACAACACAGACACAGACTAACAGCAGACACAGAGTAACAACACAGACACAGACTAACAGCAGACACACAGTAACAACACAGACACAGACTAACAGCAGACACACAGTAACAACACAGACACAGACTAACAGCAGACACACAGTAACAACACAGACACAGACTAACAGCAGACACACAGTAACAACACAGACACAGACTAACAGCAGACACAGAGTAACAACACAGACACAGACTAACAGCAGACACAGAGTAACAACACAGACACAGACTAACAGCAGACACAGAGTAACAACACAGACACAGACTAACAGCTGACACAGAGTAACAACACAGACACAGACTAACAGCAGACACAGAGTAACAACACAGACACAGACTAACAGCAGACACAGAGTAACAACACAGACACAGACTAACAGCAGACACAGAGTAACAACACAGACACAGACTAACAGCAGACACAGAGTAACAACACAGACACAGACTAACAGCAGACACAGAGTAACAACACAGACACAGACTGACAGCAGACACAGAGTAACAACACAGACACAGACTAACAGCAGACACAGAGTAACAACACAGACACAGACTAACAGCAGACACACAGTAACAACACAGACACAGACTAACAGCAGACACACAGTAACAACACAGACACAGACTAACAGCAGACACAGAGTAACAACACAGACACAGACTAACAGCAGACACAGAGTAACAACACAGACACAGACTAACAGCAGACACAGAGTAACAACACAGACACAGACTAACAGCAGGACACACAGTAACAACACAGACACAGACTAACACAGACACACAGTAACAACACAGACACAGACTAACAGCAGACACACAGTAACAACACAGACACAGACTAACAGCAGACACAGAGTAACAACACAGACACAGACTAACAGCAGACACAGAGTAACAACACAGACACAGACTAACAGCAGACACAGAGTAACAACACAGACACAGACTAACAGCAGACACACAGTAACAACACAGACACAGACTAACAGCAGACACAGAGTAACAACACAGACACAGACTAACAGCAGACACAGAGTAACAACACAGACACAGACTAACAGCAGACACAGAGTAACAACACAGACACAGACTAACAGCAGACACAGAGTAACAACACAGACACAGACTAACAGCAGACACACAGTAACAACACAGACACAGACTAACAGCAGACACACAGTAACAACACAGACACAGACTAACAGCAGACACACAGTAACAACACAGACACAGACTAACAGCAGACACAGAGTAACAACACAGACACAGACTAACAGCAGACACAGAGTAACAACACAGACACAGACTAACAGCAGACACACAGTAACAACACAGACACAGACTAACAGCAGACACACAGTAACAACACAGACACAGACTAACAGCAGACACACAGTAACAACACAGACACAGACTAACAGCAGACACAGAGTAACAACACAGACACAGACTAACAGCAGACACAGAGTAACAACACAGACACAGACTAACAGCAGACACAGAGTAACAACACAGACACAGACTAACAGCAGACACAGAGTAACAACACAGACACAGATTAACAGCAGACACAGAGTAACAACACAGACACAGACTAACAGCAGACACAGAGTAACAACACAGACACAGAGTAACAACACAGACACAGACTAACAGCAGACACAGAGTAACAACACAGACACAGACTAACAGCAGACAGAGTAACAACACAGACACAGACTAACAGCAGACACAGAGTAACAACACAGATACACACTAACAGCAGACACAGAGTAACAACACAGACACAGACTAACAGCTGACACAGAGTAACAACACAGACACAGACTAACAGCAGACACAGAGTAACAACACAGACACAGACTAACAGCAGACACAGAGTAACAACACAGACACAGACTAACAGCAGACACAGAGTAACAACACAGACACAGACTAACAGCAGACACAGAGTAACAACACAGACACAGACTAACAGCATACACAGAGTAACAACACAGACACAAAGAACTGGAATGTATTTGTGTCAAGATCTTACCACTAATCACCAAACGTTTCAGGACAAAGAGCATTCATGCTGAGTTAAAATACAGTCATCGTTTAACACTTGTCCTCCAAGTGCTGTTTACTTGATAAACATGGATACCACTGCTGTTTCGGACACGTGGCGTCACACGTTGTATACGCGTAAATCGTCAGCGACAAAACCTGACTGCAAGATCACATCACAACGTGGGTATATTGATGTATGCCTCTGTGATTTGGTAACGATCAGTGAGAATGTTGGTACTACTGGAGCTGCCTCTGTGATTTGGTAACGATCAGTGAGAATGTTGGTACTACTGGAGCTGCCTCTGTGATTTGCTAACGATCAGTGAGAATGTTGGTACTACTGGAGCTGCCTCTGTGATTTGCTAACGATCAGTGAGAATGTTGGTACTACTGGAGCTGCCTCTGTGATTGCTAACGATCAGTGAGAATGTTGGTACTACTGGAGCTGCCTCTGTGATTTGGTAACGATCAGTGAGAATGTTGGTACTACTGGAGCTGCCTCTGTGATTTGCTAACGATCAGTGAGAATGTTGGTACTACTGGAGCTGCCTCTGTGATTTGCTAACGATCAGTGAGAATGTTGGTACTACTGGAGCTGCCTCTGTGACTTGGTAACGATCAGTGAGAATGTTGGTACTACTGGAGCTGCCTCTGTGATTTGCTAACGATCAGTGAGAATGTTGGTACTACTGGAGCTGCCTCTGTGATTTGGTAACGATCAGTGAGAATGTTGGTACTACTGGAGCTGCCTCTGTGACTTGGTAACGATCAGTGAGAATGTTGGTACTACTGGAGCTGCCTCTGTGATTTGTTAACGTTCAGTGAGAATGTTGGTACTACTGGAGCTGCCTCTGTGATTTGGCAACGATCAGTGAGAACGTTGGTACTACTGGAGCTGCCTCTATGTCTTGGTACGATCAGTGAGAATGTTGGTACTACTGGAGCTGCCTCTGTGATTTGGTAACGATCAGTGAGAATGTTGGTACTACTGGAGCTGCCTCTGTGATTTGGTAACGATCAGTGAGAATGTTGGTACTACTGGAGCTGCCTCTGTGATTGGCTAACGATCAGTGAGAATGTTGGTACTACTGGAGCTGCCTCTGTGATTTGCTAACGATCAGTGAGAATGTTGGTACTACTGGAGCTGCCTCTGTGACTTGGTAACGATCAGTGAGAATGTTGATACTACTGGAGCTGCCTCTGTGATTTGGTAACGATCAGTGAGAATGTTGGTACTACTGGAGCTGCCTCTGTGACTTGGTAACGATCAGTGAGAATGTTGGTACTACTGGAGCTGCCTCTGTGATTTGTTAACGTTCAGTGAGAATGTTGGTACTACTGGAGCTGCCTCTGTGATTTGGCAACGATCAGTGAGAACGTTGGTACTACTGGAGCTGCCTCTGTGTCTTGGTACCGATCAGTGAGAATGCTGGTACTACTGGAGGTGCCTCTGTGATTTGGTAACGATCAGTGAGAATGTTGGTACTACTGGAGCTGCCTCCTTTTTAGGAGCGCTCGCACAACAGTTGTGAAGAGTGACTGTTAGCTTCCTCATGTCCGTCCGTCCGTCACCGTGGAAGAGCTCAGCTCCAGCTGGACGGATTTTCGTGAAATTTTATGTTGTGGACTTTCATCAAAATCTGTAGAAAAAATTGGTTTCGTTAAAATCGGACAACAGCAGCAGGCGCTTTACATAAAGACAGTGGAGACAGTGCGAGGCATAGGATATTGACAGTGGAGACAGTGTCTGCGTGCGAGGCATAGGATATTGACAGTGGAGACAGTGTCTGCCTGCGAGGCATAGGATCTTGACAGTGGAGACAGTGTCTGCGTGCGAGGCATAGGATATTGACAATGGAGACAGTGTCTGCGTGCGAGACATAGGATCTTGACAGTGGAGACAGTGTCTGCGTGCGAGGAATAGGATCTTGACAGTGGAGACAGTGTCTGCGTGCGAGGCATAGGATATTGACAGTGGAGACAGTGTCTGCGTGCGAGGCATAGGATATTGACAGTGGAGACAGTGTCTGCGTGCGAGGCATAGGATATTGACAGTGGAGACAGTGTCTGCGTGCGAGGCATAGGATATTGACAGAGGAGACAGTGTCTGCGTGCTAGGCATAGGATCTTGACAGTGGAGACAGTGTCTGCGTGCGAGGCATAGGATATTGACAGTGGAGACAGTGTCTGCGTGCGAGGCATAAGATCTTGACAGTGGAGACAGTGTCTGCGTGCGAGGCATAGGATCTTGACAGTGGAGACAGTGTCTGCGTGCGAGGCATAGGATCTTGACAGTGGAGACAGTGTCTGCGTGCGAGGCATAGGATCTTGACAGTGGAGACAGTGTCTGCGTGCGAGGCATAGGATCTTGACAATGGAGAAAGTGTCTGCGTGCGAGGCATAGGATCTTGACAGTGGAGAATGTCTGCGTGCGAGGCATAGGATCTTGACAGTGGAGACAGTGTCTGCGTGCGAGGCATAGGATCTTGACAGTGGAGACAGTGTCTGCGTGCGAGGCATAGGATCTTGACAGTGGAGACAGTGTCTGCGTGCGAGGCATAGGATCTTGACAGTGGAGACAGTGTCTGCGTGCGAGGCATAGGATCTTGACAGTGGAGACAGTGTCTGCGTGCGAGGCATTGGATCTTGACAGTGGAGACAGTGTCTGCGTGCGAGGCATAGGATATTGACAGTGCAGACAGTGTCTGCGTGCGAGGCATAGAATCTTGACAGTGGAGACAGTGCCTGCGTGCGAGGCATAGGATCTTGACAGTGGAGACAGTGTCTGCGTGCGAGGCATAGGATCTTGACAGTGGAGACAGTGTCTGCGTGCGAGGCATAGGCTGAGGCCGAAGAAACAACTAAGGTAGAGACATATTTTCCCATAAAAGCAACGTTACAATAGGGAGGGCGGTTCTAGACAATCTGTTTTTGACCAACAAAAGAAGATACATTTACATTTACGAAACTGTTACAAAATAAACTCTAACAAAAATGACCATTTAAGGTAATGACACTTCCTGTTCAGCTGCAGCTGTCATCTGCATCATCGACTCCTATTTCCAGCAATACACGTGGCGTTGCTCGAGTCGCTGAACATTACCTGAAGCAGTCAAGCACTAAGTCAGGCGAAACAAAGGCCTGCTATTATTATTATTATTATTATTATTCAGTATCTCCTCACAACCAGCAAGCATCCTCACAACTCCCTGTCCAGTTGTTGCTGCCCGCTGCCCGGTCCAATCACAGTCCCCAAACACCCTGACGCCAGCTGCAGTCAGTCCCATCACAGTCCCCAAACACCCTGAAGCCAGCTGCAGTCAGTCCAATCACAGTCCCCAAATACCCTGACGCCAGCTGCAGTCAGTCCAATCACAGTCCCCAAACACCCTGACGCCAGCTGCAGTCAGTCCAATCACAGTCCCCAAACACCCTGACGCCAGCTGCAGTCAGTCCAATCAAAGTCCCCAAACACCCTGACGCCAGCTGCAGTCAGTCCAACCACAGTCCCCAAACACCCTGACGCCAGCTGCAGTCAGTCCAAGCCCCTCAGTCAACTACAACACCGTCGTGGTCCTCACCGTAGGCTCAGAATCAAGTTCCTCAGCTTCTTCAGGGACGCTTTGCTTCCGAATTTCAACAAGATCGTCGATCGTGAGGCTCTGATCATGGGAGTTCATCAACGCGAAGACATTTTCAGCATCTTGCTTAACGAAATTGCGCTGTTGGCTTAATATATTTGGTAGGAGAGTAAGCGACGTAAGTCGAGGGATTGATGTATACGTAGGGCCGTCATTTGACTGATATTCGGTTACAGGGCGGTAGGCAGAGCAACATCCAACAGACAAAGGCAATCATAAAGCTCTGATAACGAAAAGCAATTTCACTATTTCCGTGCACCTGACTTTAAAAAGGGCCCCAAAAAGGAATAATTTGTGAATGACGACGCCGCAAGGGATGTGAATGGAAGATCTCGGTGCCCCGTTAACGTAATGGTCCGGAATCTGCGTAGAGGTACTGAGAAAACTAACGGAAATTCGCAGTCGGGACAGCCGGTATCACGACCGAGACTTGAACCCGTGACCTCGTGAATACGAAGGAACACCAGGCACTGGACTGGCACGATCAAGATCACGCAGATCGTACTGAATGCGAGATTCAGAATCGCTGATCAACAGTACAGCGAAACCAACACATTTACAAGACAGCTCTGCTTTAAGCCGGACACTCTGTACTGCAGTGACATGCAAAAAAAATGGACTTGCGTGTCTGACACAGACTGTCTTAAACAGAAGCACAAATAACTATCCCAGTGTGCCTATGTCCTGTTGTAACCGGTAAATGTTTGTCGGCACTACTGGTACTTGCCGTCACCAGAACTGCTGATTGCTCAGCAAGTCAGCAACAACGACACGGTACTGAGCACAACAAGTTAGGTCTTGCACTCACCGTGAAGCTTACAGAAATGTGCACTGTGCACAAAATGTGTATCAGTTTCATCTAAGACTTCTGTCCGAAATGTTTTTGGCCCTGTTTAGCGTTTTGTAACATGCTTGTATTTTATGTTGAGCTTAGACATTGTCAAGACATCAGTCACCGGGCGTTGATGAAATTCCAGAATAACTGGACCAGTCAGGAGACCATAAAACGCTACATTCTACGATCAGTCAACTTACTGATTTAATGTGTAATAAGAAATATATGGCTTAACAGTGGGAGGAGTGAGTCATTGTATCTATCAGGAGGGAGATAAAACAGATTGCAGTAATTATCGAGACATATCACTGTTATCAGCTACATACACAATTCTATCCAACTGCCTTCTGTAAAGGTTAACGCCATATGTAGAACAGTCATTGGGACCGTCAGTACGGAATGCGGACAAACCAGTGATCTTACATTCTCTCTTACATTCAAGCTTTCCTCAAACATTTCAACAGCCGGGGACACAACGGAGCAGTACATAAGCTATTTACATAAGCCAAGAAAGCCTATCATTCAGTGGCGGCCGTAAATGACTGGCACTCCTGATTCGCATTTGGACGACACTGGTTTCCAATCTCCACCGGGACACCGGACGTCCTGACCGGCATTTCGTCGTTTTATTTAACCTACCCAAGCCACTGCTGTGGCAGGAAGACACACAGCTCACTGTAAGGCGCTTTCGTGTCGCATGGTGTAGAGGGGTAGACCACTGCACGGAGCGTCCGGCTTGTACACAGGACCTGTCCGTTTCGCATCTGATTCAGAGCCAGGCGTTTCATGACGTTCCTAAATTTCTCAAGATAAGTGCATCGCAGTACCACCAAATGGGCCACGACAGACTGCCTGCCTCTCCTTACGCAGAACCGGGTTCAATCCTAGTCTTCCATCGGAGATTCCTGGTGGACAAAGTGGCACTGTGACAGATTTCTCTCCCTGTACTTCAGTTTCCCCTGTCAGTATGATTCCACCAATGCTCCATACTCATTCATTCATCTACCACCAACGCTGTATAATTTTTCTCCCAGTACTTCAGTTTTCCCCTGTCAGTATCATTCCACCAATGCCCCATACTCATTCATCATCTACCACCAACGCTGTATAATGTTTCTCTCCCAGTACTTCAGTTTCCCCTGTCAGTATCATTCCACCAATGCTCCATACTCATTCATTCATCAACCACCAACGCTGTATAAACGTTTCTCTCCCAGCACTTCAGTTTCCCCTGTCAGTATCATTCCACCAATGCTCCATACTCATTCATCCATCTACCACCAACGCTGTATAATGTTTCTCTCCCAGTACTTCAGTTTCCCCTGTCAGTATCATTCCACCAATGTCCCATACTCATTCATTCATTACCACCAACACTGTATAATGTTTCTCTCCCAGTACTTCAGTTTCCCCTTCAGTATCATTCCACCAATGCTCCATACTCATTCATCCATCTACCACCAACGCTGTATAATGTTTCTCTCCCAGTACTTCAGTTTCCCCTGTCAGTATCATTCCACCAATGTCTCCATACTATTCATCATCTACCACCAACGCTGTATAATGTTTCTCTCCCAGTACTTCAGTTTCCCTGTCAGTATCATTCCACCAATGCTCCATACTCATTCAACATCTACCACCAACGCTGTATAATGTTTCCCTCCCAGTACTTCAGTTTTCCCCTGTCAGTAACATTCCACCAATGCTCCATACTCATTCATACATCTACCACAACGCTGTAAATGTTTCTCTCCCAGTACTTCAGTTTCCCCTGTCAGTATCATTCCACCAATGCTCCATATCATTCATACATCTACCACCAACGCTGTATAATGTTTTCTCTCCCAGTACTTCAGTTTCCCCTGTCAGTATCATTCCACCAATGCTCCATACTCATTCATACATCACCACAACGCTGTATAATGTTTCTCTCCCAGTACTTCGTTTCCCCTGTCAGTATCATTCCACCAAGCTCCATACTCATTCATCATCTACCACAACGCTGTATAATGTTTCTCTCCCAGTACTTCAGTTTCCCCTGTCAGTATCATTCCACCAATGCTCCATACTCATTCATACATCTACCACCGACGCTGTATAATGTTTCTCTCCCAGTACTTCAGTTTCCCCTGTCAGTATCATTCCTACCAATGCTCCATACTCATTCATCATCTACCACCAACGCTGTATAATGTTTCTCTCCCAGTACTTCAGTTTCCCCTGTCAGTATCATTCCACCAATGCTCCATACTCATTCATACATCTACCACCACGCTGTATAATGTTTCTCTCCCAGTACTTCAGTTTCCCCTGTCAGTTCATTTACCAATGCTCCATACTCATTCAACATCTACCACCAACGCTGTATAATGTTTCTCTCCCAGTACTTCAGTTTCCCCTGTCAGTATCATTCCACCAATGCCCATACTCATTCATACATCTACCACCAACGCTGTATAATGTTTCTCACCCAGTACTTCAGTTTCCCCTGTCAGTATCATTCCACCAATGCTCCATACTCATTCATACATCTACCACCAACGCTGTATAATGTTTATCTCCCAGTACTTCAGTTTCCCCTGTCAGTATCATTCCACCAATGCTCCATACTCATTCATCATCTACCACCAACGCTGTATAATGTTTCTCTCCCAGTACTTCAGTTTCCCCTGTCAGTATCATTCCACCAATGCTCCATACTCATTCATACATCTACCACCAACGCTGTATAATGTTTCTCTCCCAGTACTTCAGTTTCCCCTGTCAGTATCATTCCACCAATGCTCCATACTCATTCATACATCTACCACCAACGCTGTATAATGTTTCTCTCCCAGTACTTCAGTTTCCCCTGTCAGTATCATTCCACCAATGCTCCATACTCATTCATTCATCTACCACCAACGCTGTATAATGTTTCTCTCCCAGTACTTCAGTTTCCCCTGTCAGTATCATTCCACCAATGCTCCATACTCATTCATACATCTACCACCAACGCTGTATAATGTTTCTCTCCCAGTACTTCAGTTTCCCCTGTCAGTATCATTCCACCAATGCTCCATACTCATTCATTCATCTACCACCAACGCTGTATAATGTTTCTCTCCCAGTACTTCAGTTTCCCCTGTCAGTATCATTCCACCAATGCTCCATACTCATTCATTCATCTACCACCAACGCTGTATAATGTTTCTCTCCCAGTACTTCAGTTTCCCCTGTCAGTATCATTCCACCAATGCTCCACCAATTCCATACTCATTTCATTCATCTACCACACGTTTTAATTTTCTCCCGTACTTCAGTTTCCCCTGTCATATCATCCACCAATGCATCTCATCATATCACCAACGCTGTATAATGTTCCTCATCTCATTCCCTTCAGTACATTCACATGCTCCATACTCATTCACATCTACACAACGCTGATAATGTTCTCTCAGACTCATTTCCGTCAGTATCATCACAATGCTCCTACTCATTCATCTCTACACAACGCTGTATAATGTTCTCTCCCAGACTTCAGTTTCCCTGTCAGTATCATTCTACCAATGCTCCTACCATTCATCATCTACACCAACGTATAATGTTTTCCCAGTACTTCAGTTTCCCTGTCAGTATCATTCACCATGCTCCATATCATCATACATCTACCACGCTGTATAATTCTCTCCCTACTTCATTTCCCCTGTCAGTCATTCCACCATGCTCTACTCATTCTTCATTACCAACCGTAATGTTCTCCCAGTACTTCAGTTCCTGCAGTCATTCCAATGCTCATACTCATTCATATCTACCACCAACGCTGTAAATGTTTCTCTCCAGTACTTCAGTTTCCTGTCAGTATCATTCCACCAATGCTCATACTCATTCATCATCTACACCAACCGTATAATGTTTCTCTCCAGTACTCATTTCCCCTGCAGTTCATTCACAATGCTCCATATCATTCACATTACCACAACGCTGTATAATGTTTCTCTCCAGTACTTCAGTTCCCTGTCAGTATCATCACAATGCTCATACTCATTCATTACAACTCTCCACCATCCGTCGTATAATGTTTCTCTCTCTCCACACCGTATAGTCTTCAGTTTCTCCCTGTCAGTATCATTCCACCAATGCTCCATACTCATTCATTCATCTACCACCAACCGTATAATGTTTCTCTCCCAGTACTTCAGTTTCCCTGTCAGTTCATTCCACCAATGCTCCATACTCATTCATTCATCTACCACCAACGCTGTATAATGTTTCTCTCCCAGTACTTCAGTTTCCCCTGTCAGTATCATTCCACCAATGCTCCATACTCATTCATTCATCTACCACCAACCTGTATAATGTTTCTCTCCCAGTACTTCAGTTTCCCCTGTCAGTATCATTCCACCAATGCTCCATACTCATTTACTCATGTACCGCCTTCGAAATGCGATCTTAAAAATTGAAAGTGTTGTTCAAAAGCCACACTTCAACAATTCAAGTTCAGCCTGCAAGTCCATTATCCCAGCAGCGACACACACGGCACTTCAAGACAACCAATAGAACGCCAACCTTCTACACTAAAGGACTGTCTTAAAAATTCCTTTACTTAAGATCTGCGCTCTTCTGGGATATTACGCGGCGTCGTGTGGTAATTGTTTACCGACGTTTCGGGACAACTTATTGGTCCCATCTTCAAGGGTCAAGAGTTCGAGAAGTAAAGAAAGCCGGAACTGTAACGTAGATTCTATATGGGAAGGTGCGCGCGGGGCGGTAATCAGTAAGCGTGGTGACAGCCAATAGGGTTGAACCGAGGTAAGGTTGGGGTGAATAGAGACAACGTTAGGGGCGTAGTGAGTTAAGGCAGATGGAAAAACGTGTATGGTATAAAGTAAGAGGAAGGGAGGAAAATATAAATGTAAAGATAAATAAATAAATGAAAGTAAAACAAAATAAAATAAAATTTAAAAATAAAAATAAACAGTAGGAGAAGAGAAAACCAAAACAGCGTGAGGGAGGGGAAGGGAGACACGTAAAGTGGGTGGAAGGTTACTGAGGGGAAAACGGGTCGAGGGACGGCGGAGCGAAGGACACCGAGAGGAATGGGAGAAAAGTGTGTGGAATGCAGCAACAAAACGTCCTCAATGGTGGAGGAGGTTCGCGAAAGTGTGTGGAATGCAGCAACAAAACGTCCTCAATGGGGAGGAGGTTCGCGAAAAGTGTGTGGAATGCAGCAACAAACGTCCTCAATGGTGGAGGAGGTTCGCGAAAAGTGTGTGGAATGCAGCAACAAAACGTCCTCAATGGTGGAGGAGGTTCGCGAAAAGTGTGTGGAATGCAGCAACAAAACGTCCTCAATGGTGGAGGAGGTTCGCGAAAAGTGTGTGGAATGCAGCAACAAAACGTCCTCAATGGTGGAGTAGGTTCGCGAAAAGTGTGTGGAATGCAGCAACAAAACGTCCTCAATGGTGGAGGAGGTTCGCGAAAAGTGTGTGGAATGCAGCAACAAAACGTCCTCAATGGTGGAGGAGGTTCGCGAAAAGTGTGTGGAATGCAGTAACAAAACGTCCTCAATGGTGGAGGAGGTTCGCGAACGACTGCGTCCCGCGGGTACTGGACCTCCATCGTCATTCCGTCAGTTCCGACATGTTGACGGCCGTCGATACGTCACAATAATTTGAAAATTACAAGGATAAAAAACACACGCCTAGATTACAACATAAAATTAGTGAGAGGTTTAATTGCAAATCATACTGACTGCCATGCAAATAGAATATTGTTTAATGGTGAACTAGGGCTGCAACTGGAATCTATGTACAGACCGAGGTTTATGTCAAAGAAGCCATGCAGTTCGCATAACCCACAGGCATGACATACACAAAACATTACACAAAACACAGTCCTAACACGTTTCCTGCATGCCACAATTCAGATGTAACTCTGCCTTATATCAGTTTACAGAATATCGCATTGTTAACGCATGTGTGATACATGATGGCGGAAAACGGGCCGAAACATGTTGCATATAACGCAGCAAACAAAGCAAGGTTCAATACAGTACAGTGTGTTGTTACTTGTAACTGTCACGTACGCAGTGTTAGTAACACACAACACGTTATGCATCTACGAACGGCCGCAGTGTTAGTAACACACAACACGTTATGCATCTACGAACCGCCGCAGTGTTAGTAACACAAAACACGTTATGCATCTACGAACGGCCGCAGTGTTAGTAACACACAACACGTTATGCATCTACGAACGGCCGCAGTGTTAGTAACACACAACACGTTATGCATCTACGAACGGCCGCAGTGTTAGTAACACAAAACACGTTATGCATCTACGAACGGCCGCAGTGTTAGTAACACAAAACACGTTATGCATCTACGAACGGCCGCAGTGTTAGTAACACAAAACACGTTATGCATCTACGAACGGCCGCAGTGTCAGTAACACACAACACGTTATGCATCTACGAACCGCCGCAGTGTTAGTAACACACAACACGTTATGCATCTACGAACGGCCGCAGTGTCAGTAACACAAAACACGTTATGCATCTACGAACGGCCGCAGTGTCAGTAACAAACAACACGTTATGCATCTACGAACCGCCGCAGTGTTAGTAACACACAACACGTTATGCATCTACGAACGGCCGCAGTGTTAGCAACACACAACACGTTATGCATCTACGAACGGCCGCAGTGTTTACGCAACACACAACACGTTTATGCATCTACGAACCGCCGCAGTGTCAGTAACACACAACACGTTATGCATCTACGAACGGCCGCAGTGTTAGTAACACACAACACGTTAAAGCATTCTACGAACCGCCGCAGTGTTAGTAACACACAACACGTTATGCATCTACGAACGGCCGCAGTGTTAGTAACACACAACACGTTATGCATCTACGAACCGCCGCAGTGTCAGTAACACACAACACTGCACACGACAGTTAGCTGTCATAAAGCTCCACTGTTTCAAGCGAAACAGAGGTAACGGCGATCAGAGTTGCCAACTGCAAGATTGCTTGTGTTGCTAACTGGCACTTCTGGCAATCTCTGTCGGTGCCCAGCCGCCTTCTTCTTCCAATCACACAACAACGCCAGACGTACTGCCCCAGTGACGTAAAGCTCCAGTATTAATATCATCAGATGATACGCGTGCAGAAATAACCGATTTCTAAGAAACCAGCAATCAGCGCCGTGCAGCGTCTTGCTACTGCCGCTCGTCATCAGCGCCGTGCAGCGTCTTGCTACTGCCGCTCGTCATCAGCGCCGTGCAGCGTCTTACTGCTGCGCTCGTTCATCACCTTCCTCAACCTACGCAAAGCCAAAACGGAGTTCGACTCTCGACTGGGACAACAGAGTCTTGTCTGCTCCAACACGTCCAGACCGGTTCTGGTGCCGGGAACAAAGCTCACCACACACCCCACCTCATCAGAGTTGAAGAATGAGTAGACATATACCTCTGCTCCCCCTATACGCCTTGATAGCGTTAATAGGGGCAGCAGACAGCCTACTTTCGCCACTGCTTTATACATAAAACAAATTATGAAGTGTATCTTTTTAAATGTTATTTAACAGCAGGGACAGGTGGCGGGCTCTTGTGAGTGCGGTAGGTGAACCTTCGCGTTCCATAAAACGCGGGGAATTTCTTGACTAGCTGACGACCGGTTAGCTTCTCAAGGACTGTGCTAATTGGAGTTAGTTATTTAACGGCACTGTCAGCTGCTAGGATTACATAGGGTTGGTAGTAGATGAAGATGAGTATGGAGCATTGGTGGAATGATACTGACAGGGGAAACTGAAGTACTGGGAGAGAAACATTATACAGCGTTGGTGGTAGATGTATGAATGAGTATGGAACATTGGTGGAATGATACTGACAGGGGAAATCTGAAGTACTGGGAGAGAAACATTATACAGCGTTGGTGGTAGATGTATGAATGAGTATCGAACATTGGTGGAATGATACTGACAGGGGAAATCTGAAGTACTGGGAGAGAAACATTATACAGCGTTGGTGGTAGATGTATGAATGAGTATCGAACATTGGTGGAATGATACTGACAGGGGAAAACTGAAGTACTGGGAGAGAAACATTATACAGCGTTGGTGGTAGATGTATGAATGAGTATCGAACATTGGTGGAATGATACTGACAGGGGAAATCTGAAGTACTGGGAGAGAAACATTATACAGCGTTGGTGGTAGATGTATGAATGAGTATCGAACATTGGTGGAATGATACTGACAGGGGAAATCTGAAGTACTGGGAGAGAAACATTATACAGCGTTGGTGGTAGATGTATGAATGAGTATGGAGCATTGGTGGAATGATACTGACAGGGGAAAACTGAAGTACTGGGAGAGAAACATTATACAGCGTTGGTGGTAGATGTATGAATGAGTATCGAACATTGGTGGAATGATACTGACAGGGAAATCTGAAGTACTGGGAGAGAAACATTATACAGCGTTGGTGGTAGATGTATGAATGAGTATGGAGCATTGGTGGAATGATACTGACAGGGGAAATCTGAAGTACTGGGAGAGAAACATTATACAGCGTTGGTGGTAGATGTATGAATGAGTATGGAGCATTGGTGGAATGATACTGACAGGGGAAATCTGAAGTACTGGGAGAGAAACATTATACAGCGTTGGTGGTAGATGTATGAATGAGTATGGAGCATTGGTGGAATGATACTGACAGGGGAAAACTGAAGTACTGGGAGAGAAACATTATACAGCGTCGGTGGTAGATGTATGAATGAGTATGGAGCATTGGTGGAATGATACTGACAGGGGAAATCTGAAGTACTGGGAGAGAAACATTATACAGCGTTGGTGGTAGATGTATGAATGAGTATGGAGCATTGGTGGAATGATACTGACAGGGGAAATCTGAAGTACTGGGAGAGAAACATTATACAGCGTTGGTGGTAGATGAAAGAATGAGTGTGGAGCATTGGTGGAATGATACTGACAGGGGAAAACTGAAGTACTGGGAGAGAAACATTATACAGCGTTGGTGGTAGATGTATGAATGAGTATCGAACATTGGTGGAATGATACTGACAGGGGAAATCTGAAGTACTGGGAGAGAAACATTATACAGCGTTGGTGGTAGATGTATGAATGAGTATCGAACATTGGTGGAATGATACTGACAGGGGAAATCTGAAGTACTGGGAGAGAAACATTATACAGCGTTGGTGTTAGATGTATGAATGAGTATGGAGCATTGGTGGAATGATACTGACAGGGGAAAACTGAAGTACTGGGAGAGAAACATTATACAGCGTTGGTGGTAGATGTATGAATGAGTATCGAACATTGGTGGAATGATACTGACAGGGGAAATCTGAAGTACTGGGAGAGAAACATTATACAGCGTTGGTGGTAGATGTATGAATGAGTATGGAGCATTGGTGGAATGATACTGACAGGGGAAATCTGAAGTACTGGGAGAGAAACATTATACAGCGTTGGTGGTAGATGTATGAATGAGTATGGAGCATTGGTGGAATGATACTGACAGGGGAAATCTGAAGTACTGGGAGAGAAACATTATACAGCGTTGGTGGTAGATGTATGAATGAGTATGGAGCATTGGTGGAATGATACTGACAGGGGAAAACTGAAGTACTGGGAGAGAAACATTATACAGCGTCGGTGGTAGATGTATGAATGAGTATGGAGCATTGGTGGAATGATACTGACAGGGGAAATCTGAAGTACTGGGAGAGAAACATTATACAGCGTTGGTGGTAGATGTATGAATGAGTATGGAGCATTGGTGGAATGATACTGACAGGGGAAAACTGAAGTACTGGGAGAGAAACATTATACAGCGTTGGTGGTAGATGTATGAATGAGTATCGAACATTGGTGGAATGATACTGACAGGGGAAATCTGAAGTACTGGGAGAGAAACATTATACAGCGTTGGTGGTAGATGTATGAATGAGTATGGAGCATTGGTGGAATGATACTGACAGGGGAAAACTGAAGTACTGGGAGAGAAACATTATACAGCGTTGGTGGTAGATGTATGAATGAGTATGGAACATTGGTGGAATGATACTGACAGGGGAAACTGAAGTACTGGGAGAGAAACATTATACATCGTTGGTGGTAGATGTATGAATGAGTATGGAGCATTTGGTGGAATGATACTGACAGGGGAAACTGAAGTACTGGGAGAGAAACATTATACATCGTTGGTGGTAGATGTATGAATGAGTATGGAGCATTGGTGGAATGATACTGACAGGGGAAACTGAAGTACTGGGAGAGAAACATTATACATCGTTGGTGGTAGATGTATGAATGAGTGTGGAGCATTGGTGGAATAATACTGACAGGGGAAACTGAAGTACTGGGAGAGAAACATTATACAGCGTTGGTGGTAGATGTATGAATGAGTGTGGAGCATTGGTGGAATGATACTGACAGGGGGAAACTGAAGTAATGGGAGAGAAAAATTATACAGCGTTGGTGGTAGATGTATGAATGAGTGTGGAGCATTGGTGGAATGATACTGACAGGGGAAACTGAAGTACTGGGAGAGAAACATTATACAGCGTTGGTGGTAGATATAGAATGAGTATGGAGCATTGGTGGAAATGATACTGACAGGGGAAACTAAAGTACTGGGAGAGAAACATTATACAACGTTGGTGGTAGATGATGAATGAGTATGGAGCATTGGTGGAATGATACTGACAGGGGAAACTGAAGTACTGGGAGAGAAACATTATACAGCGTTGGTGGTAGATGTATGAATGTAGTATGGAGCATTGGTGGAATGATACTGACAGGGGACACTGAAGTACTGGGAGAGAAACATTATACAGCGTTGGTGGTAGATGTATGAATGAGTATGGAGCATTGGTGGAATGATACTGACAGGGGAAAACTGAAGTACTGGGAGAGAAACATTATACAGCGTTGGTGGTAGATGTATGAATGAGTATGAAGCATTGGTGGAATGATACTGACAGGGGAAGTCTGAAGTACTGGGAGAGAAACATTATACAGCGTTGGTGGTAGATGTATGAATGAGTGTGGAGCATTGGTGGAATGATACTGACAGGGGAAACTGAAGTACTGGGAGAGAAACATTATACAGCGTTGGTGGTAGATGAATGAATGAGTATGAGCATTGGTGGAATGATACTGACAGGGGAAAACTGAAGTACTGGGAGAGAAACATTATACAGCGTTGGTGGTAGATGAATGAATGAGTATGAAGCATTGGTGGAATGATATTGACAGGGGAAAACTGAAGTACTGGGAGAAAAACATTATACAGCGTTGGTAGTAGATGAATGAATGAGTATGGAGCATTGGTGGAATGATACTGACAGGGGAAACTGAAGTACTGGGAGAGAAACAATATACAGCGTTGGTGGTAGATGAATGAATGAGTATGGAGCATTGGTGGAATGATACTGACAGGAGAAAACTGAATACTGGGAGAGAAACATTATACAGCGTTGGTGGTAGATGAATGAATGAGTATGGAGCATTGGTGGAATGATACTGACAGGGGAAACTGAAGTACTGGGAGAGAAACATTATACAGCGTTGGTAGGTAGATGAATGAATGAGTATGGAGCATTGGTGGAATGATACTGACAGGGGAAACTGAAGTACTGGGAGAGAAACATTATACAGCGTTGGTGGTAGATGAATGAATGAGTGTGGAGCATTGGTGGAATGATACTGACAGGGAAAACTGAAGTACTGGGAGAGAAACATTATACAAGTTGGTAGTAGATGAATGAATGAGTATGGAGCATTGTTGGAATGATACTGACAGGGAAAACTGAAGTACTGGGAGAGAACATTATACAGCGTTGGTGGTAGATGAATGAATGAGTATGGAGCATTGGTGGAATGATACTGACAGGGGGAAACTGAAGTACTGGGAGAGAAACACTATACAGCGTTGGTAGTAGATGAATGAATGAGTATTGAGCATTGGTGGAATGATACTGACAGGGGAAAACTGAAGTACTGGGAGAGAAACATTATACAGCGTTGGTGGTAGATGAATGAATGAGTATGGAGCATTGGTGGAATGATACTGACAGGGGAAACTGAAGTACTGGGAGAGAAACATTATACAGCGTTGGTGGTAGATGAATGAATGAGTGTGGAGCATTGGTGGAATGATACTGACAGGGGAAAACTGAAGTACTGGGAGAGAAACATTATACAATGTTGGTAGTAGATTAATGAATGAGTATGGAGCATTGGTGCAATGATACTGACAGGGGAAACTGAAGTACTGGGAGAGATACCTACGTCAGTGCCACTTTGTCCACCACAAATCTCACACGGACTGACCTGGGATCGAACTCGGGCCTCCGCGGTGAAAGTCCGGCGATGCTTACCGTGTGGGAGTACGACTGCAAACTTTAGCTCAGTGGTAAAGCCGTGGAGAGACGCGCAGGTGGAGCGATAACAGTGAGACAGAGCCTTGTACTAAATAATCAGTTCAGGTCCGAGGCTTTGTGATACGTTTCGTAACATAGTAATTTTTTATGGTGGGGACTTGTTAGCACCTCGCCCAACCCCCAAGCTGGAGGGAACCCTTGTCGGGTGTCCGTGACTGCTTATTCAATGCATTCGCAGCTACCCTACATATCTGGAGGCCGTTCCTCCATCCGCAACCTGAGGACGCGCCGGGCCGTGAGGATAATAGCAACAGACGCATGCCAGTCCGCAACCTTCGTGTTCCACCACTGAGCGCCTACCCTGCTGGGTTTATTACAGCAGTCGTCGCGACCTGAAGTTTCCCTCAGCACATACGTTTCACTCGCTCACCGCTTCGTGCGAACCAGACCGAACCAGTGTGCACCGCTTTCATCCCGCGCGGAGGCAGGCGTTCCGTTTTAAAATGTAACATCAATAACCTCGTCCTTCGGACCAATCAGAATCCAGTGCATGTCTCTGTAATGCCACCTTCAGGCTTACGGGACGGCAGATCTTAAACGACGATTCAAATGAATTCGCCGAGAATAGTGAAGTTCGAAAACACAGATCGATTTGTGCTGCGGTTCATATAGCATCAATACTGGTCACTGCATTCTGCAGGACACAGAATTACAAGCGACGTTTCTTAGAGTTCTTTAACCCTTTAATACCCAATTAACCTGAATTATATTTAAAGACCCAGTCCGTACCGCGCAGTAAACACACTCCGTCTCAGTTATACAAACCAGTCAGTTAATGTTGTACAGTGAAATAATCGCTGTTTGTTCTGAGATCCACACAAAACACATAAATACAGTCCGTACCGCGCAGTTAACACACTCCGTCTCAGTTATACAAACCAGTCAGTTAATGTTGTACAGTGAAATAATCGCTGTTTGTTCTGAGATCCACACAAAACACATAAATACAGTCCGTACCGCGCAGTAAACACACTCCGTCTCAGTTATACAAACCAGTCAGTTAATGTTGTACAGTGAAATAATCGCTGTTTGTTCTGAGATCCACACAAAACACATAAATACAGTCCGTACCGCGCAGTAAACACACTCCGTCTCAGTTATACAAACCAGTCAGTTAATGTTGTACAGTGAAATAATCGCTGTTTGTTCTGAGATCCACACAAAACACATAAATACAGTCCGTACCGCGCAGTAAACACACTCCGTCTCAGTTATACAAACCAGTCAGTTAATGTTGTACAGTGAAATAATCGCTGTTTGTTCTGAGATCCACACAAAACACATAAATACAGTCCGTACCGCGCAGTAAACACACTCGTCTCAGTTATACAAACCAGTCAGTTAATGTTGTACAGTGAAATAATCGCTGTTTGTTCTGAGATCCACACAAAACACATAAATACAGTCCGTACCGCTCAGTAAACACACTCCGTCTCAGTTATACAAACCAGTCAGTTAATGTTGTACAGTGAAATAATCGCTGTTTGTTCTGAGATCCACACAAAACACATAAATACAGTCCGTACCGCACAGTAAACACACTCCGTCTCAGTTATACAAACCAGTCAGTTAATGTTGTACAGTGAAATAATCGCTGTTTGTTCTGAGATCCACACAAAACACATAAATACACTGTGTGGGCAAAACGTAGAATTGTTGAATGTTAAAATTGTGGTACATATAGTAACCACTGGGCATTAGATGGTTAATATACATTGTACGTGGGTCGTTCAAATTTAAACGAGAATTTAGTTCCCTTTCGAGCACAAATCAACTTCTATGAACGTGCTTGCGCTGACAAGTTATGACATGTTTAAACCTGCAACCCGCACTAGTCAGGTCCCTCTCCACCTCAACCATCAGGTGCAATCAAGATGGCAGTGCAAGCAGTACCCAACAGTGTTGCGCAGCGTATAATTATCAAATTTCTCACGAAGGTGTCATTCCTTCTGAAATCTTTACCAGGCTTCAAGCACAGTTTGGGGATAAATGTTTGTCACAGCCAAGGGTGTTCATCCGGGCGAAATCATTTCGAGAAGGACGAGACATTGCTGAAAATGAACCTCACGCTCGGCGACCAAGAACTTCTGTCAATCCAGACAACGTTTTGAAAATTGGTGAGTTTATTCCGGCTAATCGTCGCATAACTGTTCTTGAACTGTCACAGGAAGTAGGAATTAGTGTAGGGAGTGTTGAAGAGATTCTGCACAACGAGCTGAAAGTCAGTAAAGTGAGCGCAAGGTGGGTCCCACGGCTCCTGTCACCGGAGCACAGGGAAAGACGTTTAGTGGCCGTTACTGAAATTTTGCAACGATACGAGAGCGAAGGAGCCGAATTTTTGGACTCAGTTGTGACCTGTGAAGAGACCTGGGTCCACTACCTCACTCCTGAATCAAAAAGAGCAAGCAAGCAGTGCAAACACACCCATTCTCCACCCCCCAAAAAAAGCGAAAGTAATTTTTTCAGCGGGGAAGATCATGACTGCTGTGTTCTGGGATTCCAAGGGTGTCATTCACCTGGACTTTCTCACTAGTCAAAAAACCATCAATGCTCAGTACTATTCAACTCTTCTGAATGAAAAAGTGAAGTCGGCAATCCGCTTAAAGCGAAGAAAAGGGCAGGATTCACTTTGCTTCCTCCAGGACAAAGTTCATCCTCACACTGCGGCTTTAACGATGGCAACTTACTGAAACAGAAGTGGGATGTCCTGCCTCATACACCGTACAGTCCAGACTTAGCTCCATCTGATTATCTTTTGTTTGGACCAATGAAGGGGGTTTTAGGAGGTAAGAGATTCCGGAATAATGACGACTTCATTGCAGCTGTGCAAAGATGGATAAAAAAGCAACCGAAAACCTTCTTTGAAACTGGAATTAAGAAGCTTACAGAACGTTGGCACAAGCGTATAGCAGTAAACAGGGACTGCATTGAAATGTAGTGTGTAAGACTTTCCATTTTATTGTGATTAGGTTTTTTAGAAACGAATTCTCGTTTAAATTTGAACGACCTTAGTACATAAATACAGTCCGTACCGCGCAGTAAACACACTCCGTCTCAGTTATACAAACCAGTCAGTTAATGTTGTACAGTGAAATAATCGCTGTTTGTTCTGAGATCCACACAAAACACATAAATACAGTCCGTACCGCGCAGTAAACACACTCCGTCTCAGTTATACAAACCAGTCAGTTAATGCTGTACAGTGAAATAATCGCTGTTTGTTCTGAGATCCACACAAAACACATAAATACAGTCCGTACCGCGCAGTAAACACACTCCGTCTCAGTTATACAAACCAGTCAGTTAATGCTGTACAGTGAAATAATCGCTGTTTGTTCTGAGATCCACACAAAACACATAAATACAGTCCGTACCGCGCAGTAAACACACTCCGTCTCAGTTATACAAACCAGTCAGTTAATGCTGTACAGTGAAATAATCGCTGTTTGTTCTGAGATCCACACAAAACACATAAATACAGTCCGTACCGCGCAGTAAACACACTCCGTCTCAGTTATACAAACCAGTCAGTTAATGCTGTACAGTGAAATAATCGCTGTTTGTTCTGAGATCCACACAAAACACATAAATACAGTCCGTACCGCGCAGTAAACACACTCCGTCTCAGTTATACAAACCAGTCAGTTAATGCTGTACAGTGAAATAATCGCTGTTTGTTCTGAGATCCACACAAAACACATAAATACAGTCCGTACCGCGCAGTAAACACACTCCGTCTCAGTTATACAAACCAGTCAGTTAATGCTGTACAGTGAAATAATCGCTGTTTGTTCTGAGATCCACACAAAACACATAAATACAGTCCGTACCGCGCAGTAAACACACTCCGTCTCAGTTATACAAACCAGTCAGTTAATGCTGTACAGTGAAATAATCGCTGTTTGTTCTGAGATCCACACAAAACACATAAATACAGTCCGTACCGCGCAGTAAACACACTCCGTCTCAGTTATACAAACCAGTCAGTTAATGCTGTACAGTGAAATAATCGCTGTTTGTTCTGAGATCCACACAAAACACATAAATACAGTCCGTACCGCGCAGTAAACACACTCCGTCTCAGTTATACAAACCAGTCAGTTAATGCTGTACAGTGAAATAATCGCTGTTTGTTCTGAGATCCACACAAAACACATAAATACAGACCGTACCGCGCAGTAAACACACTCCGTCTCAGTTACACAAACCAGTCAGTTAATGTTGTACAGTGAAATAATCGCTGTTTGTTCTGAGATCCACACAAAACACATAAATACAGTCCGTACCGCGCAGTAAACACACTCCGTCTCAGTTATACAAACCAGTCAGTTAATGCTGTACAGTGAAATAATCGCTGTTTGTTCTGAGATCCACACAAAACACATAAATACAGTCCGTACCGCGCAGTAAACACACTCCGTCTCAGTTATACAAACCAGTCAGTTAATGCTGTACAGTGAAATAATCGCTGTTTGTTCTGAGATCCACACAAAACAAATAAATACAGTCCGTACCGCGCAGTAAACACACTCCGTCTCAGTTATACAAACCAGTCAGTTAATGCTGTACAGTGAAATAATCGCTGTTTGTTCTGAGATCCACACAAAACACATAAATACAGTCCGTACCGCGCAGTAAACACACTCCGTCTCAGTTATACAAACCAGTCAGTTAATGCTGTACAGTGAAATAATCGCTGTTTGTTCTGAGATCCACACAAAACACATAAATACAGTCCGTACCGCGCAGTAAACACACTCCGTCTCAGTTATACAAACCAGTCAGTTAATGCTGTACAGTGAAATAATCGCTGTTTGTTCTGAGATCCACACAAAACACATAAATACAGTCCGTACCGCGCAGTAAACACACTCCGTCTCAGTTATACAAACCAGTCAGTTAATGCTGTACAGTGAAATAATCGCTGTTTGTTCTGAGATCCACACAAAACACATAAATACACTGTGTGGGCAGAACGTAGAGTTGTTGAATGTTAAACCTGGCGGTACATATAATAACCACTGGGCATTACTTGAGGCCTGTTTATGACCTTATGTGGACGTCAGTGTGGGTCAGTACGGATAAAAATCGGAATAGCACGACAATTTTTAATGAAAGTCTCACCTTTCACATTAACACATATTTTCCAATGTTTTATGCGCAAATACTAGTCAACAGACGGACAGACATGAACTGACTGGTTTGTATAACTGAGACGGAGTGTGTTTACTGCGCGGTACGGACTGTATTTATGTGTTTTGTGTGGATCTCAGAACAAACAGCGATTATTTCACTGTACAGCATTAACTGACTGGTTTGTATAACTGAGACGGGTGTGTTTACTGCGCGGTACGGACTGTATTTATGTGTTTTGTGTGGATCTCAGAACAAACAGCGATTATTTCACTGTACAGCATTAACTGACTGGTTTGTATAACTGAGACGGAGTGTGTTTACTGCGCGGTACGGACTGTATTTATGTGTTTTGTGTGGATCTCAGAACAAACAGCGATTATTTCACTGTACAGCATTAACTGACTGGTTTGTATAACTGAGACGGAGTGTGTTTACTGCGCGGTACGGACTGTATTTATGTGTTTTGTGTGGATCTCAGAACAAACAGCGATTATTTCACTGTACAGCATTAACTGACTGGTTTGTATAACTGAGACGGAGTGTGTTTACTGCGCGGTACGGACTGTATTTATGTGTTTTGTGTGGATCTCAGAACAAACAGCGATTATTTCACTGTACAACATTAACTGACTGGTTTGTATAACTGAGACGGAGTGTGTTTACTGCGCGGTACGGACTGTATTTATGTGTTTTGTGTGGATCTCAGAACAAACAGCGATTATTTCACTGTACAACATTAACTGACTGGTTTGTATAACTGAGACGGAGTGTTTACTGCGCGGTACGGACTGAATGTTTAAATATAATTCAGGTTGCATCTCGGATTCAAAGTGCGTTAAATGGGATTCAGCACATTAAATTAATTTCATTTACACGAAAAACGTTCTATAAGTAATGTTCCCTAGACTTCCCTATGTAATCTTACTTACTGAACAGACCTCGTACGTATGTGTTGTAATACGCAATGCTTCCCAAAATGTGGTTCGCGGACCTCTACCGCCTTCCGCCCCCAGAAGTAAACTTCATATCGTGGTCTTGTGGGTTGGCATGGACATGCATTTACTGTATCGTGCCTGTAAGTGACAGAAATAACGAGACACACAACGACCAGCTGCATAAAGTGTAACTACTTACGAGCTCGCAAGACGGGAGTACAATATTAAAATGGATCTTGTAAACACAAAAAGTGATGGCGGGGGGACCCATTTGAACTGGCCCAGGATAGGAACTAATGGCGGGCTTTTGTGAGGACGGTAATGAATATTCGGTCTCGATACAAAGTCGAAATTTCTTTTAGAGCGATTGTGTGCCTCACAAGAACGCCTGTGCTGTAAACGCCACACGCAGTGTGAATAGGTCAGTACAGTTCGCAATCACGAGCAGGAACGTACAGGCGGCTATTTATGTTAGCATAAAGGCCGAATATAACAGCGGCATAACGCAAAGGACGAAAGTTAAAACAACTCGCGCATGCGTAAGGAAGGAAATGACACAGTGCGCTTGTAGTGGGAGAAGGAGGCACGAGACTGGTCGCTAAACGCGTCAATACTGTCTGTCAGTTGCCGACAGAAGACGCTGGGTGTGGTGTTGTGGTCGTGGGTGTCCAGGTGCTCGCTGCAGGATTGGTCTGTGCTCTGTGGCTGCTGTACGTGTCTGAAGCACATCACGCTGATGTCAATGCTGTGTTGGGGAAATCTGGAATTACATGACGACATAGTCGACGGAAGATATACATAAACACCGGGAAGCCCTGTGGTGTTGGTGACCTTGCAGGGTGTTTGCCAGCTACAGACACTTACATAATATTATATAATAAATCAGGGAAGAGTCCCGCGGAATGTAAACACAAAAACATGTTGTGACGTCACCTGTACCTGGGATATAAAGACTGCGCCAGTAAGTAGCCTACCTGTTAACCGTAGCAGTAGTGTTGACACTGTGTTGTAATGAGGCGCATTGTTCTCAAGTGTGAACTGACAGAAATCCGAAAAGTACGTGACTTTCTTTTTTTTGGGGGGGGGGGGGGGCATTGTTTACTGGATTTTCAACAATTTGAAATACGAAATGAATCTAAATAATATTTGATTATTTAGTTTCTATCCAACAGAAACATTGCGTCTCCATTACAAAGGCCGACTAGTTAATGAATGCTGTTCAGAGAAATTGTCACTTTTTATTGTGAGAATTATAGGAAACAAAAAATACATTGTGTGGGCAGAATGTAGAGTTGGTGATATTACAGGAGGTGGTGCATATAGTAACCACAGTGCTTTGAAAGGTTAACCCTCTAAAGCCCAGTGGTTACTATATGTACCACCACGTTTAACATTCAACAATTCTACGTTCTGTCCACACAGTGTATTTATGTGTTTTGTGTGGATCTCAGAACAAACAGCGATTATTTCACTGTACAACATTAACTGACTGGTTTGTATAACTGAGACGGAGTGTGTTTACTGCGCGGTACGGACTGTATTTATGTGTTTTGTGTGGATCTCAGAACAAACAGCGATTATTTCACTGTACAACATTAACTGACTGGTTTGTATAACTGAGACGGAGTGTGTTTACTGCGCGGTACGGACTGTATTTATGTGTTTTGTGTGGATCTCAGAACAAACAGCGATTATTTCACTGTACAACATTAACTGACTGGTTTGTATAACTGAGACGGAGTGTGTTTACTGCGCGGTACGGACTGTATTTATGTGTTTTGTGTGGATCTCAGAACAAACAGCGATTATTTCACTGTACAACATTAACTGACTGGTTTGTATAACTGAGACGGAGTGTGTTTACTGCGCGGTACGGACTGTATTTATGTGTTTTGTGTGGATCTCAGAACAAACAGCGATTATTTCACTGTACAACATTAACTGACTGGTTTGTATAACTGAGACGGAGTGTGTTTACTGCGCGGTACGGACTGTATTTATGTGTTTTGTGTGGATCTCAGAACAAACAGCGATTATTTCACTGTACAACATTAACTGACTGGTTTGTATAACTGAGACGGAGTGTGTTTACTGCGCGGTACGGACTGTATTTATGTGTTTTGTGTGGATCTCAGAACAAACAGCGATTATTTCACTGTACAACATTAACTGACTGGTTTGTATAACTGAGACGGAGTGTGTTTACTGCGCGGTACGGACTGTATTTATGTGTTTTGTGTGGATCTCAGAACAAACAGCGATTATTTCACTGTACAACATTAACTGACTGGTTTGTATAACAGAGACGGAGTGTGTTTACTGCGCGGTACGGACTGTATTTATGTGTTTTGTGTGGATCTCAGAACAAACAGCGATTATTTCACTGTACAACATTAACTGACTGGTTTGTATAACTGACACGGAGTGTGTTTACTGCGCGGTACGGACTGTATTTATGTGTTTTGTGTGGATCTCAGAACAAACAGCGATTATTTCACTGTACAACATTAACTGACTGGTTTGTATAACTGAGACGGAGTGTGTTTATTGCGCGGTACGGACTGTATTTATGTGTTTTGTGTGGATCTCAGAACAAACAGCGATTATTTCACTGTACAACATTAACTGACTGGTTTGTATAACTGAGACGGAGTGTGTTTATTGCGCGGTACGGACTGTATTTATGTGTTTTGTGTGGATCTCAGAACAAACAGCGATTATTTCACTGTACAACATTAACTGACTGGTTTGTATAACTGAGACGGAGTGTGTTTATTGCGCGGTACGGACTGTATTTATGTGTTTTGTGTGGATCTCAGAACAAACAGCGATTATTTCACTGTACAACATTAACTGACTGGTTTGTATAACTCAGACGGAGTGTGTTTATTGCGCGGTACGGACTGTATTTATGTACAATGTATATTAACACTTTAAAGCCCAGTGGTTACTATATGTACCACTACGTTTAACATTCAACAATTTTACGTTCTGTCCACACAGTGTATTTATGTGTTTTGTGTGGATCTCAGAACAAACAGCTATTATTTCACTGTACAACATTAACTGACTGGTTTGTATAACTGAGACGGAGTGTGTTTACTGCGCGGTACGGACTGTATTTATGTGTTTTGTGTGGATCTCAGAACAAACAGCGATTATTTCACTGTACAACATTAACTGACTGGTTTGTATAACTGACACGGAGTGTGTTTACTGCGCGGTACGGACTGTATTTATATATAATTCCGGTTAAAATTTGCACCTCGCTCGCCGGCCTGTCACCGCGTATGACTGGGTTCGATCCCAAGTCAGTCCATGTGAGATTTGTGGTGGACAAAGTGGCACTGGGACAGGATTTTGTCCGACTACTTCGGTTTTCCCCTGTCAGTATAATTCCACCATTGCTGCTTACTCATTCATTCATCTACCACCAACGCTGTACAATGTTTCTCTCCCTGTACTTCAGTTTTCCCCTGTCAGTATCATTCCACCAATGTTCCATACTCATTCATTCATCTACGACAGACGCTGTATAATGTTTCTCTCCCAGTGCGTCAGTTTTCCCCTGTCAGTATCATTCCACCAATGCTCCATACTCATTCATTCATCTACGACAGACGCTGTATAATGTTTCTCTCCCAGTACTTCAGTTTCCCCCTGTCAGTATCATTCCACCAATGCTGCTTACTCATTCATTCATCTACCACCAACGCTGTATAATGTTTTTCCCCCATTACTTCAGTTTTCCCCTGTCAGTATCATTCCACCAATGCTCCATACTCATTCATTCATCTACCACCAACGCTGTATAATGTTTTTCTCCCAGTACTTCAGTTTTCCCCTGTCAGTGTCATTCCACCAATGCTCCATACTCATTCATCCATCTACTACCAACGCTGTATAATGTTTTTCTCCCAGTACTTCAGTTTTCCCCTGTCAGTATCATTCCACCAATGATCCATACTCATTAATTCATCTACCACCAACGCTGTATAAATGTTTCTCTCCCAATACTTCAGTTTCCCCTGTCAGTATCATTCCACCAATGCTCCATACTCATTAATTCATCTACCACCAACGCTGTATAATGTTTCTCTCCCAATACTTCAGTTTTCCCCTGTCAGTATCATTCCACCAATGCTCCATACTCATTCATACATCTACCACCAACGCTGTATAATGTTTCTCTCCCAGTACTTCAGTTTTCCCCTGTCAGTATCATTCTACCAATGCTCCATACTCATTCATACATCTACCACCAACGCTGTATAATGTTTCTCTCCCAGTACTTCAGTTTTCCCCTGTCAGTATCATTCCACCAATACTCCATACTCATTCATTCAGGTACCACCAACGCTGTATAATGTTTCTCTCCCAATACTTCAGTTTCCCCTGTCAGTATCATTCCATCAATGCTCCTCACTCATCTTCATCTACATGTTGCTCTTACCAGAAGGACAAACGGACGAAGCCTGGGAACGTTCCAAACAGCAATGCTCTTTCGGTAATCGGGAGAGCATTCGATAGAAAAGTATTTTCACCTTTTGTCTTTAAATGGTAAATATGCAGTCTGTTGCAATCGCACAATCTATCCACAACAGCTGTTTACCTTGCTTAGCTGTACCTGTTTATCACACCACCTCCTGCCGCACGTCACTCGCAGTAGCAAACAAGTTTCCTTCGCTTCAAGGAATTTGAGCAGCGATGTCAGTCGATGTGCCTTGAACGTGAAAGATGAAAGATCCTTCAAGATTCAGCAGTTCTGGGACGACGTCGTGTCGACTGGTAAAATGTTAATGACATTTCGCGGGAGCTTGCTGCTTCCATCCTCAGGGTATATGCTGTCCAAGAACGGAAGACTGCCAGATATGAGGCTCTTACAGCAGTGTTGCTCAAGACTCAAGCCCTGTCGCATGTTAAAGTTATGTCACTGGGTAAATAGTTCCCGACGTTTCGGATGATCGTGGTGCCTTCATTTTCAGGGTCAAGAAGTCCAATAAGGAGGGGAGAATACGCTTGGACTATTTTGGACTTGAAGATGAAGACAAGCAAGCTCGTGGACCACATCGGTAACGTTGTAGCAGTCTACACTGCGTGATATCGCAGAATGCTTGAATGTTCATGAACACTGCCTCATAGTCACAGCTGTTCAGTAATTCTAAAGCGTTCTCTGTTTTCTCCTCAGTTGTTTCGAGAACCAAAAACAATTCTTCGGTGTTTCAAGCTACGATTGAACCGCAAATTGTAAGTAAAACGTCACGCCGACAAATTGAATGTTGGCGATCTTTTTTTGCGGATGTTAAAATGTTTTAGCTGGTTGAGTGAGGGAAGGGCGAAAGAAAGAAAGAAAGAAAGAAAGAAAGAAAGAAAGAGGTTGACTGTATTGGAGTTTGTATTTTTTCATAAATTTTTACAAGTTGTTAATATGTATGTGTTTCTGTCTCTGTAATGGTATGCCGTGGCTTGTGGTATGAGAAGTAGGGCGCGTAGTTTACGCTCTTGAGATGGGAGAGACGCCTGGTGAAGATGTGATCTATCGCGCTGCCGTCGAGCGTCGTAGATTGCGCGGGATCGTTGCGGATTTCTAGACCGAGTTCTTCTTTCATGAATTCGATGAACCAGTTGTTATTCTTGCCGGGACGAGTATCTAGGTTGAAGACGCCCGCCGGTGAGCAGGACGGGCAAGCGCCAAGGTGACCCACCTACGTGTACCGAAATGTAAGACGCTAGATGGTGATAGTGTGAAAATCGTAGGTGATTTTGACATGGCCGCCATTTTGGAAGATTTCAAGATTTTTCGATGATTCTTTTTTCAGCGTGTAGGCATATTCCTTACCTTTCAAACTGTGTATCGTTCACTGCTGTAGTCGAAGTAGGCGCGGAGCACTGTGAAGAAACGTAGGTAACGCGAAAGTCTGACACCGCGAGCGCCGAGGTGACCCACCTATGTGTACCGAAATGTAAGACGTTTTACGTCAAAACCATCAAATGTGTGACTCCTTTATGCATTGGCTGTTAGTATTTTAGAGCTCTGCTGCCGACGGCAACGTACATTGTTGGGCTGTCCGCTGTTCACCAGACTCTCACACACGTCCGCAGTACCACATCACAACAACATCTGTTCAGCCGTTCTCGACTCGTTACATGCGGACGGACAGACATGGCGTCTCAAACAGCAACATTGTTTACCATTTTCCGTTCATAACGCATAAGAAACTCCTCCGATGGTGGAATTAAAACCCTCAGATTCTCAAAAGATGTTCAGTCTGAAAAACAAAATTATACCGTGCCATGGCTCAAGCGGTTAGTCGCCGGACTCTCACCGCGGAGGTCAGGGTTCGAACCCGGGTCAGTCCCTGTGAGATTTGTGGTGGACCAAGTGGCGCTGTGACAGGATTTTCCCCCAGTACTTCAGTTTTCCCCTGTCAGTATCATTCCACCAATGCTCCATATTCATTCATTCATCTAAAACCGAAGCTGTATATTGTTTTTCTCCCAGTACTTCAGTTTTCCCTGTCAGTATCATTCCACCAATGCCCCATACTCATTCATTCATCTACCACCGACGCTGTATAAACTTTCTCTCCCAGTACTTCTGTTTTCCCCTGTCAGTATCATTCCACCAATGCCCCATACTCATTCATTCATCTACCACCGACGCTGTATAATGTTTCTCTCCCAGTACTTCTGTTTTCCCCTGTCAGTATCATTCCACCAATGCTCCATACTCATTCATTCATCTACCACCGACACTGTATAATGTTTCTCTCCCAGTACTTCTGTTTTCCCCTGTCAGTATCATTCCACCAATGCCCCATACTCATTCATTCATTTACCACCGACGCTGTATAATGTTTCTCTCCCAGTAATTCAGTTTCCCCTGTCAGTATCATTCCACCAATGCTCCATACTCATTCATTCATCTACCACCAACGCTGTGTAATGTATCTCTCCCGGTACTTCAGTTTCCCCTGTCAGTATCATTCCACCAATGCTACATACTCATTCATTCATCTACCAACAACGCTGTATAATGTTTCTCTCCCAGTACTTCAGTTTTCCCCTGTCAGTATCATTCCACCAATGCTCCATACTCATTCATACATCTACAAACCAACGCTGTATAATGTTATTCTCCCAGTACTTCAGTTTTCCCCTGTCAGTATCATTCCACCAATGCTCCATACTCATTCATTCATCTACCACCAACGCTGTATAATGTTTCTCTCCCAGTACTTCAGTTTTCCCCTGTCAGTATCATTCTACCAATGCTCCATACTCATTCATTCATCTACCACCAACGCTGTATAATGTTTTTCTCCCCAGTACTTCAGTTTTCCCCTGTCAGTATCATTCCACCAATGCTCCATACTCATTCATACATCTACCACCAACGCTGTATAATATTTCTCTCCCAGTACTTCAGTTTTCCCATGTCAGTATCATTCCACCAATGCTCCATACTCATTCATTCATCTACCACCAAAGCTGTATAATGTTTCTCTCCCAGTACTTCAGTTTTCCACTGTCAGTATCATTCCACCAATGCTCCATACTCACTCATTCGTCTACCACCAAGGCTGTATAATGTTTCTCTCCCAGTACTTCAGTTTTCCCCTCTCAGTATCGTTCCACCAATGCTCTATACTCATTCATACATCTACCACCAACGCTGTATAATGTTTCTCTCCCAGTACTTCAGTTTTCCCCTGTCAGTAACATTCCACCAATGCTCCATACTCATTCATACATCTACCACCAACGCTGTATAATGTTTCTCTCCCAGTACTTCAGTTTCCCCTGTCAGTATCATTCCACCAATGCTCTATACTCATTCATACATCTACCACCAACGCTGTATAATGTTTCTCTCCCAGTACTTCAGTTTTCCCCTGTCAGTATCATTCCACCAATGCTCCATACTCATTCATACATCTACCACCAACGCTGTATAATGTTTCTCTCCCAGTACTTCAGTTTTCCCCTGTCAGTATCATTCCACCAATGCTCCATACTCATTCATTCATCTACCATAGACGCTGCATAATGTTTCTCTCCCAGTACTTCAGTTTTCCCCTGTCAGGATCATTCCACCAATGCTCCATACTCATTCATACATCTACCACACACGCTGTATAATGTTTCTCTCCCAGTACTTCAGTTTTCCCCTGTCAGTATCATTCCACCAATGCTCCACACTCATTCATTCACCTATGACCGACGCTATAACAAACTTCGCGAACAATAAAGTCGTTAGAAGGCACAATTAACACTTACATTGCTTGCAGTCAAACATTTCTGTTTCTCACCGCTGTGACATCTTTACAAAACCAAGCACTTGCCTCGTACTGTCAACGGGCGTTAAGTCAGTGCAGTGTCTAGAGGTCACCACCTCACAGACATGACCCCGTTTTTACCGACTCTTTCACGTCTAAGTTTAAAAGTTCATCTTATTCGTGTCTCTGTGTGTAGTTGACTTCAGCGTTACGCTCCAGCCGTTCTTTCCCAACACCCATTCGGCAGTCCGCACATCCGCACTCGATGCAGTAAAATGCGGCCACTGCGACAAACTGAGCCCAGGTCATTTCTTCAAAAAAAAGTTCAGTTCAGTTAGGTGTAATTTCAAGACCCTAATTCGAAAGACGGCCGATTGCATTCAGTTAACCCTTTAAAAGCACAGTGGTAACAATATGTACCACTTGTCTAACGCACTGCGTTTTGCCTAGACGGTGTATTTATGTTTCGCATTATTATTACCGTAAACATACGCGCTGTAGTATTAATGAGAAATCAAAAGTTCGCTGCCCTCAATTGCAGCCACTACTGTCAGTATGTCTGCCCTCATTTCCAGCCACTACTGTCAGTATGTCTGCCCTCATTTCCAGCCACTACTGTCAGTATGTCTGCCCTCATTTCCAGCCACTACTGTCAGTATGTCTGCCCTCATTTCCAGCCACTACTGTCAGTATGTCTGCCCTCATTTCCAGCCACTATTGTCAGTATGTCTGCCCTCACTTCCAGCCACTACTGTCAGTATGTCTGCCCTCATTTCCAGCCACTACTGTCAGTATGTCTGCCCTCATTTCCAGCTACTACTGTCAGTATGTCTGCCCTCATTTCCAGCCACTACTGTCAGTATGTCTGCCCTCATTTCCAGCCACTACTGTCAGTATGTCTGCCCTCATTTCCAGCCACTACTGTCAGTATGTCTGCCCTCATTTTCAGCCACTACTGTCATGTCTGACGTCCTTCTTGATACATTTATGTTCATATTACTGCCAGAAGGACGAGCGGGCGAAGCCTTGGGAACCTTCTAACAACGTGACGCTGTTTCTGTCCCCCCCCCCCCAATATAAAAGTGTCACTACTGCCTTGCTCTTCACTTTCTTCACTCTCTCTCTCTCTCTCTCTCTCAGTCTTCGCGAGATCGAGGAGGTAAAGAAGGTAAATTCTTGAGAACGAATTGTCTTTTAGACTTTGTCCCTCGTCCTGGATAAAATATAAAAACACGACGTTTCGAAAGATGGCTCTTCTTCCTTCAGGTGATGGAAGACGGAAGAAGAGCCATCTTCCGAAACGTCGTTGTTTTATATTTTTATATATTTTTATGTTTCATATTTTACCCGCACGATGCACAAAGCCCAAAAGACAATTGTTTCTCACTGTTACGTACCGTCGTCAGAACCCTGTACAATTCAGGTAAGTTCTTCCCCCTCAAGCACAGGCAGCGTCTCTCTCCGGTCTAACAGTCTGACGTTTGTCCATCTCTCTTTTCATCAGTCTTCATCGGCTCAACACTTTCTCGTGACCCTTACCACCAGATTTTAACTAAAATTTTGTGTTACTTCTTACTTCACACCTCTCCTGCCCCAACTACAGTGGCGCTGCGTTCAGTTCTGCTCCCCAACTACAGTGGCGCTGCGTTCAGTTCTGCTCCCCAACTACAGTGGCGCTGCGTTCAGTTCTGCTCCCCAACTACAGTGGCGCTGCGTTCAGTTCTGCTCCCCAACTACAGTGGCGCTGCGTTCAGTTCTGCTCCCCAACTACAGTGGCGCTGCGTTCAGTTCTTCTCCCCAACTACAATGGCGCTGCATTCAGTTCTGCTCCCCAACTACAGTGGCGCTGCGTTTAGTTCTGCTCCTCAACTACAGTGGCGCTGCGTTCAGTTCTTCTCCCCAACTACAGTGGCGCAGCATTCAGTTCTGCTCCCCAACTACAGTGGCGCTGCGTTTAGTTCTGCTCCTCAACTACAGTGGCGCTGCGTTGAGTTCTGCTCCTCAACTACAGTGGCGCTGCGTTCAGTTCTGCTCCCCAACTACAGTGGCGCTGCGTTCAGTTCTGCTCCTCAACTACAGTGGCGCTGCTTTCAGTTCTGATCCACAACTACAGTGGCGCTGCTTTCAGTTCTGATCCACAACTACAGTGGCGCTGCTTTCAGTTCTGATCCACAACTACAGTGGCGCTGCTTTCAGTTCTGATCCACAACTACAGTGGCGCTGCTTTCAGTTCTGATCCACAACTACAGTGGCGCTGCTTTCAGTTCTGATCCACAACTACAGTGGCGCTGCTTTCAGTTCTGATCCACAACTACAGTGGCGCTGCTTTCAGTTCTGATCCACAACTACAGTGGCGCTGCTTTCAGTTCTGATCCACAACTACAGTGGCGCTGCTTTCAGTTCTGATCCACAACTACAGTGGCGCTGCTTTCAGTTCTGATCCACAACTACAGTGGCGCTGCTTTCAGTTCTGATCCACAACTACAGTGGCGCTGCTTTCAGTTCTGATCCACAACTACAGTGGCGCTGCTTTCAGTTCTGATCCACAACTACAGTGGCGCTGCTTTCAGTTCTGATCCACAACTACAGTGGCGCTGCTTTCAGTTCTGATCCACAACTACAGTGGCGCTGCTTTCAGTTCTGATCCACAACTACAGTGGCGCTGCTTTCAGTTCTGATCCACAACTACAGTGGCGCTGCTTTCAGTTCTGATCCACAACTACAGTGGCGCTGCTTTCAGTTCTGATCCACAACTACAGTGGCGCTGCTTTCAGTTCTGATCCACAACTACAGTGGCGCTGCTTTCAGTTCTGATCCACAACTACAGTGGCGCTGCTTTCAGTTCTGATCCACAACTACAGTGGCGATGCTTTCAGTTCTGATCCACAACTACAGTGGCGCTGCTTTCAGTTCTGATCCACAACTACAGTGGCGCTGCTTTCAGTTCTGATCCACAACTACAGTGGCGCTGCTTTCAGTTCTGATCCACAACTACAGTGGCGCTGCGTTCAGTTCTGCTCAACTACAGTGGCGCTGCTTTCAGTTCTGATCCACAACTACAGTGGCGCTGCGTTCAGTTCTGATCCACAACTACAGTGGCGCTGCTATCAGTTCTGATCCACAACTACAGTGGCGCTGCTTTCAGTTCTGATCCACAACTACAGTGGCGCTGCTTTCAGTTCTGATCCACAACTACAGTGGCGCTGCTTTCAGTTCTGATCCACAACTACAGTGGCGCTGCTTTCAGTTCTGATCCACAACTACAGTGGCGCTGCTTTCAGTTCTGATCCACAACTACAGTGGCGCTGCTTTCAGTTCTGATCCACAACTACAGTGGCGCTGCTTTCAGTTCTGATCCACAACTACAGTGGCGCTGCTTTCAGTTCTGATCCACAACTACAGTGGCGCTGCTTTCAGTTCTGATCCACAACTACAGTGGCGCTGCTTTCAGTTCTGATCCACAACTACAGTGGCGCTGCTTTCAGTTCTGATCCACAACTACAGTGGCGCTGCTTTCAGTTCTGATCCACAACTACAGTGGCGCTGCTTTCAGTTCTGATCCACAACTACAGTGGCGCTGCTTTCAGTTCTGATCCACAACTACAGTGGCGCTGCTTTCAGTTCTGATCCACAACTACAGTGGCGCTGCTTTCAGTTCTGATCCACAACTACAGTGGCGCTGCTTTCAGTTCTGATCCACAACTACAGTGGCGCTGCTTTCAGTTCTGATCCACAACTACAGTGGCGCTGCTTTCAGTTCTGATCCACAACTACAGTGGCGCTGCTTTCAGTTCTGATCCACAACTACAGTGGCGCTGCGTTCAGTTCTGCTGAACTACAGTGGCGCTGCTTTCAGTTCTGATCCACAACTACAGTGGCGCTGCTTTCAGTTCTGATCCACAACTACAGTGGCGCTGCTTTCAGTTCTGATCCACAACTACAGTGGCGCTGCTTTCAGTTCTGATCCACAACTACAGTGGCGCTGCTTTCAGTTCTGATCCACAACTACAGTGGCGCTGCGTTCAGTTCTGCTGAACTACAGTGGCGCTGCTTTCAGTTCTGATCCACAACTACAGTGGCGCTGCTTTCAGTTCTGATCCACAACTACAGTGGCGCTGCGTTCAGTTCTGATCCACAACATGCACTGCATGACCAAATGAAGTGTATTTAAAGAACAGATCTGCGCTCTTCTGGGGTATTACGCAGCGTCGAGTGGTAATCCTTTACCAACGTTTCGGGACAACGTATCGGTCCCATCTTCAAGGGTCAAGAAGTCCAAGAAGGACTTTGACTTCTTGATCATTGAAGACGGGACCGATACGTTGTAACGAAACGTCGGTAAAGTATTACCACTCGACGCTGCGTAATACCCCAGAAGAACGTAGATCTCATCAACGTCACAGCGGAAGCCTGAAGTCACGGTCACGTAAAGAACTGCATTACGTGACGTGACAGTGCAATGTGTCTGTTGTACCTTCAGACTGCTCCATGTTCATTGCCGTACTTACAACAGCCAGACAAGTCAAACCTACATGCTCACATCAGATTCACTTTAATATTGCCCTCCTGTGGCTCTCTCAGCGGTCTGCACCCTGCGCCCTACAGCAGCCCTACGTAACAACTACCGTGCTACCGGCCAGTGCTGTCTGTCCACTCCTGTGCCCACCTACTAACGCACCAGTTCATCCGACCTCTGACACGCCCGGCGGAAGTAGCTGCGGCCAATGATAAGCATTAGTTGTCAGATAAAATACGGACATAGCATGCACTGTCTGGATATGCTCTGGATCGCGCATGCGCAGTGTGCTTGTGTCCTCCTCTGCTTCCTCTAAAGCCCTGTAATCCCAAATGCACTGCCTTTTATTTCTGAACATTCAGACGTTTGGCATACAATGGAATTGTTTACACTGGTCACGTGACTGAGCAACTCGCCTCGTGTCCAGTGACGTACCACGTGTCAAGTGACGTACCACGTGTCCAGTGACGTACCACGTGTCCAGTGACGTACCACGTGTCCAGTGACGTACCACGTGTCAAGTGACGTACCACGTGTCCAGTGACGTACCACGTGTCCAGTGACGTACCACGTGTCCAGTGACGTACCACGTGTCAAGTGACGTACCACGTGTCCAGTGACGTACCACGTGTCCAGTGACGTACCACGTGTCAAGTGACGTACCACGTGTCAAGTGACGTACCACGTGTCCAGTGACGTACCACGTGTCCAGTGACGTACCACGTGTCCAGTGACGTACCACGTGTCAAGTGACGTACCACGTGTCCAGTGACGTACCACGTGTCCAGTGACGTACCACGTCCAGTGACGTACCACGTGTCCAGTGACGTACCACGTGTCCAGTGACGTACCCTCCCAGTTTGGGTATCTTAACAATTTCTCGTGAATTAATGGTGTCTTTGCAAGTGTCTCAGGCACATTCCGGTATTGGTTTCGAATGTTTTGAATACCCGCATAAAGGCATATAGAGGAGTAGAGGTATAGCTCCACTCATTCTTAAACTCGCCACGAGATAGAGGTGGTAAACTTCACGCCCCGACCACTTTACCTCCGGGGAAAGAACCTCCGGTACCCATTGACAAGGAGACTGGATGGGCCCCAGAGACGGTTTGGGCGTTTTCGAGAAAAGTCTTCCGACACCTTCGTGTGACTGCACTTTGATTGCGTGCGTGCGTGTCACAAATGTTGTTAGTGCGTGCGTGTCACAAATGTTGTTAGTTGTTTGTGTTTGTGCAAGCTTTTAGAATGTCGGAAGTCTGAAATGGCGCTACTTGAAATTGCGACATTCGGGGGTGGGGGGGGGGGGGGTTGGTGAGTCTGTAATTTAAAATGTGGATTTGTTACAGCGAACGACAGTGGAGCTGCAACACGGCGTAACGGGAACTGTCACAAGTTGAAACGATATTTGTAACTGCTGTCGGTTGTAAAGGAAGGCACAAACATTACAAGAACCACTAAAAACACAAATACACTGTGTGGGCAGAACGTAGAATTGTTGAATGTTAAACTGGTGGTACATATAGTAACCACTGGGCTTTAAAGTGTTAATATACATTGTACATAAATACAGTCCGTACCGCGCAGTAAACACACTCCGTCTCAGTTATACAAACCAGTCAGTTAATGTTGTACAGTGAAATAATCGCTGTTTGTTCTGAGATCCACACAAAACACATAAATACAGTCCGTACCGCGCAGTAAACACACTCCGTCTCAGTTATACAAACCAGTCAGTTAATGTTGTACAGTGAAATAATCGCTGTTTGTTCTGAGATCCACACAAAACACATAAATACAGTCCGTACCGCGCAGTAAACACACTCCGTCTCAGTTATACAAACCAGTAAGTTAATGCTGTACAGTGAAATAATCGCTGTTTGTTCTGAGATCCACACAAAACACATAAATACAGTCCGTACCGAGCAGTAAACACACTCCGTCTCAGTTATACAAACCAGTCAGTTAATGCTGTACAGTGAAATAATCGCTGTTTGTTCTGAGATCCACACAAAACACATAAATACAGTCCGTACCGCGCAGTAAACACACTCCGTCTCAGTTATACAAACCAGTCAGTTAATGCTGTACAGTGAAATAATCGCTGTTTGTTCTGAGATCCACACAAAACACATAAATACAGTCCGTACCGAGCAGTAAACACACTCCGTCTCAGTTATACAAACCAGTCAGTTAATGCTGTACAGTGAAATAATCGCTGTTTGTTCTGAGATCCACACAAAACACATAAATACAGTCCGTACCGCGCAGTAAACACACTCCGTCTCAGTTATACAAACCAGTCAGTTAATGCTGTACAGTGAAATAATCGCTGTTTGTTCTGAGATCCACACAAAACACATAAATACAGTCCGTACCGCGCAGTAAACACACTCCGTCTCAGTTATACAAACCAGTCAGTTAATGTTGTACAGTGAAATAATCGCTGTTTGTTCTGAGATCCACACAAAACACATAAATACAGTCCGTACCGCGCAGTAAACACACTCCGTCTCAGTTATACAAACCAGTCAGTTAATGCTGTACAGTGAAATAATCGCTGTTTGTTCTGAGATCCACACAAAACACATAAATACAGTCCGTACCGCGCAGTAAACACACTCCGTCTCAGTTATACAAACCAGTCAGTTAATGTTGTACAGTGAAATAATCGCTGTTTGTTCTGAGATCCACACAAAACACATAAATACAGTCCGTACCGCGCAGTAAACACACTCCGTCTCAGTTATACAAACCAGTCAGTTAATGTTGTACAGTGAAATAATCGCTGTTTGTTCTGAGATCCACACAAAACACATAAATACAGTCCGTACCGCGCAGTAAACACACTCCGTCTCAGTTATACAAACCAGTCAGTTAATGTTGTACAGTGAAATAATCGCTGTTTGTTCTGAGATCCACACAAAACACATAAATACACTGTGTGGGTAGAACGTAGAATTGTTGAATGTTAAACCTGGTGGTACATATAGTAACCACTTTTTGTGTCACTCAAGCACAGTACAACCGACCACAACGTGCAAATCCACAAACCTCTGTGCGTTGTGATCACAATTCAGCAGAACAATAAGCAATGTTTAAAGCCTGCACTTCTCTTTGTCTTTACGTCAGAAGCATGTGAGCAAACAGCAGTAAATTATGCAAGGATAAATAATGTGGCAGAAAAGAAGTTAAGGAAAATGTGAACGTAGCGACTACAACAAAGGAATGATCAGAAGTATAAAAGAGAGCAGCAGGATAGCAGGCAGCTCGTTGTGCAGCCAGTGTCATTATTCTCTGTATACGGACAGGCATTTATTAATTTACTCGCCATCTCGAGGGCTTGTCACGGAGCAATACAAGCGTTACGACGTCTGGCGCCGAAGTGACCCATAAAGGGAACAGCAAGCTATGTAGCAGCGACGCCCGCCAGCCGGCTTCACAGCTGTGCGGCGTTTAATAAGACAGACGCTATCGAGAAGACGTGTGGTTCTGCACAGTGCAGTACTGGGGCGATGGACAGGAGAAATGCATACAGATTTTGGTGGGGAAATCTAGGCATAGATTGGAGGATGATACTAAAATGTGTCTTAAAGAAATAAGATAGGAGGCGGTGGACTGGGTTCATCTGGCTTATGACAGGTACAGTCGGCGAGCACATATGAACACAATAATGAACCTTTGGGGCTCGGTAAACGCGGGCACTTTCTTGAGTAGCTGAGGAACTGTCAGCTTCTGCTCCGTGCAGTTAGCCATGTGCTTCTCCAGGTCTAGATACAGGCTATAATATAACAACATGCACAGTTCTTCTTGACACCGTGTAGTCTGGTACACGGTGTGAATCCTATGAGCTGTCAAACTTAACATTTCACAAAAACAAAGTCTACCCGGTGCTTAGACGCGGAGGTAACCCTCGATGCGACCTTAACCTCGGCACTAGAAGCAGTTGAATTTTTGTCGTGTTCGCAAAATTGCGAAAAGCGACTGTTAGCTTTATCATGCCTGTCTGCCTGTCCGTCCCTATGAAATAATTCTCGGCTCCCAATGTACGGATTTTCATTAAATTTGATATTTGAAGATTTTTCGAAAATGTGTCGATAAATGTCAAGTATCATTAAAATCTGACAATAATAACTGTTACATTATATGGAAGTCTATGTACATTCACGATATCTCGCTGAATTCTTCTTAGAATCAGAAATGTTTCAGACGGTATAAGGCTTACGGCGGGCATATCTGCCGTTCAAGGGCTCTGTCTACCAGAGAGCTACAAACGTGATTCATAAACACGGGAAACGGGAAGATGTGGGCCTGTACACGGAACAGGCTTTACCGCTGCAGTAGGCGAGACCAGCATGTACGACATGGTGATGTTAGAGATTGCCTGCCTGCCTTACAGAGCACAGTCCGGTCTATGCTGCTAGGGGACACAACAGTTGTTTGTGCGAGAACCATAAGGAACACAATAAACACACCGTGTGGTCAAATTGCATAGTTCTGTAGCAATGCAACGGACGGCACTTATACAGACACTAGATACGTTCCGGTCGGTCGGGTCGGCGCACGCCGGATCTTAAGGGCGTCAGAATTCAGTGTACAAACGAGGGTTTTGAGTTGAAACCGAAAATACAACACACTGGAACCTGATCGGCTGCAGATTGTCTGTGCATCAGTAACCACTACACTTTCAATACTTTAACTCCCAGTGGTTACTATATGTACCAAAATGTTTAAATTTCACAAATTCTACGTTCCACCCACACAGTGTATTTATGTGTTTTGTGTGGATCTCAGAACAAACAGCGATCATTTCACTATACAGCATTAACTGACTGGTTTGTATAACTGAGACGGAGTGTGTTTACTGCGCGGTACGAACTGTATTTATGTACAATGTATATTAACACTTTAAAGCCCGGTGGTTCCTATATGTACCACCATGTTTAACATTCAACAATTCCACGTTCTGCCCACACAGTGTATTTATGTGTTTTGTGTGGATCTCAGAACAAACAGCGATTATTTCACTGTACAGCATTAACTGACTGGTTTGTATAACTGAGACGGAGTGTGTTTACTGCGCGGTACGGACTGTATTTATGTGTTTTGTGTGGATCTCAGAACAAAAAGCGATTATTTCACTGTACAGCATTAACTGACTGGTTTGTATAACTGAGACGGAGTGTGTTTACTGCGCGGTACGGACTGTATTTATGTGTTTTGTGTGGATCTGAGAACAAACAGCGATTATTTCACTGTACAGCATTAACTGACTGGTTTGTATAACTGAGACGGAGTGTGTTTACTGTGCGGTACGGACTGTATTTATGTGTTTTGTGTGGATCTCAGAACAAACAGCGATTATTTCACTGTACAGCATTAACTGACTGGTTTGTATAACTGAGACGGAGTGTGTTTACTGCGCGGTACGGACTGTTTATGTGTTTTGTGTGGATCTCAGAACAAACAGCGATTATTTCACTGTACAACATTAACTGACTGGTTTTATAACAAGGACGGAGTGTGTTTACTGCGCGGTACGGACTGTATTTATGTGTTTTGTGTGGATCTCAGAACAAACAGCGATTATTTCACTGTACAACATTAACTGACTGGTTTTATAACAAGGACGGAGTGTGTTTACTGCGCGGTACGGACTGAGTCTTTAAATGTAATTCAGGTTAATTTTAGTCTTTAGTTTTTCCATGCAATTCCTGTCTGTGTACAGTGTAATGGCTAAGATAGTTACTGAAGCACAGTAACTGACCATTAGTGTCACACACTTAGGTACCGTTTTGTGTTGCACTGAGGTGGATCCGTACGTCTCAGGAGAAAATTTTTTACTTCTGAAAGCAGTTAAACTTTATAACATGGGAAGTAAGGGGAAATTAATTTCCGTTTTACGAGTTTTTGCCTTTCGAACACTTCTCGGGGAAGGAATTAAGCTTGCAAGCCGCGGGATTAGTAGAGTAACTGGCCCCCAACGTCATAACCGTGGTGCCCCAAACCAAACTAGTAGAGTAACTGGCCCCCAACGTCATAATCGTGGTGCCCCAAACCAAATTAGTACAGTAACTGGCCCCTAACTTCATAACCGTGGTGCCCCAAACCAAATTAGTACAGTAACTGGCCCCCAACGTCATAACCGTGGTGCCCCAAACCAAATTAGTACAGTAACTGGCACCCAACGTCATAACCGTGGTGCCCCAAACCAAATTAGTACAGTAACTGGCCCCCAACGTCATAACTGTGGTGCCCCAAACCAAATTAGTACAGTAACTGGCCCCCAACGTCATAACCGTGGTGCCCCAAACCAAAGGGCCCATACATAAAGACAGTGGCCCAATGCTAATGCCTGTGTATCCCAACCTAAAACATAATGCACCCAACATAACACACACGCTCCAAAAATAACTGTGGTGCCCCAGCCTAATGTCTGTGGGGCCCTACCTAGAACACAGTGGCCTAACATGTAACATCCGATCGACAGAGCCCAAACCGCCAAGCATAACGTTATGTTAATCGTAAGGTCACGTCGTTTAACCATAACATAGGTCTTGGCAGAGTTCCACTGGCACTCAGACACAATGCAGTTGTGTATCCTGTCCAATTGTTATGCAGCGGCACGACGGCGCAACCACATTTTCTGCAATACTGGTTTGAAGCAGACGAAACCACTTATCCCTGGAGTAACTGGAGAAAGCTGGAAGTTCCAAGGCATCTTTGTGGTTGTTTCTGAGCGCTGTAAAGCTTAGTGTTACTGTCTTACCTTGCCGGTAGCCAGGCGACTTCACAGTCCACTATGATTGGTGGAAGAACTGCCGATCTGGAAATGAACAGGAAATACGATTACAAAGTGCGGGAAATGCTACAAAATAACGTGTGTATGTCTCGTCACCAGAGTGCAAGGCGAAACATAGCCAATAACTTAACCATTTAAAGCCCAGTGGTTACTATATGTACCACCAGGTTTAACATTCAACAATTCTACGTTCTGCCCACACAGTGTATTTATGTGTTTTGTGTGGATCTCAGAACAAACAGCGATTATTCACTGTACAACATTAACTGACTGGTTTGTATAACTGAGACGGAGTGTGTTTACTGCGCGGTACGGAAGGTATTTATGTACAATGTATATTAACACTTTAAAGCCGGTGGTTACTATATGCACCACTACGTTTAAAATTCAACAATTCTACGTTCTGCCCACACTGTATTTATGTGATTTGTGTGGATCTCAGAACAAACAGCGATTATTTCACTGTACAGCATTAACTGACTGGTTTGTATAACTGAGACGCAGTGTGTTTACTTCGCGGTACGGACTGTATTTATGTGTTTTGTGTGGATCTCAGAACAAACAGCGATTATTTCACTGCACAGCATTAACTGACTGGTTTATATAACTGAGACGGAGTGTGTTTACTGCGCGGTACGGACTGTATTTATGTGTTTTGTGTGGATCTCAGAACAAACAGCGATTATTTCACTGTACAACATTAACTGACTGGTTTGTATAACTGAGACGGAGTGTGTTTACTGCGCGGTACGGACTGAATGTTTATATATAATTCAGGTTAATTTTTTCACTATCAGTATCATTCCACCAATGCTCCATACTCATTCATACATTTACCACCAACGCTGTATAATGTTTCTCTCCCAGTACTTCAAATTTCCCCTGTCAATATCATTCCACCAATGCTCCATACTCATTCATTCATCTACCACCAACGCTGTATAATGGTTCTCTCCCAGTACTTCAGTTTTCCCCTGTCAGTACAATTCCACCAATGCTCCATACTCATTCATACATCTACCAGCAACGCTGTATAATGTTTCTCTCCCAGTACCTCAGTTTTTCCCCTGTCAGTATCATTCCACCAATGCTCCATACTCATTCATTCAGCTAACACCAACGCTGTATAATTTTTCTCTCCCAGTACCTCAGTTTCCCCCTCTCAGTATCATTCCACCAATGCTCCATACTCATTCATACATCTACCACCAACGCTGTGTAATGTTTCTCTCCCAATACCTCAGTTTTCCCCTGTCAGTATCATTCCACCAATGCTCCATACTCATTCATACATCTACCACCAACGCTGTATAATGTTTCTCTCCCAGTACTTCAGTTTTCCCCTGTCAGTATAATTCCAGCAATGCTCCATACTCATTCATACATCTACCACCAACGCTGTATAATGTTTCTCTCCCAGTACTTCAGTTTCCCCTGTCAGTATCATTCCACCAATGCTCCATACTCATTCATACATCTACCACCAACGCTGTATAATGTTTCTCTCCCAGTACTTCAGTTTCCCCTGTCAGTATCATTCCAGCAATGCCCCATACTCATTCATACATCTACCACCAACGCTGTGTAATGTTTCTCTCCCAATACCTCAGTTTTCCCCTGTCAGTATCATTCCACCAATGCTCCATACTCATTCATACATCTACCACCAACGCTGTATAATGTTTCTCTCCCAGTACTTCAGTTTTCCCCTGTCAGTATAATTCCAGCAATGCTCCATACTCATTCATACATCTACCACCAACGCAGTATAATGTTTCTCTCCCAGTACTTCAGTTTCCCCTGTCAGTATCATTCCACCAATGCTCCATACTCATTCATACATCTACCACCAACGCTGTATAATGTTTCTCTCCCAGTACTTCAGTTTTCCCCTGTCAGTATCATTCCAGCAATGCTCCATACTCATTCATACATCTACCACCAACGCTGTATAATGTTTCTCTCCCAGTACTTCAGTTTTCCCCTGTCAGTATCATTCCAGCAATGCTCCATACTCATTCATACATCTACCACCAACGCTGTATAATGTTTCTCTCCCAGTACTTCAGTTTTGCCCTGTCAGTATCATTCCAGCAATGCTCCATACTCATTCATACATCTACCACCAACGCTGTATAATGTTTCTCTCCCAGTACCTCAGTTTTCCCCTGTCAGTATCATTCCACCAATGCTCCATACTCATTCATTCAGGTAACACCAACGCTGATATAATGTTTCTCTCCCCAGTACTTCAGTTTTCCCCTGTCAGTATCATTCCACCAATGCTCTATACTCATTCATTCATCTACCACCAACGCTGTATAATGTTCTTCTCCCAGTACTTCAGTTTTCCCCTGTCAGTATCATTCCACCAATGCTCCATACTCATTCATTCATCTACCACCAACGCTTTATAATGTTTCTCTTCCAGTACTTCAGTTTTCCCCTGTCAGTACAATTCCACCAATGCTCCATACTCATTCAGTCATCTACCACCAACGCTGTATAATGTTTCTCTCCCAATACTTCACTTTTCCCCTGTCAGTACAATGCCACCAATGCTCCATACTCATTCAGTCATCTACCACTAACGCTGTATAATGTTTCTCTCCCAGTACTTCAGTTTTCCCCTGTCTACAATTCCACCAATGCTCCATACTCATTCATTCATCTACCACCAACGTTATATAATGTTTCTCTCCCAGTACTTCAGTTTTCCCCTGTCAGTACAATTCCACCAATGCTCCATACTCATTCAGTCATATGCCACCGACGCTGTATAATGTTTCTCTCCCAGTACTTCAGTTTTCCCCTGTCAGTACAATTCCACCAATGCTCCATACTCATTCAGTCATCTACCACCGACGCTGTATAATGTTTCTCTCCCAGTACTTCAGTTTTTCCCTGTCAGTACAATTCCACCAATGCTCCATACTCATTCAGTCATCTACCACCGACGCTGTATAATGTTTCTCTCCCAGTACTTCAGTTTTGCCCTGTCAGTACAATTCCACCAATGCTCCATACTCATTCAGTCATCTACCACCGACGCTGTATAATGTTTCTCTCCCAGTACTTCAGATTCCCCTGTCAGTATCATTCCATCAATTCTCCATACTCATTCATTCATCTACCACAAACGCTGTATAATGTTTCTCTCCCAGTACTTCAGTTTCCCCTGTCAGTATCATTTCACCAATGCTCCATACTCATTCATTCATCTACCACAAACGCTGTATAATGTTTCTCTCCCAGTACTTCAGTTTTCCCTGTCAGTATCATTCCATCAATGCTCCATACTCATTCATTCATCTACCACAAACGCTGTATAATGTTTCTCTCCCAGTACTTCAGTTTCCCCTGTCAGTATCATTCCATCAATGCTCCATACTCATTCATTCATCTACCACAAACGCTGTATAATGTTTCTCTCCCAGTACTTCAGTTTCCCCTGTCAGTATCATTCCATCAATGCTCCATACTCATTCATTCATCTACCACAAACGCTGTATAATGTTTCTCTCCCAGTACTTCAGTTTCCCCTGTCAGTATCATTCCACCAAAGCTCCATACTCATTCATTCATCTACCACAAACGCTGTATAATGTTTCTCTCCCAGTACTTCAAGTTCCCCTGTCAGTATCATTCCTTCAATGCTCCATACTCATTCATTCATCTACCACAAACGCTGTATAATGTTTCTCTCCCAGTACTTCAGTTTCCCCTGTCAGTATAATTCCATCAATGCTCCGTACTCATTCATTCATCTACCACAAACGCTGTATAATGTTTCTCTCCCAGTACTTCAGTTTCCCCTGTCAGTATCATTCCTTCAATGCTCCATACTCATTCATTCATCTACCACAAACGCTGTATAATGTTTCTCTCGCAGTACTTCAGTTTCCCCTGTCAGTATCATTTCACCAATGCTCCATACTCATTCATTCATCTACCACAAACGCTGTATAATGTTTCTCTCCCAGTACTTCAGTTTCCCCTGTCAGTATCATTCCACCAATGCTCCATACACATTCATACATCTACCACCAACGCTGTATAATGTTTCTCTCCCAGTACTTCAGTTTTCCCCTGTCAGTATCATTCCACCAAAGCTCCATACTCATTCACACATCTACCACCAACGCTGTATAATGTTTCTCTCCCAGTACTTCAGTTTCCCCTGTCAGTATCATTCCACCAATGCTCCATACTCATTCATTCATCTACCACAAACGCTGTATAATGTTTCTCTCCCAGTACTTCAGTTTCCCCTGTCAGTATCATTCCACCAATGCTCCATACTCATTCATTCGTTTACCACCAACGCTGTGTAATGTTTTTCTCCCAGTACTTCAGTTTCCCCTGTCAGTATCATTCCACCAATGCTCCATACACATTCATACATCTACCACCAACGCTGTATAATGTTTCTCTCCCAGTACTTCAGTTTCCCCTGTCAGTATCATTTCACCAATGCTCCATACTCATCTTCATCTACATGTTGCTCTTACTAGGACAAACGGGCGAAGCCTAGGAACCTTCAAAAAAGTAATGCTCTTTCGAAAATCAGGGAACATTGGATAGAAAAGTACTTTCTCTGTGTCTTAAAGACATACATTTGGGAACGGACCCTATCATTTGAAATTGCAGCTTCTGCAGAACAATGCCCCCCCCCCTCCCCATAACTGGCCAGTTTACAAAGCGCACACCGACGCGCGGTTTGCACGTGACTTGCAAAATTCCGTACGTGTTTGATTTCATCACAAAATTGTTTCCGCGGTAGCAAAATTCATACAGAATAATGATAATGATAATGATAATGTTCGCAGCACTGCACAAGATAGAGCCCAATGTAAGAACCCTACACTTGGCGGCTGTCAAGCTTACGACACGGTCCGCTGTACCGGCCACGACTGACACAGGCCGTGTGTGCAGTGTAAGGCCGCGTTCTCACGGGGCGTGAACGACGCGCGTGATTCACGCTGGCGACATCTTACCTCACGAACGCCAGCACCACGACTGAAAATCAAACATGGTTTGATCCTGCCACGACAGGATCGTGGACTGCTGACGTCACACGTAAGGTCCACGACTCCGCGTTCACACGGGTAGTGGCCCACGAAAGTGTGATTCACGCGCGTGGTTCACGCCCCGTGAGAACGCGGCCTAACAACAAGTATGTGTGTATGCAAATATGTACAGTCGACAAAGACAGGTGGCGTATGACAACGGACAGACCGCACTGTCGGCTGAGAGTGCGCCCCCAGACAGACAGACAGACAGCAGTGTTCAGTACACAGACTGCTCGACGGACGGACTGACTGACAACAGTCGTAACGTCACTGCCTTTGACTTGACTTGGTCTTCAGACGGTTACACAAGCGCGGCAGTACCACCACTGCATGCGGTCGGTCGGAACGACTCCTTAAGTGTGTGTAGGAGAAACAAGAAAGGCACATAACATTTTGAATGGAATACGTGAAGGGAAGAGACAATTTGATAGACCGAGGTGCCTTCTCTGTGGATGATACTAAAGGGTCATTATTATATCTAGCAACTATCTGTTGCCACTCCCCGCCGGGTTGCTTATCGTATTAACGTAGCCCACTTCCCAAACGCCCGCACACACGGTCGAATGGCGACGGGAAGTGACAAACGATAGTTGTCAAATAAAAACACGGGCCCTGTACAAGACGTTCTGGGAAGAAATTGCGACGGTGTATGATTCCCTCTGCCTAGGGATAACAGTAGAGCAGGAAAAGTGACTGGGGACTGGGCGGAGATTTGCGACTTCTAGGCTGTCCAATGGGTATAGTGGGCCTTTCCCTGGGATCCAAGCGGCGAAGGCGTAAAACTAACCACTCCGTATAGTGCCGGTTAGGAACTTGTGGAGCTAGACTACACTTTGGCTTGTCTCACGGAGCAGTGCCTGATCAGCCACAGGAACAACTTCACATTCAAAACTTCAGGGAGGCTATCGGAATGTCGCAATAGTCACAGCCATGCGCACTGTGTGTCAGCCAGCAGTGACTGTTTACAAACACAAATGTGTCATGTCAGCGCCACTGACCTACTCTACTAGTTACGTTACTGCAGGCCTAAAGGGGTCAAAGAACATGATACGTACTTCTCTATCAAATGATCCCCGACTTCCAAAAGAGCAATGCGGTTTGGAGGGTTTCCAGGTTTCACCCGTTTGTCCTTCTAGTATGAAGATGAGTACGGAGCATTGGTGGAATGATACTGACAGGGGAAACTGAAGTACTGGGAGAGAAACATTATACAGCGTTGGTGGTAGATGTATGAATGAGTATGGAGCATTGGTGGAATGATACTGACAGGGGAAACTGAAGTACTGGGAGAAAAACATTATACAGCGTTGGTGGTAGATGTATGAATGAGTATGGAGCATTGGTGGAATGATACTGACAGGGGAAACTGAAGTACTGGGAGAGAAACATTATACAGCGTTGGTGGTAGATGAATGAATGAGTATGGAGCATTGGTGGAATGATACTGACAGGGGAAACTGAAGTACTGGGAGAAAAACATTATACAGCGTTGGTGGTAGATGTATGAATGAGTATGGAGCATTGGTGGAATGATACTGACAGGGGAAATTGAAGTACTGGGAGAGAAACATTATACAGCGTTGGTGGTAGATGTATGAATGAGTATGGAGCATTGGTGGAATTATACTGACAAGGGAGAACAGAAGTACTGGGAGAGAAACATTATACAGCGTTGGTGGTAGATGAATGAATGAGTATGGAGCATTGGTGGAATGATACTGACAGGGGAAAACTGAAGTACTGGGAGAGAAACATTATACAGCGTTGGTGGTAGATGTATGAATGAGTATGGAGCATTGGTGGAATGATACTGACAGGGGAAAACTGAAGTACTGGGAGAGAAACATTATACAGCGTTGGTGGTAGATGTATGAATGAGTATGGAGCATTGGTGGAATGATACTGACAAGGGAAAACTGAAGTACTATGAGAGAAACATTATACAGCGTTGGTGGTAGATGTATGAATGAGTATGGAGCATTGGTGGAATGATACTGACAGGGGAAAACTGAAGTACTGGGAGAGAAACATTATACAGCGTTGGTGGTAGATGTATGAATGAGTATGGAGCATTGGTGGAATGATACTGACAGGGGAAAACTGAAGTACTGGAGAGAAACATTATACAGCGTTGGTGGTAGATGTATGAATGAGTATGGAGCATTGGTGGAATGATACTGACAGGGGAAAACTGAAGTACTGTGAGAGAAACATTATACAGCGTTGGTGGTAGATGTATGAATGAGTATGGAGCATTGGTGGAATGATACTGACAGGGGAAAACTGAAGAACTGTGAGAGAAACATTATACAGCGTTGGTGGTAGATGTATGAATGAGTATGGAGCATTGGTGGAATGATACTGACAGGGGAAAACTGAAGTACTGGGAGAGAAACATTATACAGCGTTGGTGGTAGATGTATGAATGAGTATGGAGCATTGGTGGAATGATACTGACAGGGGAAAACTGAAGTACTGGGAGAGAAACATTATACAGCGTTGGTGGTAGATGTATGAATGAGTATGGAGCATTGGTGGAATGATACTGACAGGGGAAAACTGAAGTACTGTGAGAGAAACATTATACAGCGTTGGTGGTAGATGTATGAATGAGTATGGAGCATTGGTGGAATGATACTGACAGGGGAAACTGAAGTACTGGGAGAGAAACATTATACAGCGTTGGTGGTAGATGAATGAATGAGTATGGAGCATTGGTGGAATGATACTGACAGGGGAAAACTGAAGTACTGGGAGAGAAACATTATACAGCGTTGGTGGTAGATGAATGAATGAGTATGGAGCATTGGTGGAATGATACTGACAGGGGAAAACTGAAGTACTGGGAGAGAAACATTATACAGCGTTGGTGGTAGATGTATGAATGAGTATGGAGCATTGGTGGAATGATACTGACAGGGGAAAACTGAAGTACTGGGAGAGAAACATTATACAGCGTTGGTGGTAGATGTATGAATGAGTATGGAGCATTGGTGGAATGATACTGACAGGGGAAAACTGAAGTACTGGGAGAGAAACATTATACAGCGTTGGTGGTAGATGTATGAATGAGTATGGAGCATTGGTGGAATGATACTGACAGGGGAAACAGAAGTACTGGGAGAGAAACATTATACAGCGTTGGTGGTAGATGAATGAATGAGTATGGAGCATTGGTGGAATGATACTGACAGGGGAAACTGAAGTACTGGGAGAGAAACATTATACAGCGTTGGTGGTAGATGAATGAATGAGTATGGAGCATTGGTGGAATGATACTGACAGGGGAAACTGAAGTACTGGGAGAGAAACATTATACAGCGTTGGTGGTAGATGAATGAATGAGTATGGAGCATTGGTGGAATGATACTGACAGGGGAAACTGAAGTACTAGGAGAGAAACATTATACAGCGTTGGTGGTAGATGAATGAATGAGTATGGAGCATTGGTGGAATGATACTGACAGGGGAAACTGAAGTACTAGGAGAGAAACATTATACAGCGTTGGTGGTAGATGAATGAATGAGTATGGAGCATTGGTGGAATGATACTGACAGGGGAAACTGAAGTACTAGGAGAGAAACATTATACAGCGTTGGTGGTAGATGAATGAATGAGTATGGAGCATTGGTGGAATGATACTGACAGGGGAAACTGAAGTACTAGGAGAGAAACATTATACAGCGTTGGTGGTAGATGAATGAATGAGTATGGAGCATTGGTGGAATGATACTGACAGGGGAAACTGAAGTACTAGGAGAGAAACATTATACAGCGTTGGTGGTAGATGAATGAATGAGTATGGAGCATTGGTGGAATGATACTGACAGGGGAAACTGAAGTACTAGGAGAGAAAACATTATACAGCGTTGGTGGTAGATGAATGAATGAGTATGGAGCATTGGTGGAATGATACTGACAGGGAAACTGAAGTACTGGGAGAGAAACATTATACAGCGTTGGTGGTAGATGAATGAATGAGTATGGAGCATTGGTGGAATGATACTGACAGGGGAAACTGAAGTACTAGGAGAGAAACATTATACAGCGTTGGTGGTAGATGAATGAATGAGTATGGAGCATTGGTGGAATGATACTGACAGGGGAAACTGAAGTACTAGGAGAGAAACATTATACAGGGTTGGTGGTAGATGAATGAATGAGTATGGAGCATTGGTGTAATGATACTGACAGGGGAAACTGAAGTACTAGGAGAGAAACATTATACAGCGTTGGTGGTAGATGAATGAATGAGTATGGAGCATTGGTGGAATGATACTGACAGGGGAAACTGAAGTACTAGGAGAGAAACATTATACAGTGTTGGTGGTAGATGAATGAATGAGTATGGAGCATTGGTGGAATGATACTGACAGGGGAAACTGAAGTACTAGGAGAGAAACATTATACAGCGTTGGTGGTAGATGAATGAATGAGTATGGAGCATTGGTGGAATGATACTGACAGGGGAAACTGAAGTACTAGGAGAGAAACATTATACAGCGTTGGTGGTAGATGAATGAATGAGTATGGAGCATTGGTGGAATGATACTGACAGGGGAAACTGAAGTACTAGGAGAGAAACATTATACAGCGTTGGTGGTAGACGAATGAATGAATGAGTATGGAGCATTGGTGGAATGATACTGACAGGGGAAAACTGAAGTACTGGGAGAGAAACATTATACAGCGTTGGTGGTAGATGAATGAATGAGTATGGAGCATTGTTGGAATGATACTGACAGGGGAAACTGAAGTACTGGGAGAGAAACATTATACAGCGTTGGTGGTAGATGTATGAATGAGTATCGAACATTGGTGGAATGATACTGACAGGGGAAAACTGAAGTACTGGGAGAGAAACATTATACAGCGTTGGTGGTAGATGAATGAATGAGTATGGAGCATTGGTGGAATTATACTGACAAGGGAGAACTGAAGTACTGGGAGAGAAACATTATACAGCGTTGGTGGTAGATGAATGAATGAGTATGGAGCATTGGTGGAATTATACTGACAAGGGAGAACAGAAGTACTGGGAGAGAAACATTTTACAGCGTTGGTGGTAGATGATTGAATGAGTATGGAGCATTGGTGGAATTATACTGACAAGGGAGAACAGAAGTACTGGGAGAGAAACATTTTACAGCGTTGGTGGTAGATGAATGAATGAGTATGGAGCATTGTTGGAATGATACTGACAGGGGAAACTGAAGTACTGGGAGAGAAACATTATACAGCGTTGGTGGTAGATGTATGAATGAGTATGGAGCATTGGTGGAATGATACTGACAGGGGAAAACTGAAGTACTGGGAGAGAAACATTATACAGCGTTGGTGGTAGATGAATGAATGAGTATGGAGCATTGGTGGAATTATACTGACAAGGGAGAACTGAAGTACTGGGAGAGAAACATTATACAGCGTTGGTGGTAGATGAATGAATGAGTATGGAGCATTGGTGGAATTATACTGACAAGGGAGAACAGAAGTACTGGGAGAGAAACATTTTACAGCGTTGGTGGTAGATGATTGAATGAGTATGGAGCATTGGTGGAATTATACTGACAAGGGAGAACAGAAGTACTGGGAGAGAAACATTTTACAGCGTTGGTGGTAGATGAATGAATGAGTATGGAGCATTGGTGGAATTATACTGACAAGGGAGAACAGAAGTACTGGGAGAGAAACATTTTACAGCGTTGGTGGTAAATGTATGAATGAGTATGGAGCATTGGTCGAATTATACTGACAAAGGAGAACTGAAGTACTGGAAGAAAACCATTATATAGCGTTGGTGGTAGATGAATGACTGAGTATGGAGCATTGGTGGAATGATACTGACAAGGAGAAACTGAAGTACTGGGAGAGAAACATTATACAGCGTTGGTGGTAGATGAATGAATGAGTATGGAGCATTGGTGGAATTATACTGACAAGGGAGAACGGAAGTACTGGGAGAAAAACCATTATACAGCGCTGGTGGTAGATGAATGACTGAGTATGGAGCATTGGTGGAATGATACTGACAGGGGGAAACTGAAGTACTGGGAGAAAAACATTATACAGCGTCGGTGGTAGAAGAATGACTGAGTATGGAGTATTGGTGGAATGATACTGACAGGGGAAAACCGAAGTACTGGGAGAAAGGCCTGTCCCAGTGCCACGTGGTCCACCTCAAATCTCAGATGGACTGGTTCAGTCCCGGTGAGAGGCCGACAGCTAACCGCCTGAGCCATGGCACGGCTCAAATACGACACGTCAGGCTGAATTATATATAAGACCTAGTCCGTACCGCGCAGTAAACACACTCCGTCTCAGTTATACAAACCAGTCAGTTAATGTTGTACAGTGAAATAATCGCTGTTTGTTTTGAGATCCACACAAAACACATAAATACAGTCCGTACCGCGCAGTAAACACACTCCGTCTCAGTTATACAAACCAGTCAGTTAATGTTGTACAGTGAAATAATCGCTGTTTGTTCTGAGATCCACACAAAACACATAAATACACTGTGGGCAGAACGTAGAATTGTTGAATGTTAAACATGGTGGTACATATAGTGACCACTGGGCTTTAAAGGGTGACCATCAGAACAGACAGGCCATGTGACGTCGGGAGGCGCCGCTACGGACGTTTTCTTACATTAATGCGACATCTAAAGGTTACAACAGACGCAGGACGGAGGCGTAAGGGTCGAAGGAAGGCGGGATTCGCAGGATCAATAATACGTCATCACAACAGGCGTTCAGCAAGTCGCGCATATCTGCAATCGGCGGTGGGTCGAAGACCACTGGCTGCATCCACATCGTGAAAACACACCGAATGTACTGCATTAAAAACGTGAACTAAATTTAACTTAAAACGAAGTTTGCAGCATTGACAGGTATGGCCTACATTCACGCCCTGTATACTGTGAGCCGTCTAACATGGCTGCCAGCGCTACATCGGTCTGTAATCCGGTTAAGGCCTGATCGCAATGAGAACGTAGAAATGCGCACATTTAGCTTCACGAAGTGTCTGTCCATATGTGACAAGCGTTGGGAAGTTACACGAACATTTCTTGACACGTTCCAAGTTTGGTTGAAATTCGTCATCAATAGTTAAGTAAAGGTAAAGTTCTCGCAGGGGAAACCGAAGTACTGGGAGAAAAACATTATACAGCGTCGGTGGTAGATGAATGAATGAGTATGGAGCATTGGTGGAATGATACTGACAGGGGAAAACTGAACTACTGGGAGAGAAACATTATACAGTGTTGGTGGTAGATGTATGAATGAGTATGGAGCATTGGTGGAATGATACTGACAGGGGAAAACTGAACTACTGGGAGAGAAACATTATACAGCGTGTGTGGTAGATGTATGAATGAGTATGGAGCATTGGTGGAATGATACTGACAGGGGAAAACTGAAGTACTGGGAGAGAAACATTATACAGCGTGTGTGGTAGATGTATGAATGAGTATGGAGCATTGGTGGAATGATACTGACAGGGGAAAACTGAAGTACTGGGAGAGAAACATTATGCAGCGTGTGTGGTAGATGTATGAATGAGTATGGAGCATTGGTGGAATGATACTGACAGGGGAAAACTGAAGTACTGGGAGAGAAACATTATGCAGCGTCTATGGTAGATGAATGAATGAGTATGGAGCATTGGTGGAATGATACTGACAGGGGAAAACTGAAGTACTGGGAGAGAAACATTATGCAGCGTCTATGGCAGATGAATGAGTGAGTATGGAGCATTGGTGGAATGATACTGACAGGGGAAAACTGAAGTACTGGGAGAGAAACATTATACAGCGTTGGTGGTAGATGTATGAATGAGTATAGAGCATTGGTGGAATGATACTGACAGGGGAAAACTGAAGTACTGGGAGAGAAACATTATACAGCGTTGGTGGTAGATGTATGAATGAGTATGGAGCATTGGTGGAATGTTACTGACAGGGGAAAACTGAAGTATTGGGAGAGAAACATTATACAGCGTTGGTGGTAGATGTATGAATGAGTATAGAGCATTGGTGGAATGTTACTGACAGGGAAAACTGAAGTACTGGGAGAGAAACATTATACAGCGTTGGTGGTAGATGTATGAATGAGTATAGAGCATTGGTGGAATGTTACTGACAGAGGAAAACTGAAGTACTGGGAGAGAAACATTATACAGCGTTGGTGGTAGATGTATGAATGAGTATAGAGCATTGGTGGAATGTTACTGACAGGGGAAAACTGAAGTACTGGGAGAGAAACATTATATAGCGTTGGTGGTAGATGTATGAATGAGTATAGAGCATTGATGGAATGTTACTGACAGGGGAAAACTGAAGTACTGGGAGAGAAACATTATACAGCGTTGGTGGTAGATGTATGAATGAGTATAGAGCATTGGTGGAATGATACTGACAGGGGTAAACTGAAGTACTGGGAGAGAAACATTATACAGCGTCGGTGGTAGATGAATGAATGAGTATGGAGCATTGGTGGAATGATACTGACAGGGGAAAACTGAAGTACTGGGAGAGAAACATTATACAGCGTGTGTGGTAGATGTATGAATGAGTATGGAGCATTGGTGGAATGATACTGACAGGGGAAAACTGAAGTACTGGGAGAGAAACATTATACAGCGTTGGTGGTAGATGAATGAATGAGTATGGAGCATTGGTGGAATGATACTGACAGGGGAAAACTGAAGTACTGGGAGAGAAACATTATACAGCGTGTGTGGTAGATGTATGAATGAGTATGGAGCATTGGTGGAATGATACTGACAGGGGAAAACTGAAGTACTGGGAGAGAAACATTATGCAGCGTCTATGGTAGATGAATGAATGAGTATGGAGCATTGGTGGAATGATACTGACAGGGGAAAACTGAAGTACTGGGAGAGAAACATTATACAGCGTTGGTGGTAGATGTATGAATGAGTATAGAGCATTGGTGGAATGATACTGACAGGGGAAACTGAAGAACTGGGAGAGAAACATTATACAGCGTTGGTGGTAGATGTATGAATGAGTATGGAGCATTGGTGGAATGTTACTGACAGGGAAAACTGAAGTACTGGGGAGAGAAACATTATACAGCGTTGGTGGTAGATGTATGAATGAGTATAGAGCATTGGTGGAATGTTACTGACAGGGGAAAACTGAAGTACTGGGAGAGAAACATTATACAGCGTTGGTGGTAGATGTATGAATGAGTATAGAGCATTGGTGGAATGTTACTGACAGGGGAAAACTGAAGTACTGGGAGAGAAACATTATACAGCGTTGGTGGTAGATGTATGAATGAGTATAGAGCATTGGTGTAATGTTACTGACAGGGGAAAACTGAAGTACTGGGAGAGAAACATTATACAGCGTTGGTGGTAGATGTATGAATGAGTATAGAGCATTGGTGGAATGTTACTGACAGGGGAAAACTGAAGTACTGGGAGAGAAACATTATACAGCGTTGGTGGTAGATGTATGAATGAGTATAGAGCATTGGTGGAATGTTACTGACAGGGGAAAACTGAAGTACTGGGAGAGAAACATTATACAGCGTTGGTGGTAGATGTATGAATGAGTATAGAGCATTGGTGGAATGATACTGACAGGGGAAAACTGAGGTACTGGGAGAGAAACATGATACAGCGTTGGTGGTAGATGAATGAATGAGTATGAGGGATTGGTGGAATGATACTGACAGGGGAAACTGAAGTACTGGGAGAGAAACATTATACAGCGTTGGTGGTAGATGAATGAATGAGTATGGAGCATTGGTGGAATGATACTGACAGGGGAAACTGAAGTACTGGGAGAGAAACATTATACAGCTGACATCGGACCTCCACCGTGGCACCAAGCCTTGCATCCCGGCGCAGAACAAATCGGTGTCAAGTGTCTGCAGCCAAGAGGTGACGGCTTGCTTCACGGTGGCATCTGCTACAAATCGCTTGCCAGCCAGGTGCTTCTGAAGGGGTGAAAATCACTGGGAGCGTTATCGGGAGACTGTAGGGAGCGCGGTCCATAACTTCACTGGCTTACCGCCGTAGCAAGTCAAAAGTCCGGTTGGGAGAGTGGGGCCCTCTGTTAGTCACGCCCACCCACACCCCACGCGTCTATGAACGACGTGTATCTACGGCGGCATTTAGCTTGATGGTCTGAGGACAAGAGTACAACGTGCAGTAGTGAAGTGATGCTGCGTGTTGGAGATGTGTATGTGCCTATATGCCGCTTGTTATTAACCGTTTAAGGCGCAGTGGTCACTATGTGTACCACCATGTTTAACATTCAACAATTCTACGTTCTGCCCACACAGTGTATTTATGTGTTTTGTGTGGATCTCAGAACAAACAGCGATTATTTCTCTGTACAACATTAACTGACTGGTTTGTATAACTGAGACGGAGTGTGTTTACTGCGCGGTACGGACTGTATTTATGTGTTTTGTGTGGATCTCAGAACAAACAGCGATTATTTCACTCTACAGCATTAACTGACTGGTTTGTATAACTGAGACGGAGTGTGTTTACTGCGCGGTACGGACTGTATTTATGTGTTTTGTGTGGATCTCAGAACAAACAGCGATTATTTCACCGTACAGCATTAACTGACTGGTTTGTATAACTGAGACGGAGTGTGTTTACTGCGCGGTACGGACTGTATTTATGTGTTTTGTGTGGATCTCAGAACAAACAGCGATTATTTCACTGTACAGCATTAACTGACTGGTTTGTATAACTGAGACGGAGTGTGTTTACTGCGCGGTACGGACTGTATTTATGTGTTTTGTGTGGATCTGAGAACAAACAGCGATTATTTCACTGTACAGCATTAACTGACTGGTTTGTATAACTGAGACGGAGTGTGTTTACTGCGCGGTACGGACTGTATTTATGTGTTTTGTGTGGATCTCAGAACAAACAGCGATTATTTCACTGTACAGCATTAACTGACTGGTTTGTATAACTGAGACAGAGTGTGTTTACTGCGCGGTACGGACTGTATTTATGTGTTTTGTGTGGATCTGAGAACAAACAACGATTATTTCACTGTACAGCATTAACTGACTGGTTTGTATAACTGAGACGGAGTGTGTTTACTGCGCGGTACGGACTGTATTTATGTGTTTTGTGTGGATCTCAGAACAAACAGCGATTATTTCACTGTAAAGCATTAACTGACTGGTTTGAATAACTGAGACGGAGTGTGTTTACTGCGCGGTACGGACTGTATTTATGTGTTTTGTGTGGATTTCAGAACAAACAGCGATTATTTCACTGTACAACATTAACTGACTGGTTTGTATAACTGAGACGGAGTGTGTTTACTGCGCGGTACGGACTGTATTTATGTGTTTTGTGTGGATTTCAGAACAAACAGCGATTATTTCACTGTACAACATTAACTGACTGGTTTGTATAACTGAGACGGAGTGTGTTTACTGCGCGGTACGGACTGTATTTATGTGTTTTGTGTGGATTTCAGAACAAACAGCGATTATTTCACTGTACAAGATTAACTGACTGGTTTGTATAACTGAGACGGAGTGTGTTTACTGCGCGGTACGGACTGTATTTATGTGTTTTGTGTGGATTTCAGAACAAACAGCGATTATTTCACTGTACAACATTAACTGACTGGTTTGTATAACTGAGACGGAGTGTGTTTACTGCGCGGTACGGACTGTATTTATGTGTTTTGTGTGGATCTGAGAACAAACAGCGATTATTTCACTGTACAGCATTAACTGACTGGTTTGTATAACTGAGACGGAGTGTGTTTACTGCGCGGTACGGACTGTATTTATGTGTTTTGTGTGGATTTCAGAACAAACAGCGATTATTTCACTGTACAACATTAACTGACTGGTTTGTATAACTGAGACGGAGTGTGTTTACTGCGCGGTACGGACTGTATTTATGTGTTTTGTGTGGATCTCAGAACACACAGCGATTATTTCACTGTACAGCATTAACTGACTGGTTTGTATAACTGAGACGGAGTGTGTTTACTGCGCGGTACGGACTGTATTTATGTGTTTTGTGTGGATTTCAGAACAAACAGCGATTATTTCACTGTACAACATTAACTGACTGGTTTGTATAACTGAGACGGAGTGTGTTTACTGCGCGGTACGGACTGTATTTATGTGTTTTGTGTGGATTTCAGAACAAACAGCGATTATTTCACTGTACAACATTAACTGACTGGTTTGTATAACTGAGACGGAGTGTGTTTACTGCGCGGTACGGACTGTATTTATGTGTTTTGTGTGGATCTGAGAACAAACAGCGATTATTTCACTGTACAGCATTAACTGACTGGTTTGTATAACTGAGACGGAGTGTGTTTACTGCGCGGTACGGACTGTATTTATGTGTTTTGTGTGGATCTCAGAACAACAGCGATTATTTCACTGTACAGCATTAACTGACTGGTTTGTATAACTGAGACGGAGTGTGTTTACTGCGCGGTACGGACTGTATTTATGTGTTTTGTGTGGATTTCAGAACAAACAGCGATTATTTCACTGTACAACATTAACTGACTGGTTTGTATAACTGAGACGGAGTGTGTTTACTGCGCGGTACGGACTGTATTTATGTGTTTTGTGTGGATCTCAGAACAAACAGCGATTATTTCACTGTACAACATTAACTGACTGGTTTGTATAACTGAGACGGAGTGGTGTTTACTGCGCGGTACGGACTGTATTTATGTGTTTTGTGTGGATTTCAGAACAAACAGCGATTATTTCACTGTACAACATTAACTGACTGGTTTGTATAACTGAGACGGAGTGTGTTTACTGCGCGGTACGAACTGTATTTATGTACAATGTATATTAACACTTTAAAGCCCAGTGGTTACTATATGTACCACCAGTTTAACATTGAACAATTCCCCCCCCCCCACCCCGCTTTGCGTTTGAGAAGTTCCGAGTTAAATTCTCGACCTGCAGGCCGTTTATCCTGCCTTTTACTCGGTGCCACCTCAAATAGGGTACGGCCGCTTCCATCCGTATCCTTTCAAATCCATTAATGATCCACTCAGTCAAGGCCGTTTAGCTCAGTACACTCAGTGTCCTTAATGGACCATCAATATATAAATGAAACAAACATAGAACTTTGACAGTGGAAGAAGTGGAGCGGTCAGCGTCGCCCTGTCCTCGCCATCTCAACATCGTGTTGGTTGTTGCGGTTTCTCGAATCACAGCCCTTTGAAGACTGGTGGTAATTATATGAACCGCCTGTGTTAACATTCAAAACCTCTGCAATTTGCCCTCACGGTGTATTTATTTGTTCCATATGACTGTCTAAGTAAGTGCTGATTGCTGCCTTTGACAGCAGTAACCGGTTGATCTTTGTAATGGTTACAGATGGTGTTCTCTGTGAGGTAAGAACTGTCATTCATTCATCCTGTAGTCTGTCTTACGACAGGTCCACAGCCTCTTCCAGGGTGCGATCTAGTGCTTCCTCTTTCAATTTCCAGTATCTTCTCTTTATATATAATGTCCATTAACCTGGATCATCAGACGGCAGACAGCAGACTGTTACAGTGAGTGAACAGTTAGACTTTGTGTTTCCCCCCGGTTTCTTCTGTTTGTACAGCACTTTAGTCTTCACTTCTTCAACTTCGTCTGTTTCTCCGTCTCTTTGTGCCGTAAAACGCGAGCCGTTGCATTACTGTAGCGAAACACGCAATGCGTAGCAACAACACGTACAGTGCCTGCAGGCTACGCACATAACTGGACTGCATAGTCATAGCAAAGAATAAGAAACTGCTTTGCAAGGCACTTCGTAGAGTCTCGCTAATCAGTCCATAAAATATGACGTCAGACTTGCTGGTCCCTTATGCAGCACCAATCAATAGGGCGATTACAGTGCGTCAGTGAGTTGCTATGGTTACGTACACATATTGAGTTGGAAAGGATCGGGAAGGAACCGGCTATCGTATGATGTGAGGCACTGTTGCAGAACCTGAGGTAAACCACGCAAAACAGACACCGGGGTGAGACGTGAACATGGGGATGTCCAGAGGTTGAAGTAGTGTAAGTTCCTATTTAACCCTCTGAAGCCCGGTGGTTACTATATGTACCACCAGTTTAACATTCAACAATTCTACGTTCTGCCCACACAGTGTATTTATGTGTTTTGTGTGGATCTCAGAACAAACAGCGATTATTTCACTGTACAACATTAACTGACTGGTTTGTATAACTGAGACGGAGTGTGTTTACTGCGCGGTACGAACTGCTATTTATGTGTTTTGTGTGGATCTCAGAACAAACAGCGATTATTTCACTGTACAACATTAACTGACTGGTTTGTATAACTGAGACGTAGTGTGTTTACTGCGCGGTACGGACTGTATTTATGTGTTTTGTGTGGATCTCAGAACAAACAGCGATTATTTCACTGTACAACATTAACTGACTGGTTTGTATAACTGAGACGGAGTGTGTTTACTGCGCGGTACGAACTGTATTTATGTGTTTTGTGTGGATCTCAGAACAAAGAGCGATTATTTCACTGTAAAGCATTAACTGACTGGTTTGTATAACTGAGACGTAGTGTGTTTACTGCGCGGTACGGACTGTATTTATGTGTTTTGTGTGGATCTCAGAACAAACAGCGATTATTTCACTGTACAACATTAACTGACTGGTTTGTATAACTGAGACGGAGTGTGTTTACTGCGCGGTACGGACTGTATTTATGTGTTTTGTGTGGATCTCAGAACAAACAGCGATTATTTCACTGTACAACATTAACTGACTGGTTTGTATAACTGAGACGTAGTGTGTTTACTGCGCGGTACGGACTGTATTTATGTGTTTTGTGTGGATCTCAGAACAAACAGCGATTATTTCACTGTACAACATTAACTGACTGGTTTGTATAACTGAGACGGAGTGTGTTTACTGCGCGGTACGAACTGCATTTTTAAATACGCGTTGAGCGCTAATAAAAGGGAGCAACCCCCTTTTCAAACTATCCAGTTCACAATGCAATGTAGTTGGTACATCGTCACTAAATTACCTACGAACCAGTTACGACATAAAGCCAAATGTCACGAATGACGGTGCCTCTCCTGCCAGTTGGCAAACCAGCACATTTTTGGCACGTGTTCCACTTCTTCGCCATTTGTTGACGTCATATTCGGACTTAACGTAATGCCATGTAGCAGTGCCAGTGTTCTGTTTGCTGTGCCGTCAGCCAGGCCCTGTAGCTGCACTATTACAATCTAACCACGTAACAACTCGAATTTCCCTACACCAAGGACACTTGAAGGATAGCAAAAGGCGCCCCGGTGTCTAAGACACTTACGCCTTTTGTGGAAACCGACGGTTCATCGCCGTGTTCACAACAGCCCGCCACTGGACCCTATGAGCCAAATGAACCCAATATACACTCCCATGGACGCGAAGGCATCAGCGACCGCGTCCTGCTCCTGACCACTCGACACGTCACACCATATTGAAGAGAGAGGTCAGCTTCACGCTCAGGCCCCTTTACCTTTTTTGCAGAACGCCGCGGCTAGAGAGACACCTTAGGGGGAGTTGGGGTAAGGTGAACGGCGACCGCGATGAGAGACTCGGTCAGGCCTGTCGATGTGCCGACATGTGCGAACACCGCAGTGTATGGTGTGCTTCGTGTGCGTATTACAACACACAACATTAACCGGCTGGTCTGTGTCACGTGTACGGCACGTGTTTATTGTGACGTAGAAACTGAATTCTTAGATCATATTTAGACGAACTTTTGTCGCCGGCCTCTCAACGCGAAGGACCGGGTTCGATCTCGGGCCAGTCGATGTCAGATTTGTGGTGGACAAACTGGCACTAGGACACGTCTTTCCCGCAGTATTTCCGTTTTCTTTGTCATTATCATTCCGAATGAGCGGCCGAGATAGCGTAGTGCATAGAGCAACTCGCTACGGGCTGGACGATCCGGGGTTCGCACTCCGATGGGGCGAGATTTTCCCGGCCCATCCAGACTGGCCGTGAAGCGCACCGATCCCCCTCTAAAATGGGTGCCAGGGCTCTTTCCCGGGGGTAAAGAGGATGGGGCGTGAAGTTGACCACCTACCGCCTTCTAGCGCTCAGGTCCCCTTAGTGCCAGCTTGGCAAGTTGCGGGACAACCTTTACCTTTACCCATTATTCCGAATGCTCCATGCTTATCTTCATCTTAAACCTGTTGTAGCAGAACCCCAAGGCAAGGCATGGAGAGCTGAACATGTAATTAGTGCTTCATAGCACTTAGGGCACTAAACAGAGCAGACGCCAGTCAACATGTAATTAGTGCTTCATAGCACTTAGGGCACTAAACAGAGCAGACGCCAGTCAACATGTAATTAGTGCTTCATAGCACTTAGGGCACTAAACAGAGCAGACGCCAGTCAACATGTAATTAGTGCTTCATAGCACTTAGGGCACTAAACAGAGCAGACGCCAGTCAACATGTAATTAGTGCTTCATAGCACTTAGGGCACTAAACAGAGCAGACACCAGTCAACATGTAGTGCTGGTTAGAATCAAAGAAACAGTAGCTTAGCTCAGTGGCAAGACAAATGAAAGACGAAAAGGGGAAATTGTCGTTAGTGTACGTGCAGGCAGGCAGATGGCAGTGCTAGTCACGGAATTTTGAAGGTACTCATAAAAGTCCAGTAGCAGTTAACAAGCCGTGCACCATTTCTGAACATTAGGGCCAGGCGGCGAATACAGACTGAGAAACACGGAGTTTAACCGCTTCCTTCTGCAGCCAATGAAATTTAGAAATGGAAACTTTCGATATATTTTCCATTCATAGTAAAAGGAAGTAAATGAGAGTAGCCAATAAGATATTGAGGAATAATTCGAAACGTCTGTGAGAGTTGGATCAGCGGTGACGCCTTCAAAGTATCTTACAGACAGGAACGTTACTTGTTTCGGGAACTTCAGTACCGTGTGGCCTGTCAGTTTGGACCACCGAGCGAGCCACTTGTGGCGAGTGTCATGAAGCGCCACTGTCATGCAGCGCCGCATTAACGTGCATTAAGTGACGTCTATTTGTGCTTTAAATGGGCAAGAGTCCTAAGAAATGTGCTAAAGTTAACGTAGAAAGTTACAAATGTATCGCACATAACGACAGGACAGTGACAGTGACAGTGACAGACAGCCAAACTGAGTGTCCGTACATCAAGAAGCATGCTGACAACTTGTAACGACAGTGTCAGTACCGTGCAAACGTAAACTGCGTAACTGCAGTGACAGTGACAGTGACAGTGACAGTGACGCGAGTGGCAACACACAGACAGCTGTGTCTAAATTCTCATTACTATTACGTTAATCAGTCAACTCAATATTAGTCATTCCGTACATTTTATTTCCTATATTTGTAGTTCGACAAATGTACATTTTATTTACTATTGTGCAACAGTGCTACATGTTTCGAACCTAATTTTGGTTCATCCTCAGGGATTCAGTACTTTACATTACACATTACAAATGTGTAATTTAAAATACTGAGTCCCTGAGGATGAACCAAAAGTAGGTTCGAAACATGTAGCACTGTTGCACAATAGTGAATAAAATGTACATTTGTCGAACAATAAATATAGTTAGTCACTATCAGGTATATATATATATATATATATGTACAGCACCACTAAATTCCCTCAAGGGCAGTTACTTAACCTATCACCCCTCCCCAGTCAGCCACCCCCCACCCAGCAGTACATTATCAGGATGTAATGGCCCCTACTGGCCCCTAACTCAGTTTTCAGTTCGAATAAGAATGCCGAATCCCGCCAGCATAACCTCATCTTCCTTGAACTAGTAGGAGATGGAAGAGTCGAAAGAAACAGGAAAGTTGAAGGAAGTGTGGACAACAAAAAAGAACAAACAATAGGAACGTAGATGAGTCAATATGGAAAGAGAAGATGGAGTGGTGGCACTCCATCTTCTCAGAAGGACAAGCGGGCGGGTCCTGGGGACCTTCAAAGAGCGCAGTGCTCTCTCGCATATCGGGGGAGCGTTACGCAGTAAGAACCGCTGCTCACAGCGACATCTGTGCCCACCTCCGTAGGTCCCACGTCAGCATAAAGCCATAAATTCGCCCGATTTCAACACTTGAGAGATATGAAGTGATATAAAGGCAGTTTGTTCGTTGCAGGAGCTGCATCTCGACGTATGGTGTGTTCGTGGTGCGACAGCTGCACTGCGCAGGCCGCTCTGGAGTCATCACAGCTTCACAAGTACATCGACTGTCCTCCGCCCACCAGCACAACAGAGGCTGTGTCAGGCTGCCATCGCCACAACGACAACAACGACAATCATAGAGCCACGGGAACGCAGACGGTAGGACGTCCGTTGTTTTGGTTTTCGTCGTGCTATTTGTTACAACGTGTCGACCGGTCATTGATGAGAAGTCTCGGTGTAGCACGTTCCGAGATACTGAAGCAGCGTCCGTATCACCACTACTGTAATCTACACAATCTTACGTCAAGAAGTTGCAGATTCGTCCTAGACTCTGACACCACGAGAGGAAGTACGAACACAGTGAGCCACCTGAACCGATACCACCATCAGTTCCCATTAGATCTTCAAGGGTGGCCACGGAGATGGACGCAGACTGTATTATTTCATCACGTTAGTGTTGTAATCTAGAGACTACTATAACAAATTGTTTGCATAATGAGCATAGTACAACATAATCGATGAAGTGCAAAAGGTTGTCCGTATCTTGTCAATCAATCAACTCGCCAGTTCGGAAGATTTTGATCGATTTAGTCAGGTTTAAGTTTTGCAGTGACTGATCACTACAGAAGAGTGCTACGTAAAGGATAGTCTCGCACTACGCCTTCACACGCACAACGCAGTACACACACTTGCAGGTACGTTCAAATTAACGTCACAGGCTGAACTAATAAAGCAGGATTGTTATTGCAATGGAGCCACTGCCAGGAAGACACGCTGACGGTTTGGCACCAATCTTGGGTTGGAGTAACGACTCACCAAGCTTAAGCCCAGCGCTAACACCAAAGACGCCTGCCGGCGCAGACGAAACACCAACCTCGCCTCAAAACAAGTCTGTGACCAGCAGTGGTATTGGTCCAGACTCCCCGACCAGAACAGTGAGCTTTAGCTCCAACGATTTCTCCCCAACTCTGTCAAGCATCGGGTGCGAACCCCCAGCCTTGTGCTTATCTTCACCATTGGCAGATTCTCGGCAGATACACCAGCAACAGAACAACCGTTCTACTCCTCCTCCTCCACCTGTTCGTAACGGAGATGGCATTTCCGTTGAAAAAGCTCCCCTCAAAACTGTTATAACAGAAAATCCCATGTATGATGGCGCTGTTATCAAATTTCAGGACATCCAGGATGACAAAAATCCTGACGCTGATGGAGATTCCATATGTAGCAGCAGTGAGTCAGGTGATGACGAAGAGACAGGCGGCCGCAGTAAAATTCCTGACGGTGGCTGGGGATGGGTCGTCGTTTTGGCATCATTGATAATCAGCATGGTTGCTGACGGCATTAGCTTTTCCTTCGGTTTACTGTACATTGAGTTTCTTGAGCATTTCGGCGAGAGCAAGAGTAAAACCGCGTGGATTGGCAGCCTGTTCATGGCTGTGCCACTGCTGTCTGGACCTATTGGCAGTGCGCTGGTTGACCGGTATGGCTGCAGAACTATGACAATCGTCGGAGGAATCATTTCCGGAGTCGGCTTCACGATGAGTGCTTTTGTTAACAGCATTGAACTAATGTACACGACGTTTGGAGTAATAGCAGGATTGGGTTTAGGGCTGTGTTACGTCACTGCCGTGGTGAGCATTGCATATTGGTTTGACAAGAAGAGAGCTTTGGCTATAGGGCTCGGAGCCTGCGGCACTGGCATAGGAACCTTTGTGTACGCGCCGATGACACAGTACTTCATCGAGGAATACGGCTGGCGAGGGACAGTCCTGCTGTTGGCAGGCACCTTCTTTAACATGTGCGTATGTGGAGCAGTGATGCGGGACCCTGAGTGGTGGATTCAAGAACAGAACAAATCAGCAAGTCTAGGGACAGGTAACAAGTCTGTCAGAGGGACGTCGTCCTGTGGATCGATTTCTGGAAGAAGTGGGATTGACAGTGACTTTCCAGGAGTAGAGGAAATTCGGAACATGCTGAAGCGCGGGCAGACTCCGGAGTACCTGCTCACGATGCTTGCCGATAACACCACTGTGCCGTCACAAGGCTTCACTTCGGCTGACGTCGAACATGCGACGTCATCAAGATCGGTCGTCAATCTACCGACTTTCATACGTCAGAAAGAAAAGGTGAGTTTGTTACTTCATCAGCAACACTATAATCTGACTTGTTAATATTATATGTACCGTGCATGTTATCATGAATTTGAGTTAAACCAACTAATGCACAGTATGTCACGTTGTGTTCACCATGCATATTGACATTAAGTTACAATTTCTTCAACCAACGAATGCACCTTTCTATTTCTGTTCAATTCACCCTCACTCAGTCACAACCACACAACAGCACAACAACAACAGCAGCATACTGACGTCAGCAGCTATACAAGACCAGCTGTCAGCAATTTTAACAATTTTAACAAATTTAATTAACAACAGTTTTAATAATTTTAACATTCACGACACAGCGCTCTATATTCACAATTTATAGTGCTGAACACCAAGACATTTCAAGACACTACTTGAAGAAATTGTGTATACCGGTGATTGGCAATGTAAATAATAGCCTTAAACAGTGTAACGGTTGTGATAATACCAAATGGACCAGTACACTTAACAACGTACCGTGATGATGGCCGAGTCACAGCCGAAACATATGTAGGGTGAATTGAATAGAAATAAAAAGTTGCATTCGTTGGTTGAAGAAACTGAAAGTTAATGCACAATAATTATTAACTAAGTAAGGTATATTTTGTAACTACATACGTTTTCGGCAATCAAGTTGCCATCCTCAGGGGGCGCATCAAATAATCACAACTGTCTATGGCATGCAGATACACATACGTTTGGCATTACAATGGAAGTACACATGCCGCTAACAGTATTAAAATTGAATAGATGCATTTAGTCATAAAACCAAACGTTAAGAATAAATAATTCAATGTGTCTAATTCAGTGAAGTAAGCTGATACTTCATATAGCACAGTAACAATTGTTATATACAGATATTGATACATGATTAGACTTAGACGTTTAAAACATATAATAGTTTTTTTTAAAAAAGTTTTTCTGGCTGTTGACATGTATACAGTCATACGTCGTCTGTCTGTGTGCGTGATGTGTTTGGTGTGCCGGTGAAGTGTCGTGTACTATGGCTTGGGATGTTGTGTCCGGTGAAGTGTCGTGTACTGTGGCTTGGGATGTTGTGTGTCCGGTGAAGTGTCGTGTACTATGGCTTGGGATGTTGTGTGTCCGGTGAAGTGTCGTGTACTATGGCTTGGGATGTTGTGTCCGGTGAAGTGTCGTGTACTGTGGCTTGGGATGTTGTGTGTCCCGTGTGTGAAGTGTCGTGTACTATGGCTTGGGATGTTTGTGTCCGGTGAAGTGTCGTGTACTGTGGCTTGGGATGTTGTGTGTCCGTGAAGTGTCGTGACTGCTTGGATGTTGGTTCGGTGAAGTGTCGCTGTACTATGGCTTGGGATGTTGTGTCCGTGAAGTGTCGGTACTTGGCTTGGGATTTTGTGTCGTAAGTGTCGTGTACTGTGGCTTGGGATGTTGTGTGTCCGGTGAAGTGTCGTGTACTGTGGCTTGGATGTTGTGTGTCCGGTGAAGTGTCGTGTACTGTGGCTTGGGATGTTGTGTGTCCGGTGAAGTGTCGTGTACTTGGCTTGGATGTTGTGTGTCCGGTGAAGTGTCGTACATGTGCTGGGATGTTGTGTGTCCGGTGAAGTGTCGTGTACTGGTGATGGCGTATGTGGATGTTGGTGTGTCCGGTGAAGTGTCGTGTACTATGGCTTGGGATGTTGTGTGTCCGGTGAAGTGTCGTGTACTGTGGCTTGGGATGTTGTGTGTCCGGTGAAGTGTCGTGTACTTGGGCTTGGGATGTTGTGTGTCCGGTGAAGTGTCGTGTACTTGGCTTGGGATGTGTCGTGTGTCCGGTGAAGTGTCGCGTGTTATGGCTTGGATGTTGTGTGTCCGGTGAAGTTTTCGTGTACTATGGCTTGGGATGTTGTGTGTCCGGTGAAGTGTCGTGTACTAGTGGCTTGGGATGTTGTGTGTCCGGTGAAGTGTCGTGTACTTGGCTTGGGATGTTGTGTGTCCGGTGAAGTGTCGTGTACTGTGGCTTGGGATGTTGTGTGTCCGGTGAAGTATCGGTACTGTGGCTTGGGATGTTGTGTGTCCGGTGAAGTGTCGTACTGTGGCTTGGGATGTTGTGTGTCCGTGTGAAGTGTCGTGTACTGTGGCTTGGGATGTTGTGTGTCCGGTGAATGTCGTGTACTGTGGCTTGGGATTGTTGTGTGTCCGGTGAAGTGTCGTGTACTGTGGCTTGGGATGTTGTGTGTCCGGTGAAGTGTCGTGTACTGTGGCTTGGTGATGTTGTGTGTCCGGTGAAGTGTCGTTACATGTGGCTTGGGATGTTGTGTGTCCGGTGAATGTGTCGTGTACTGTGGCTTGGGATGTTGTGTGTCCGGTGTAAGTTGTCGTGTACTGTGGCTTGGGATGTTGTGTGTCCGGTGAAGTGTCGTGTACTGTGGCTTGGGATGTTGTGTGTCCGGTGAAGTGTCGTGTACTGTGGCTTGGGATGTGTGGTCCGGTGAAGTGTCGTGTACTGTGGCTGGGATGTTGTGTGTCCGGTGAAGTGTCGTGTACTGTGGCGTGATGTGTGTTGTTGTCCGGTGAAGTGTCGTGTACTGTGGCTTGGGATGTTGTGTGTCCGGCGAAGTGTCGTGTACTGTGGCTTGGGATGTTGTGTGTCCGGTGAAGTGTCGAGTACTGTGGCTTGGTATGTTGTGTGTCCGGTGAAGTGTCGTGTACTGTGGCTTGGGATGTTGTTGTCCGGTAAAGTGTCGTGTACTGTGGCTTGGGATGTTGTGTCCGGTGAAGTGTCGTGTACTGTGGCGTGAGATGTTGTGTGTCCGGTGAAGTGTCGTGTACTGTGGCTTGGGATGTTTGTGAGTACGGTGTTGGTCGGTGATGTGTGTACTGTGGCTTGGGATGTGTGTCGGTGAAGTGTCGTGTACTGTGGCTTGGGATGTGCCGGTGAAGTGTCGTGTACTGTGGCTTGGGATGTTGGTGTCCGGTGAGTGTCGTGTACTGTGGCTTGGGATGTTGTGTGTCCGGTGATGTTCGTGTACTGTGGCTTGGGATGTTGTGTGTGTAGTGTCGTGAGTGCGCTTGTGTTGACTGTGGCTCGGGGAAATGTGTATGTGTTTGTTTTCGGTGAAGTGTCGTGTACTGTGGCTTGGGATGTGTGTCCGGTGAAGTGTCGTGTACTGTGGCGTGATATGTTGTGTGTCCGGTGAAGTGTCGTGTACTGTGGCTTGGGATGTTGTGTCCGGTGAAGTGTCGTGTACTGTGGCTTGGGATGTTGTGTGTGAGGTGAAGTGTCGTGTACTGTGGCTTGGGATGTTGTGTGTCCGGTGATGTGTCGTGTACTGTGGCTTGGGATGTTGTGTGTCCGGTGAAGTGTCGTGTACTGTGGCTTGGGATGTTGTGTGTCCGGTGAAGTGTCGTGTACTGTGGCTTGGGATGTGTGTCCGGTGAAGTGTCGTGTACTGTGGCTTGGCATGTGTGTCCGGTGAAGTGTCGTGTACTGTGGCGTGATATGTTGTGTCCGGTGAAGTGTCGTGTACTGTGGCTTGGGATGTTGTGTGTCCGGTGAAGTCTCATGTACTGTGGCGTGATATGTTGTGTGTCCGGTGAAGTGTCGTGTACTGTGGTGTGATATGTTGTGTGTCCGGTGAAGTGTCGTGTACTGTGGTGTGATATGTTGTGTGTCCGGTGAAGTGTCGTTAGTGGGAGAACAGTCCGTCTGTCTGCATCCAGGCGTACCGGCGACTAAACCGTTTGTCGGATTTTTATAACATTTTCTATAGGAATTTTCTTTACAAAAAGTTGCCTAGTAACAGTGAATTTTGTGTCAATCGGGTCGGTGAGTCACACTTCACTTAACGGTGTAAACAAATGTCCACCTTGCTCTCAATATTTAATATGCTGATCGATTTGGGTGAAATTCGGTATGAATGCCGTTGAGAACTTGTGAGTGTCGTGTAAACCGGCGCAGGGAAGGCCTTGCTTTTTTTGGTTGTAAATGCAATTACATTTAAGGCGTGTACCGTGACACCGTGTGACATTCTGACAGTAAGTCTGCACCGTTTGCAGTATTGTTATACAGATGTATGTACGTGTACCGTGACATTCTGACAGTAAGTCTGCACCGTTTGCAGTATTGTTATACAGATGTATGTACGTGTACCGTGACATTCTGACAGTAAGTCTGCACCGTTTGCTGTATTGTTATACAGATGTATGTACGTGTACCGTGACATTCTGACAGTAAGTCTGCACCGTTTGCAGTATTGTTATACAGATGTAAGTACGTGTACCGTGACATTCTGACAGTAAGTCTGCACCGTTTGCAGTATTGTTATACAGATGTATGTACGTGTACCGTGACATTCTGACAGTAAGTCTGCACCGTTTGCTGTATTGTTATACAGATGTATGTACGTGTACCGTGACATTCTGACAGTAAGTGTGCACCGTTTGCAGTATTGTTATACAGATGTATGTACGTGTACCGTGACATTCTGACAGTAAGTCTGCACCGTTTGCAGTATTGTTATACAGATGTATGTACGTGTACCGTGACATCGCAGTAGTCTGCACGTTTGCTGATGTATACAGGTATTACGTTCGTGACATTCTGACAGTAAGTCTGCACCGTTTGCAGTATTGTTATACAGATGTATGTACGTTGTACCGTGACATTCTGACAGTAAGTCTGCACCGTTTGCAGTATTGTTATACAGATGTATGTACGTGTACCGTGACATTCTGACAGTAAGTCTGCACCGTTTGCAGTATTGTTATACAGATGTATGTACGTGTACCGTGACATTCTGACAGTAAGTCTGCACCGTTTGCAGTATTGTTATACAGATGTATGTACGTGTACCGTGACATTCTGACAGTAAGTCTGCACCGTTTGCAGTATTGTTATACAGATGTGTATGTACGTGTACCGTGACATTCTGACAGTAAGTCTGCACCGTTTGCAGTATTGTTATACAGTGTATGTACGTGTGTACCGTGACATTCTGACAGTAAGTCTGCACCGTTTGCAGTATTGTTATACAGATGTATGTACGTGTACCGTGACATTCTGACAGTAAGTCTGCACCGTTTGCAGTATTGTTATACAGATGTATGTACGTGTACCGTGACATTCTGACAGTAAGTCTGCACCGTTTGCTGTATTGTTATACAGATGTATGTACGTGTACCGTGACATTCTGACAGTAAGTCTGCACCGTTTGCTGTATTGTTATACAGATGTATGTACGTGTACCGTGACATTCTGACAGTAAGTCTGCACCGTTTGCTGTATTGTTATACAGATGTATGTACGTGTACCGTGACATTCTGACAGTAAGTCTGCACCGTTTGCTGTATTGTTATACAGATGTATGTACGTGTACCGTGACATTCTGACAGTAAGTCTGCACCGTTTGCTGTATTGTTATACAGATGTATGTACGTGTACCGTGACATTCTGACAGTAAGTCTGCACCGTTTGCTGTATTGTTATACAGATGTATGTACGTGTACCGTGACATTCTGACAGTAAGTCTGCACCGTTTGCAGTATTGTTATACAGATGTATGTACGTACTTCAGTACAAACACAGCAAGAATGACGTATGGGGGTGGAGGTATAGCAGCCCCGGCACTGGATGATGGTGAACGTGAGCTTCACGTCCTGGCCGCTTTATCCTCGCGGGGCCAGTACCCATTGGACCGGGGGCTTGGTGGGGCTAGACCTGCTCTGGACCCAGGCAGCCAACAGAAGAATCTCCAACCCCGTCGAAAATCGAAACGCAGTTCTCCGATTGGTCGGCCAATAACTAACTAACTAACCAACTAACTCCATGGAGCACAGTCCTTCTTCTTCGTCAGCTAGTCAAGAAATTCCCCGCGTTTTGTGGAACCCGAAGGTTCATTACCGCACTCACAAGAGCCCGCCACCTATTGCTATCCTGAGCCATTCGGTCAGCCAATAGCCGAGTCGAAACAGCATCACGCTCTGTCGGCGAAGTATATTCAGTTCCGGCCCAAACCAAATAGTTCGAAATGCAAGTAAATGTCAAGTAATTTTTGTGTAGCTTTTATAGTATATACAAAGTTTACAAATGTGGCCTAACTAACTCCATGGAGCAGTGTCGTTCTTGAGCTGATTCTTCTTCAGCTGCTCAAATTCCCGGCATGTATGGAACCTGGAGGTTCATTACCGGGTTCAAAAAAGCCTGTTACGTGGGAGACCTGTACAGTATAATATTAAAAACGGATCTGAAGGGTCTAAGACGTACGTGAATTCAGCTACCTCAGGCAATGGCCTGGTGGCAGGTCGCTGTTAACGCAGTAATGTATCGTCAGGTTTTATAAAATATGCACCGCCTGAGCGCCTACAAAGTTCTCCACAGCCAGACAGAAGCATCTAATTACTAATGGATCTTGGTTCATTTAACGATTTTTAGGCGCGTTCGCAAAATTGCGAAAAGCGACTATTAACTTTGTCATGTCTGCCTGTCTGTCTGTCCGTCCGCATGGAACAACTCGGCTCCTACTGGACGGATTTTCATGAAATTTGATATTTGAGTATTTTTCGAAAATCTGTCGAGAAAACTCAAGTTTCATTACAATCTGACAAGAATAACGGGTACTTTACATAAACATCTATTTAAAAGAGTATCTCGCTCAATTCTTCTTAGAATGAGGAATGTTTCAGAGAAAAGTTGTAGAGAAAATAAATACACAATTTATGTTCAGTAATCCCCCCCCCCCCCCAAAATCGTGCCGTTTATGAAATAATGTGGACAAATATGGTAGAGCCAGACAGGCCACAGATGACAATATAATACGGCGCATGCGCTTTGCATGCTGGACAACTACGGCTACAGACACACACTCAGAATGCGTAATACGTATTGCTTTTCCACGGCAAAAGTGGTTACGCGAACGTGCCTCTGTTACGTTACACATGCATTGCCTGTCTTGTTTCAGCTACAGTGATTACGTAGTGTCGAATGGTGTAGGTCAGACACGCAGCTCTGCTCCACACGCGCCGTCGCACTGCGCACTGCTTTCGGTCGGTTGCCACCAGCTGCAGCTGGCTCGCACAACATTCCTGTATCCACATGGACAGCCACACATAACGTAACACAGCCACGATCCAGCTGCTGTTAACGACGTCTCATTGTGATTGTTTACATTACGTTGTTACAGGCTCATTCGTTAATTGTTTCCTGTTATGGTGACAGTTACAATTTAATGTATCCTTTAATGCATTAGACCTCGTCATTGTTTCTAATTTTCAAATTACAATCCGTGTAAAGAGTCCGGTTATTGCCGGTTCTTGTTATGTCATTGGCTGCAGCAATGCAAATTGTGACATAACCGAACTAAAATAGACCAATCAGTGCTGCCAACATGCGTATCTTACTGCCTATCCGCCATTCCACACCCAACGACCCACTACGTGACTGACATCTCACGTGATTCTCCTCAGTCCCTCCGTTCCAATTCAATGCCAGCGCCACTCGACGCTATTTGCGGCCTCAGGCACTGACAGCGTCGTTAAACAAACCATAAGCAAATACAACAACCAAACGAACAAAAGGACCGTCAGACACAACTATATGATGACAATGTCTTTACACGTATTGTCGAAAGTGCAACATGTTTCGGCCTGTTTACAAGCCATCGTCAGGCACGTTGTCAAAATATAGTTGTGATCTCAATTTCACATTATATTCCCCGTGCATTCTGATATCAAATCACAAATTAAAGGACCAACAAATGCACTGTATTTGCACAAATGCACTGTATTTGCACAAATACAGTGGAACCTCGAACTTCGAACACAATCCGTTCCAGCAGACGGTCCGACTTTCAAGTTGTTCGACTTTCGAGTTAAATTTCCCCATAAGAAATAATGTAAATTGAATTAATCCGTTCCAGACCCCCAAAATTTACCCAATATAAAACATTTTAAGTGCCCATTTCAAAATACCATAATGATAAAACAAGTATATTTAATTTCAATAATTGAAAATCTTTATTTATAATAGTACATACATAAAAATATTGTATAATAATCAATCAATAATAATAGTAGGAGGGATATTACTGTTCACTGGAAGGTGAATTACCCTTCTTTCATCTGGACCAAGCAGAGAGAGAAGGCGACCACGTGATTCTTTGTTCGACTTTCGAGTTTTTATTGGAGTTTCAAAACCGGATTTTCCTCGAATTTCTTGTTCGAGTATCAAGTTGTTCGAACATCAAACCGTTCGAAGTTCGAGGGTCCACTGTATAGTCTAATGCCCCTCTCAGCCTCTAACAGAAATAAGTACCAGGAATCTTTCCTGGGGGGTAAAGGCGGCCGGTGCGTAGGGCTGACAACCTTACCACCTTCATGTGCCGATTGTCTATAAATCTGGAAGCCTCAACCTCCTGGAACCGTAAGGGCCTGTCCAGGTCTGTAATGGGATTGCTTTGCTTTACCTTAGTCTAATGCCCCTACATATGTAACAAACATATGTGGAATTTTAAATCTAAAAATATTTTAAACTTTTAACATATATATATATGTTAAAAGTTTAAAATATTTGTATATTTATATTAATATATATATATATATAATATAAAGATACACGCATCCCACACACAAGATTTTATAAGAAAAACAACAGATAGTGACTGTGCTCCAGTCCACTAGTGATAACGAAGTCTGTTTTATGTGCGATATATATATGTTATTGGACTAAGACAATGTTAAGTGTATGTAAACATTGGACCGTCTGATAATGGCTTGGTAAAGCTGAGACGTATGTAGGGGCATTTGACTATGTATGTGCAAATACAGGGCATTTGTTGGTCCTTTCATTTGTGACAGTTGTGACCGTTTGGCTGTCGATATATCGCAGCGAGATCTCACAACAGACAACCAGTAATTATCCATCAACACACTTATAGCATTTAGGTGTTACCGGCGACACCGAAACATCCACACCTACTGTGAGGCCACCCAGCCTCCTATTCAGTGGGTAGCGGGGGTTCTTTCCCCGCGACCAAACGGCCGGAGCGTAAGGCTAACCACTCACCTTCATCTAATTTCGAGGTTAAGAATGAGTAGCGCAATATCCCTGCTTGCTGTGCACAAGGACCTTTAGTGTTTAGTCCAAAGTGCATATGCAGGTGGTTGAGCCACTGCGCTACAAGCCGGAAGGTCGCGGGTTCGATTCCCGATGGTTTCATTGGAATTTTTCATTGACATAATCCTTTCTGTCGCACTATGGCCCTGGGGTCGACTCAGCCTCTAACAGAAATGAGTACCAGGAATATTTCGTGGGGGGTAAAGGCGGCCGGTGCGTAGGGCTGACAACCTTACCACCTTCATGTGTCGATTGTCTATAAATCTGTGAGCCTCAACCTCCTGGAACCCTAAGGGCCTGTCCAGGCCTGTAATGGCATTGCTTTACATTTACATATGCAGGTGCAAACAAATGCTTTACATGTCATCTTTTGTACGTTTACACCGTGTAGTGTGCAGTATTTGTTCCGACGTTTCGATAGAACGTACTGCCTCCATAACTAAATTGACCGCTGGTTCAGATGGATGCTGAAGTTATTGAGTCGAAGAATATGTATCAGTTGCATAAGAACGTTTGATGGGATTTGCGCAATCAGAGGCGGAAGAGGGGAATGCACTGCCTCAGTCTATTTGGTACAAAAACATACAGAACTGGCAGTCAGTGTGTCAGCAACCGTCTGACATACTGAGCGCTGCTGCTGACTGACGGTATGGCTGCGATCAGTCCTGAAAACCTTACTTGGATTTCATCACATTCTGATGAAATATCTTCTACCAAGAAGACAGAGGCACTGTGTTCCGCCGAAATGTTGCTGCCCACCACACTGTAAGATGTATACCGCGGCAACCAGTAGGCTGTATTGGATGTTCACCGCCGTGAAAACATCCGTATAAGGTAAGCCCTTTACGGCATTAAGTGTCCTTTACGTACGAATAGTACCGGTATTAATTGCAGTTCTGCCCACACAGTGTATTTATGTGTTTTGTGTGGATCTCAGAACAAACAGCAATTATTTCACTGTACAGCATTAACTGACTGGTTTGTATAACTGAGACGGAGTGTGTTTACTGCGCGGTACGGACTGTATTTATGTGTTTTGTGTGGATCTCAGAACAAACAGCGATTATTTCACTGTACAGCATTAACTGGCTGGTTTGTATAACTGAGACGGAGTGTGTTTACTGCGCGGTACGGACTGTATTTATGTGTTTTGTGTGGATCTCAGAACAAACAGCGATTATTTCACTGTACAGCATTAACTGGCTGGTTTGTATAACTGAGACGGAGTGTGTTTACTGCGCGGTACGGACTGTATTTATGTGTTTTGTGTGGATCTCAGAACAAACAGCGATTATTTCACTGTACAGCATTAACTGGCTGGTTTGTATAACTGAGACGGAGTGTGTTTACTGCGCGGTACGGACTGTATTTATGTGTTTTGTGTGGATCTCAGAACAAACAGCGATTATTTCACTATACAGCATTAACTGGCTGGTTTGTATAACTGAGACGGAGTGTGTTTACTGCGCGGTACGGACTGTATTTATGTGTTTTGTGTGGATCTCAGAACAAACAGCGATTATTTCACTGTACAGCATTAACTGGCTGGTTTGTATAACTGAGACGGAGTGTGTTTACTGCGAGGTACGGACTGTATTTATGTGTTTTGTGTGGATCTCAGAACAAACAGCGATTATTTCACTGTACAACATTAACTGACTGGTTTGTATAACTGAGACGGAGTGTGTTTACTGCGCGGTACGGACTGTATTTATGTGTTTTGTGTGGATCTCAGAACAAACAGCGATTATTTCACTGTACAGCATTAACTGGCTGGTTTGTATAACTGAGACGGAGTGTGTTTACTGCGAGGTACGGACTGTATTTATGTGTTTTGTGTGGATCTCAGAACAAACAGCGATTATTTCACTGTACAACATTAACTGACTGGTTTGTATAACTGAGACGGAGTGTGTTTACTGCGCGGTACGGACTGTATTTATGTGTTTTGTGTGGATCTCAGAACAAACAGCGATTATTTCACTGTACAGCATTAACTGGCTGGTTTGTATAACTGAGACGGAGTGTGTTTACTGCGAGGTACGGACTGTATTTATGTGTTTTGTGTGGATCTCAGAACAAACAGCGATTATTTCACTGTACAGCATTAACTGACTGGTTTGTATAACTGAGACGGTGTGTGTTTACTGCGCGGTACGGACTATTTATGTGTTTTGTGTGGATCTCAGAACAAACAGCGATTATTTCACTGTACAACATTAACTAACTGGTTTGTATAACTGAGACGGAGTGTGTTTACTGCGCGGTACGGACTGAATTTATGTGTTTTGTGTGGATCTCAGAACAAACAGCGATTATTTCACTGTACAACATTAACTGACTGGTTTGTATAACTGAGACGGAGTGTGTTTACTGCGCGGTACGGACTGTATTTATGTGTTTTGTGTGGATCTCAGAACAAACAGCGATTATTTCACTGTACAACATTAACTGACTGGTTTGTATAACTGAGACGGAGTGTGTTTACTGCGCGGTACGGACTGTATTTATGTGTTTTGTGTGGATCTCAGAACAAACAGCGATTATTTCACTGTACAACATTAACTGACTGGTTTGTATAACTGAGACGGAGTGTGTTTACTGCGCGGTACGGACTGTATTTATGTGTTTTGTGTGGATCTCAGAACAAACAGCGATTATTTCACTGTACAGCATTAACTGGCTGGTTTGTATAACTGAGACGGAGTGTGTTTACTGAGAGGTACGGACTGTATTTATGTGTTTTGTGTGGATCTCAGAACAAACAGCGATTATTTCACTGTACAACATTAACTGACTGGTTTGTATAACTGAGACGGAGTGTGTTTACTGCGCGGTACGGACTGTATTTATGTGTTTTGTGTGGATCTCAGAAACAAACAGCGATTATTTCACTGTACAGCATTAACTGACTGGTTTGTATAGCTGAGACGGTGTGTGTTTACTGCGCGGTACGGACTGTATTTATGTGTTTTGTGTGGATCTCAGAACAAACAGCGATTATTTCACTGTACAACATTAACTGACTGGTTTGTATAACTGAGACGGAGTGTGTTTACTGCGCGGTACGGACTGAATTTATGTGTTTTGTGTGGATCTCAGAACAAACAGCGATTATTTCACTGTACAACATTAACTGACTGGTTTGTATAACTGAGACGGAGTGTGTTTACTGCGCGGTACGGACTGTATTTATGTGTTTTGTGTGGATCTCAGAACAAACAGCGATTATTTCACTGTACAACATTAACTGACTGGTTTGTATAACTGAGACGGAGTGTGTTTACTGCACGGTACGGACTGAATCTTTATATATAATAGAGGTTAATTTTCGTCCTGAAGGTTTAAAACGGATCGTTGTTCAGATAGTACGTACAAGATGATACAAAAGTTTGAAATTTTTAATGCAATGTCGCAAGTGTCATCTAAGGCAGTCATCGCGTCATAATGTAACACTGCGTCACCTAAGGCAGCTTCCTATCTCATTAACATCGCCGTATGCACGTCCTCATAGGACAAATTTAATGCAGTTCCAAAGACAGTTCAGCAGCTCTCACACCTCAACTGTTCGTATCGTCTCATGCGCCATGTGCCGATACATGCTGACCACAAAACACATTCATTACATCTTGTTTCAATTAATTATGTCGAGCAGAGTCCTCGTGGAGAAGCTAACAGTGGCTCACCTAGTCAAAAAATGTTCTGCTTTGTGTAGAACCTGAAGGTTCATTGCAGTGCTCACAACAGCCCGCCACTGGGCGTTATTTCGAACCAGCTGAATGCATGCTACATGTTACACCTCACACCCCTCCTGCTATCAGGTCTTAGATGCATTTATGTTTTCTTTCAAACTGGGACGTCAATTGTCTGTTTTATATGACCATTGTCATTGTTATCTTAGTCCTCTGAAGCCTGAAATAGTTCATCTGAATATTTTAAAATTCAGATCCTGCGTAATAGAAAACACAATGCGTATGCATTATAAAGATAAGCCGCTATTGCTGTTTAGGGAAATAATCTATTTGTATTGTGAGAATGTTACGGAACGCATAAATACATTGTGTGGGAGACATTCAGAGTTCTTAATGCTACAGCAGGTGGTACATACATAGGGTCATTACTTTATCTGACAAGTACCGGCTGTCAGGTAAGGACCAGGAGTTACCACTGTGGTTTAAAGTGTTAATGGACAGAAAAACTCTGCGTGATACAATTTCAACAGGCCTTTAGTTCTTATCTCGCAGGTACCACTGGAAGTTCTGCAGTCCCTTAGTTCCAACAAACGGGTGTACAACCTGATCCTGGAGAACTACCCCAGTCTGCTGATGTGCAGGAGTCTTAGCGACAACGGCAAGCTGAACACAATCCCAGAGAACTCGGTGCTGCCCGCCCGCGTACCCGTCGCAGCCATCAAAGCGACCAAACACTCGACGACGTCACCCACACAGGCCGACACGACGCTTCACCATCACTCGGAGGACCAAGCACAGACGCCTCTTCTGGACAAGCACGGCCAAGATGATCATAAGGCCATCGCAGTCATCAGCAGATCGCCAAAATCATCAGTAAAAAGACACGACAGAGATCAGTCAGTGCCAGTCATCAAGAAGCAGTTGTGCTCGGCGACCCAGTCCGCTCATTATCTCAAGAACATCCGCGTACACAGGTAAGACAACCGTCGATGTACGACAGACGCTCAACACGGACGGTTCCTTAATGAAACTCATTGCAACGTTACACGTAGCACGCTTATTCCACTGACGTATCACTGTCTTATTTTAGTGTAATCCCTGAACACATCGATACATTTTCCCCATCTTGGCACGAGTTTAAAAATTCAGATACGTAGTCGGGCTTTTACATTCGCAACCATTCACGAATAGCCATTTCCGTTTCCTCATCTTTCTGTGGAATGTGCTAAGGTGGGACAAATCCATCAATGTTCTCGGGGATTGTGTTGCAAAATAACGATATTGCAGTGCAGTAAATGAGCTACATTGACGTTGTAATGCTATGACCTACGGAACTTCACTAACTGGAAGTCCTTCTTATACGAATCACTGACGAGATTCTGTGACTGTAACAAGTCCTCAGGTTCCATCTTAAGACGATGAATCCTTTGACCTTGCGAGCGTCTGTTAGCTTGCCGCCAAGGATAACGAAGTCAGTGTGTACATACAACGAAGCAGTTAAGAAGTGCCAAGCTGCGCGACCAGCAGCCCACTGCGGGCAGGCAGCCCAACACTCACCAGACAATACCGTGCCTATCCGGACTCAGGCGGTCGGACCTGCTTACTTGCGTTCTAATTTTAAAACTTTACACACAACCGGTCTGTCACTTCAGCTGTCACACATTTTTCTGTTCAGTGTTAACCGCTCGCATCCAGATGCCGACGCCCGTATGCGCGATTCTGCAGCGCTGGCAGAGAGCTCCAAGCGATGGCGCTACATAACTGTAGCTGGCAGCGTTTCGTGTTTTGTGACGTTCATGGGCCGAGCTGCTGTAACACAGCGCGTAACACCAAACACTTAACACACTGACCTTCAAGGGCCGATCTCTAGCGTGTAACACCAAACACTTAACACACTGACATTCAAGGGGCGAGCTGCTGTAACACAGCGCGTAACACCAAACACTTAACACACTGACCTTCAAGGGCCGATCTCTAGCGTGTAACACCAAACACTTAACACACTGACATTCAAGGGGCGAGCTGCTGTAACACAGCGCGTAACACCAAACAACGCTTCGTGTGTGTGTGGTGAAGGGCCCCGCAGCAGATGCTACGGACGCACCGCAGCCTTAAGGCTTATTGTGCAACCCTGTGATGAAGATTTTTTCCTTCTTCCTTGTAATGGAGCACCGGTGGAATGAAACTGACAGGGAAAACCGAACTACTCGGGGAAAAACCTGTCGCAGTGCCACTTTGTCCTTCACAAATCCCACATGGACTGACCGGGATCGAACCCGGGCCTCCGCGGTGAGAGGCTGGCGACTAACCGCCTGAGCCATGGCACTGCCCAAACAACACGCACTGCACAACACTGCACGGCCAACGCTATTAACTCCCTCAGGTAGCCACATCTTTGTCCCTGCCGGGAACTGAACCCATAATAACCGGTCGTCAGCCTAGTCACTGCCCGCAGTCTCAGCTTGTCAGTAAGCACTGTGCAACTGTTTTCAGGAACTCTGTGATGTATCGAGGAGCCATGCTGAATATCCACAAATACCGCCTGAGAGCTTCGTCCTGTCCCGACATCTACCGCAACTCCATGACAACCATTGCAAAGGAGCACGAGGAGGTAACAGCAGAACACAACGTATAGTTTCTTACTACTACTACTACTACTACTAGTACTACCACTACTACTACTACCACCATCACCACCACAGGTCGTTCAGACTCCTAAGCCCTGGGCGGGCGTGGCTAAGAGGTACTGTACGACGAGGACTGCCTGGTGAGGGTGGCCCTGTGTTAGCCACGCCCGCCCAGTCTGTGCATGACGACTACTAGCGTAAGATCATTCACGTTCCCGCGCCCCTGTCACGCACGTCATGTCTGTCCTCCGTCTCTTGTATTGCCCATCTATTTTTATTTGCCCATTCTGTCGTAATTTCTCTCCCCTAACAACGGCTCTAAAATGTTGAGTTGTCTCTCCCTGGGCGTGACAACAGTTGGCTATTTTTGTACGTTGCTGCTGCTGCTGTTATTGTTATCATTAGGTCAGTGTGACGTCATCGTCATCATGAACCACTACAAAGCAAGAGTGTCACACGTAACATCTTTCGTTCGCTGCAGTCAGCTGTTTTATTCGGCACGTGACGTACGTACATCTGACTGCACACAGCGCCAGTGACTGCTCACAGACATGTTGCAAGTGTCCTCCATTACCCTCCGTACACACGTCAGTCTGCAGTCACTGGTACCGGGGTACAGCGGCCGGAGCGTATAGCTAACCACCCATCTGCATCTAGTGGTGAGATTAAGAATGCGTGGAGTTGTGGCTCCATTCACCCACTGCCTTCATGCCGTGCACAGGGACAAATTTACAATGTCACAATGCTTGCAATGGATCGTCCTGTATAAGAAGAGTTAGACCTGCCGTGTGTTTGAGCTGAGGACAAAGAGACAGCCTTTGAAATGCGCAAATTTTTTGGAATTTCAGATCTCAAACTCGACAAGGAATGTAGTGAAATAAAAAACCGCTGTGTGAGATTGCTACAGCTGCACGTGACGGCCTTAACACTATCTTCGTGGTGCGGCGTATCTGGCTGATTAAAATGTTGACAGTCAGGATAAAGTGATCAAGAACCAACCAGTGAGATCTGGTACAGTGCCTGTCAGTCTTGACATGTCAGTACAAAGTGATCAAGAACCAGCTACTGACCTATGTCAATTTTCTTTCACTTCCAGGATCGTAGGCAGCCATAATATATATGTACTTGACTGAACCTCACAGACTGTCCTCGACTCAAGAAAACAGTTTTGACCTTAACAGTGTGGGTATGGTCCCATGTCTCGGGCTACCCTTGCATATGCGTCGCTTCAGGTACAGGTAGCCCTCGATTTGCGCCGGTCCAATTTGCGCCGATTCAGAATATAGCCGATTTTGAAACCAGGAGGTCAAAAAGTGAAAAAAAAAAATATGTTTTACTATTATTTATAACGTTTTACAATTTTTCTCGTACTGCTTCTTATACTGAATCGTAATTCTTACATCGCTGATGTAAGAGGAAGAGGAAGAGGAGGAAAAAGAGGAAGAAGAACTTCCTCTACGTCAAATGAAGACAAGCGATCTCCAGCGCATCCTCTGACACAGATAAACTGACAGATGAGCTCTGCGAGATTGACCGCGACTGGGAGCGGAGTGCTACAGCGAAGAGGAGCGTTATGGCGACCGTGAGGCCATATCGTGACATTTTGATAGAAAGAATGACGAAATCACGACAGTCCACACCGCATGCTTTCTTTAAAAACGTGACGATCCTCAACCAGTGACTTCGTCACAAAACTAACGCTGCTTCATTACGCCATTTCCGGTTGTAAGTGTACAAAATATATTATTTAAATTCCCTTTATTACATTTACGTTATTTCAGAGCTTTAAATGCAACGCCATTATATTACTCGTCAATGTTTGGGTGCCGCGAACGCGTGTCATTGACTTCACATTGATTTACATTACAAAGTCCTTTCAATTTACACCGGTTCGTCCAGGAACGCATCCCCGGCGTAAATCGAGGGCTACCTGTACTTATGTCTGTCTCTATCACTGCATCTGTCACTTGCCACTGGTCGCCATTCGTTAGCTGTTCACTTTATAAGGAGCCTGAAGTCACGTCTGCACAGCTCTGACCACACGGAACACAACAGACAACAGCAGCATCAACACAGAAGTGCAGTGTAGCTCATTGTACGTACTTTTAATTGGTTACATCGGTTACTAGTCATAACCATCTAACGGCCTGACTTGCCCATGCGCCAACATTGCCAAGGCCAAAGCCATTCTCGTGAGTCGACAAGAGTAGTAGCCAGACCATTCACCGTGTTCGCACGCCCACACAATCGTCAGTCACAGCTGGCAGTTCCCAAGTGCAGTGCTTCAAGGCCGTTAGCCCCAAAAACGCTGGAAAGTCCTGCCGCGGCTGTCTCAGTTAGCTTTTGCTATCTTCGCCTCTTTCCACGTACGAGTACAGCCGCGTTCCCATGCCTGATGTACCTGACAGTTGCGCCATCATTGGCGCAACTGTAAAAAAGAGCCAAATGAATAATTGTCATACTGTTTCCACAACTGGCTTGTTTGGCAAACATTCGTATCGAGTGCACTTGCCAAATGTTTTCCGGGTAATTGTGACGCGTTCCCACTACTCGTGTACTTGGCCAATCGCCCTCTCTGACACGACGGGTCTGTCTTGTGTCCAGTGTCTTGGTTTTTGTCAGGTATAAAGAGTGAAATGTGTACACACTGCGACTGAAAAGCCACGAGAAAATTTTTAAAAATTTTCAGAAAAGAAATGTATTGTGAAAAGCATTGCAGTGTGGGAATGTCTGCACTTGGCATGCCTCTTTTACCGCTGAACCCACTCTTGCAGTCCCGTAAGTCCCGTCATCTTCTTCAGGCGGTCGGGCGGTGAGTGGTTGATGATGGTAGGACGTCGTTACACTTGCAGCTGTATGTGTTACTTCGGAAAGGGCGAAACCAAGTCTGATGAGCGGGGTTGAGGGGGGTGCTGATTTCAGTAACCACTTTTTGCAAAATAAATCTTTCAACAGTTGACGAGGGATGTACACGTGGCTGCTGACCAAGTTATTTACTTGACAGCCCGGTCTGATCTGTCGGATGTACACGTGGCTGCTGACCAAGTTCTTTACTTGACAGCCCGGTCTGATCTGTCGGATGTACACGTGGCTGTTGACCAAGTTATTTACTTGACAGCCCGGTCTGATCTGTCGGATGTACACGTGGCTGTTGACCAAGTTCTTTACTTGACAGCCCGGTCTGATCTGTCGGATGTACACGTGGCTGTTGACCAAGTTCTTTACTTGACAGCCCGGTCTGATCTGTCGGATGTACACGTGGCTGTTGACCAAGTTCTTTACTTGACAGCCCGGTCTGATCTGTCGGATGTACACGTGGCTGTTGACCAAGTTCTTTACTTGACAGCCCGGTCTGATCTTTCGGATGTACACGTGGCTGTTGACCAAGTTCTTTACTTGACAGCCCGGTCTGATCTGTCGGATGTACACGTGGCTGTTGACCAAGTTCTTTACTTGACAGCCCGGTCTGATCTGTCGGATGTACACGTGGCTGTTGACCAAGTTCTTTACTTGACAGCCCGGTCTGATCTGTCGGATGTACACGTGGCTGTTGACCAAGTTCTTTACTTGACAGCCCGGTCTGATCTGTCGGATGTACACGTGGCTGTTGACCAAGTTCTTTACTTGACAGCCCGGTCTGATCTGTCGGATGTACACGTGGCTGTTGACCAAGTTCTTTACTTGACAGCCCGGTCTGATCTGTCGGATGTACACGTGGCTGTTGACCAAGTTCTTTACTTGACAGCCCGGTCTGATCTGTCGGATGTACACGTGGCTGTTGACCAAGTTCTTTACTTGACAGCCCGGTCTGATCTGTCGGATGTACACGTGGCTGTTGACCAAGTTCTTTACTTGACAGCCCGGTCTGATCTGTCGGATGTACACGTGGCTGTTGACCAAGTTCTTTACTTGACAGCCCGGTCTGATCTGTCGGATGTACACGTGGCTGTTGACCAAGTTCTTTACTTGACAGCCCGGTCTGATCTGTCGGATGTACACGTGGCTGTTGACCAAGTTCTTTACTTGACAGCCCGGTCTGATCTGTCGGATTCTCTCTCCACAATCGAAAAAAAACATTTAGTAAGGTTCTCATTTGACTCAGCTAGGCATGTGACGAAATACCTGCATGTCGTGATGTGTTTGTTTCGCTTTGTGTAGAAATGGTACGCCGACATGCTGGACCTCCTGAAGGGTATGGTGGACTTCTCCATGTTCTTGGAATGGCACTTCCTGCTTATGTCTCTTGCTACAATCCTGCTCTTCATTTGGTTCATCGTTCCCTACTTCTACCTGGCCGAACTGATGGTCTGCAACGGTTACACCGAGCAGGAAGCGTCGAAGTTCCTCAGCGTCATCGGCTTCACCAACTTCTTAGGCATGGTAAGGTCACGCCCTCAGACAGTGACACCATCACTAAGCCTACACCGCGACCAACGGATGAAGGCGCTCAAGGGTGCGCCTACTACCGTACTACCCTCCGCCTTCTGACTTACATCAACAAGCCCAAAACGCTTGTCATTGACCAAGATTGGATCATATCGTGAGCTAAGCAGCTGTGCACGTTTTCCAGTCAATGTACCCTTTGGACTCAAAAGTCAGACCTCGCAAAGCCCTTTTGAACTGGGACTTAACTTTATTACAAAATAAGCCGTGTCGTAATCTTGTACGATAAATATGACAAGGTGCTGAACTAATACAAAGGCTTTTCGTTTGAAACAGGCCTTATCTATCGTCTACACATAAATGTTTTAAGACCTTGTTTTAGGCTCTTTCAGTGTGTGATAACATACACACGTACTCCCTGATGAGGCTTCATGTACCCCAGGCTTACAGATTCTGCATTAGCTCACTCATAGAGTGCCTATTTGGCAAATGTTTTTAAACCTATCGCTGTTCAACTCCAGTAATGAATGTATGCAGATGAAAGGCAATGAATAATACGGGTGAAGTCACGTTCAGGTGCAGTGCTCTACTGCAGGTTTGGTAAGCACAAATCCTTCACGGGTGAACTACATACACGTGTGTGTGTGTATATATATATGTATGTGTACAGGGACATTATTTATCTGACAACTGTCACTAATCATTTCGCGTCAGCTTGCTTAACTTGTAATACGTTGACATGTAATGTGATGTGCGTGTGCGAGCTGAAGGATAGCATTCCACCGCCTTCTTTAAATATGGTAAAAACTTAATTTTAACCGAAATACATCCAAATAAAACATGTGGACCCCGACTCATGGCAAACGAGATTAGTGGTGAGCACAGTGCTGCCTGTCATTATGCCAAACAGTCTGAGGAAAGCCATAACGCAAGTTGTCAGATATTGTCCCTGTACACGTAGGCTAACCACATTCCAGAGGACCGAACATTAATATTTAGTGCCACATGCCTTAAGCACATTTAAATGTGTTGTGGCGTCGCGTCACGAGTGTCGTCATAGTACTGTAATGGAAACAGAACTGCAAGCTTATTTGTTTCATTCCACCAGATTTTCTTGGGCTGGGCTGGCGATCAACCGTGGATGAACATAACCAAGGCGTATGCAGCTAACCTAGTGCTGTGCGGAGTGACTACATTTGCCATGCCGATATTTGTGCTGAACTACTGGCTACTCGCTGTGACAGTGGGTCTTTTTGGTCTGTTCTTTGCATCCAGTTTCTCCTTTACCCCACCGATATTGGTTCAGCTGATTCCTCTAGAAAGGTTTACAACTGCTTATGGCCTTATTCTCATGTGTCAAGGTATTGGAAACCTGCTGGGACCGCCACTAGGAGGTTCGTACATTTTCATTACATGATAGTGTTCTTTCCTTCAGAAGAACCACAAGTACCAATTTTTCACCTGGTATAGGGTTACTGTCCTTGTCAGTGTCACAGTACACAGTAGCAGAAACTTTAAAGGAATAACACTCAACTGTGGAATTTGAGGTTCTCACAGTGCTGCTGATGAAGGTTCAAGTCTTGTGGGATGTGTCACCGTGTTGATTGGTGAATCCTTAACTGATATTTCAGACCTGAATCTTCAATAATGATCAAATTGAGAAATGAAAGTTTACTCATGTACTTTAAAGAAAAACAGAATGGGAACACAGATCCAAACTGCATCCAAAAACTCGACTGCAGTACTTGAACATCTTTCTGTCAGCCATGGAAACTGTATATTTTGCCTGTTGCCTGAAATTGAAATTTGCCAACTGCAACCTTTAGTAAGAAAATATAGGTGGATGGAAACGAATGGCGTTGATAGACGCATTCAGTCTTTGCAAATAAACATTCAGGCGGTTGAGTCAGGCTGACCCATAATGCATGATGTAAAATCACCGAGGCACTGTCTATAAAACACGCTGTATTACAGATCACTGCTGGCACATTTTATTGCTTAACTAAATAACATACAAAACTTAGCTTCTGCCTCACAATAAATACACTGTGTGGGCAGAACGTAGAATTGTTGAATGTTAAACATGGTGGTACATATAGTGACCACTGGGCTTTAAAGTGTTAATATACATTGTACATAAATACAGTCCGTACCGCGCAGTAAACACACTCCGTCTCAGTTATACAAACCAGTCAGTTAATGCTGTACAGTGAAATAATCGCTGTTTGTTCTGAGATCCACACAAAACACATAAATACAGTCCGTACCGCTCAGTAAACACACTCCGTCTCAGTTATACAAACCAGTCAGTTAATGTTGTACAGTGAAATAATCGCTGTTTGTTCTGAGATCCACACAAAACACATAAATACACTGTGTGGGCAGAACGTAGAATTGTTGAATGTTAAACATGGTGGTACATATAGTGACCACTGGGCTTTAAAGTGTTAATATACATTGTACATAAATACAGTCCGTACCGCGCAGTAAACACACTCCGTCTCAGTTATACAAACCAGTCAGTTAATGCTGTACAGTGAAATAATCGCTGTTTGTTCTGAGATCCACACAAAACACATAAATACAGTCTGTACCGCGCAGTAAACACACTCCGTCTCAGTTATACAAACCAGTCAGTTAATGCTGTACAGTGAAATAATCGCTGTTTGTTCTGAGATCCACACAAAACACATAAATACAGTCCGTACGCTGCTCAGTAAAACACACTCCGTCTCAGTTATACAAACCAGTCAGTTAATGTTGTACAGTGAAATAATCGCTGTTTGTTCTGAGATCCACACAAAACACATAAATACACTGTGTGGGCAGAACGTAGAATTGTTGAATGTTAAACATGGTGGTACATATAGTGACCACTGGGCTTTAAAGTGTTAATATACATTGTACATAAATACAGTCCGTACCGCGCAGTAAACACACTCCGTCTCAGTTATACAAACCAGTCAGTTAATGCTGTACAGTGAAATAATCGCTGTTTGTTCTGAGATCCACACAAAACACATAAATACAGTCTGTACCGCGCAGTAAACACACTCCGTCTCAGTTATACAAACCAGTCAGTTAATGTTGTACAGTGAAATAATCGCTGTTTGTTCTGAGATCCACACAAAACACATAAATACACTGTGTGGGCAGAACGTAGAATTGTTGAATGTTAAACATGGTGGTACATATAGTGACCACTGGGCTTTAAAGTGTTAATATACATTGTACATAAATACAGTCCGTACCGCGCAGTAAACACACTCCGTCTCAGTTATACAAACCAGTCAGTTAATGTTGTACAGTGAAATAATCGCTGTTTGTTCTGAGATCCACACAAAACACATAAATACACTGTGTGGGCAGAACGTAGAATTGTTGAATGTTAAACATGGTGGTACATATAGTGACCACTGGGCTTTAAAGTGTTAATATACATTGTACATAAATACAGTCCGTACCGCGCAGTAAACACACTCCGTCTCAGTTATACAAACCAGTCAGTTAATGTTGTACAGTGAAATAATCGCTGTTTGTTCTGAGATCCACACAAAACACATAAATACAGTCCGTACCGCGCAGTAAACACACTCCGTCTCAGTTATACAAACCAGTCAGTTAATGCTGTACAGTGAAATAATGGCTGTTTGTTCTAAGATCCACACAAAACACATAAATACACTGTGTGGGCAGAACATAGAATTGTTGAATGTTAAACATGGCGGTACATATAGTAACCACTGGGCTTTAAAGTGTTAATATACATTGTACATAAATACAGCTCGTACCGCACAGTAAACACACTCCGTCTCAGTTATACAAACCAGTCAGTTAATGTTGTACAGTGAAATAATCGCTGTTTGTTCTGAGATCCACACAAGACACATAAATACAGTCCGTACCGCACAGTAAACACACTCCGTCTCAGTTATACAAACCAGTCAGTTAATATTGTACAGTGAAATAATCGCTGTTTGTTCTGAGATCCACACAAAACACATAAATACAGTCCGTACCGCGCAGTAAACACACTCCGTCTCAGTTATACAAACCAGTCAGTTAATGCTGTACAGTGAAATAATGGCTGTTTGTTCTGAGATCCACACAAAACACATAAATACACTGTGTGGGCAGAACATAGAATTGTTGAATGTTAAACATGGCGGTACATATAGTAACCACTGGGCTTTAAAGTGTTAATATACATTGTACATAAATACAGCTCGTACCGCACAGTAAACCACCTCCGTCTCAGTTATACAAACCAGTCAGTTAATGTTGTACAGTGAAATAATCGCTGTTTGTTCTGAGATCCACACAAGACACATAAATACAGTCCGTACCGCACAGTAAACACACTCCGTCTCAGTTATACAAACCAGTCAGTTAATATTGTACAGTGAAATAATCGCTGTTTGTTCTGAGATCCACACAAAACACATAAATACAGTCCGTACCGCGCAGTAAACACACTCCGTCTCAGTTATACAAACCAGTCAGTTAATATTGTACAGTGAAATAATCACTGTTTGTTCTGAGATCCACACAAAACACATAAATACACTGTGTGGGCAGAACGTAGAATTGTTGAATGTTAAACATGGCGGTACATATAGTAACCACTGGGCATTAAAGAATTAACATATGCTTAATTAATGCTTTCAGGTCTGATATTTGACATCACACAAGCATGGGATCTAGCCTTCTACATGGCTGGAGTATGGATAAGCATTTCTGGAGTATTGGTATGGCTCATTCCAACAACTAAGAATCGTGTTCTGTGTGGGTCCGGGAGCCTTGAAAACGATATGGAGCGTGACAAGTCTAGTAATGCCTAAGTAAGTTACAACAAACAGCATGTTGTATGAATGACTTTCACATTTAAATTCATTGTCATATCTTGTTTTCAAATGTCTCATGTATTTTGTATATGCAGTAGAGTCTTTAAATTTGTGATTAATTGGGGATGATAACTGGTAATTTGATGATAACTGGTAATTTGATGATAACTGGTCATTTGATGATAACTGGTCATTGAAATGAGCTTGTGTTATTCAAAGCCACAGAGTGTACTTAGAATAACATTTTGGAAACAAAATACGAGTACATTCAATGAGTGAACGGGAGTCTCATTCCATAAAGCATGAAAGCAATCAACATCACTTAATGAAAGGCGGAGCTCGACTGAGCTGAGAGTGATCTGCGCAGTAGCAGGACAGTGGGGGGAAGTGGACTTGCCATACACGTGGTCTCATCCTAATTTGCCAGTCACAGAAGGCTGGAACAGTATTATTAACATGGATGGTCATGAGAGGTCAAAATCCGAAAAATCAAGACACTAGTGCAATCAAATACAGTAACTGTTACACTCCTATGACTGGCAGTTGTTCATACCGGCACGTCCGTGCGCACGCGCACACACACACACACACACACAAAACAATAACGTAGATGCCAGTTCTGTTGTATTGTTTACACGTGACAGTATTCTCATTACTGCCACTGAGTACTTTAGAAAAATTGCTAATCACTGGATTAATTTTTCATTCCCATTAGTTAATGGAATTTTTTCTGCACACAGAAAAATGATTGAAAAATTCTTGTTCCCGAGTAAATGGCACCACTGAACGTACACAAAATTGCTGATCACAAAGTATTGCTCAGTACACTTGCATCTGCTTTCCTGTAAGCACTTATTTAATAATGCCTTGAATTGCTACGATTTTATAGAATCAGTGATGGATGTATGAATAAATATGGCGCCCTGGCAGAAGGTACTGACAGGGGAAAACCAAAGTATTTGGAGAAAAAAGAGTCCCAGTGCCAATTTGTCCACTACAAAGCTTACATGAACTGTCCTGGGATTGAACCCAGGACTCTGTGCTGACTGTAGTGAACGGTCTGGACGAACTTGGGTCCAATTACCAGCAGGGGAATAAATTTTTCTCTTCTCCAAGACATCCACACCACCTCCGAGGCCCACCCGGAAACAGTTCTGATTTATGTTGTTACTTTCTTTAGTGCATTCAGGATACAACTGATCACAGTATCACTGTTACATGGCCCATGCATGCCTCAGGCATTAGTCGCCAGCCCATCATTGCAGAGGTCCAAGCTCAATGCAAAGACCAGTCCACATGTTAGTTGTATTATTTGTGCTGCACAAAGTGGCACTGGGACAGGTTTTGCTCCGACTACTTCAGTTTTCCCCTGTCAGTATCATTCCACCAATGCTCCATACTCATTCATTCATCTACCACCAACGCTGTATAATGTTTCTCTCCCAGTACTTCAGTTTTCCCCTGTCAGTATCATTCCACCAATGCTCCATACTCATTCATACATCTACCACCAACGCTGTATAATGTTTCTCTCCCAGTACTTCAGTTTTCCCCTGTCAGTATCATTCCACCAATGCTCCATACTCATTCATTCATCTACCACCAACGCTGTATAATGTTTTTCTCCCAGTACTTCAGTTTTCCCCTGTCAGTATCATTCTGCCAATGCTCCATACTCATGTATTCATTTATCCATGATGCTATAAAATGTCAGTAACTGACAATGTCTTTAAATAACGCACGTACAAGCAAAGACTATTATGTGTTTATGAAATGTGTTAATACACTCAGTATCATAGCAATGTACTCTGCTCTCTCCCCTTCCAGACTGGCGTTGTAAGGCATGGCAGCTGGACAGTTCGACAGTAAAGAGATGTAGCAACAACAATAATGTTGTTTTCTGTCAGGTGGAATGCTGTGTGTGCCTTACTAGCCACTCCAGTACACTGCAATACCGTTCAACAGACTGGTCATACAATATGCCTATATATATATAAGTACATATGTACATCTTAGAATCAACTGTTGTTCCGTAGTGGTTAAAATGGTTATTGTTATATTTCATTCATGCATGTATGTATGCAAAACTGTAAAGTACAGTTGACTTCTGATTGTCTGGTGTGCAGGTGCGAGGATAAACTTAACTGGCTCATTTATGCAGATATCTGCAGAGCAATAAAGAACTGCCTCGTTCGTATGAAACATTTAAAAGAAACTCACAAGGACTATTTTTAGAAAGTAATTAATATTAGAAAACATACAAATGTTATTTCTAGAGATTTCAAAATTTCAGGCACATATTAGATGTGACGCATCTGCCCTCTGTTCATGTGTACTCAATAATTACATTATGGGCAAGTGTAAGTCTTGGGGAGGTTTTTTGGTCAGTACAGTGTGGTTCAGCTGGCACAGCACGGGCTGTAAACGTCTAACAACAAGATGCTAACGTACACTAATTTTATTCACAAAATAGAGTAGAGTCTTGATGTTCGGGATTTGAACATTTCATGATCACCCATTTGAACATTTCATGATCACCCATTTGAACATTTCATGATCACCCATTTGAACATTTCATGATCACCCATTTGAACATTTCATGATCACCCATTTGAACATTTCATGATCACACATTTGAACATTTCATGATCACCCATTTGAACATTTCATGATCACACATTTGAACATTTCATGATCACACATTTGAACATTTCATGATCACCCATTTGAACATTTCATGATCACCCATTTGAACATTTCATGATCACACATTTGAACATTTCATGATCACACATTTGAACATTTCATGATCACACATTTGAACATTTCATGATCACCCATTTGAACATTTCATGATCACACATTTGAACATTTCATATTTCATGATCACACATTTGAACATTTCATGATCACCCATTTGAACATTTCATGATCACACATTTGAACATTTCATGATCACCCATTTGAACATTTCATGATCACACATTTGAACATTTCATGATCACCCATTTGAACATTTCATGATCACACATTTGAACATTTCATGATCACACATTTGAACATTTCATGATCACACATTTGAACATTTCATGATCACACATTTGAACATTTCATGATCACCCATTTGAACATTTCATGATCACCCATTTGAACATTTCATGATCACACATTTGAACATTTCATGATCACACATTTGAACATTTCATGATCACCCATTTGAACATTTCATGATCACCCATTTGAACATTTCATGATCACCCATTTGAACATTTCATGATCACCCATTTGAACATTTCATGATCACCCATTTGAACATTTCATGATCACCCATTTGAACATTTCATGATCACACATTTGAACATTTCATGATCACACATTTGAACATTTCATGATCACACATTTGAACATTTCATGATCACCCATTCGAACATTTCATGATCACCCATTTGAACATTTCATGATCACCCATTTGAACATTTCATGATCACCCATTTGAACATTTCATGATCACCCATTTGAACATTTCATGATCACACATTTGAACATTTCATGATCACCCATTTGAACATTTCATGATCACCCATTTGAACATTTCATGATCACCCATTTGAACATTTCATGATCACCCATTTGAACATTTCATGATCACCCATTTGAACATTTCATGATCACCCATTTGAACATTTCATGATCACCCATTTGAACATTTCATGATCACCCATTTTAATGCCACTCCTTCAACCTTTTGTGACTGGTTCTGACAAATCGGGATGAGACTGTGTGACTAGTGAGTTTGGCTTCCGCCCACTCTCTCCTATTGCGCAGATCACTGCCAGCTCATTCAAGCTCTTTCATTAAGGGGGTTCATTGCTTTCGTGCATTACTGAATGACACTCACCTTCAATCATTCAATGTATTTTATGCTTCCAGAAACTATCTGTACTTTATTAAAAATGCACATTCACGATCTTTATACTTCCAAAGTTATTGTGTACCTTTCTTACTGGTATTGTGGAAGTTCTTAAAACCAAATAGGCATTTTACATTAAAAATTCATTCTGATGTTCATGATGGTTTCACCGGTCACAATGAATCATTTACTTCAAGACTGCACTGTGTATTGATTCTTTGTAATTAGCTGAAGCAGAAGGAGTGAAAGCCTAGTAAAAAGAAGCAATATTTGCCTACATGTGCTTTTCTGAGTTCTGATTGGATTTCAAAACCAGTAGTTTTATGCCAGGCAGTGACACAAGTTATTTGTTGTATGAGCCCATAATGTTTTCCAAACACAAATTTAGTCTGTTGAGCAGTTTATGTTCATGGCAAGGTAAGCAGACAGTTCCAATGCAGATAATCAGGAACCAACTGTATGACTCTTCAGTTAATGTCAAAAACTTAAAACAGAGAGGAAATTTCATTGTGGCTTGTGAGGACTTACAAATCAGCACTGTACCAGTGGAGGAAAGTATTTTGTTGCAAAAAGGAAGGTACACTGGAGAGTCTCCTTACATGACAGTTTGGATACTTAAATGTTTAAAATAATATACTCCTGTTATCCTTACTGTTATGCATATAACTTTGGCCATGCATGAAACTTCAGTACTGTTAAAGTTGTTAATTACAAACTGATTAAAATTGCATTAAGTAAAGTAGTATCTTTTTAAATTTGTAGCATTGTCATATATGTTAACAGTATGTACTGAAACACATAACAGTGCTAAAAGTGGTACAAATATATATTATGAAGAGTGCTGAAATAATGGTACTTACTGCAGTACATAAACAGGTCTAAAATTATGGTACTTACTGAAATATATGAACAGTGCGAAAATAATGGAAATCACTGCAGTACATAAACAGGTCTAAAATTATGGTACTTACTGAAATATATGAACTGTATTAACATAATGGAAATCGCTGCAGTACATAAACAGGTCTAAAATTATGGTACTTACTGAAATATATGAACTGTACTAACATAATGGAAATCACTGCAGTACATAAACAGGTCTAAAATTATGGTACTTACTGAAATATATGAACAGTGCGAAAATAATGGAAATCACTGCAGTACATAAACAGGTCTAAAATTATGGTACTTACTGAAATATATGAACTGTACTAACATAATGGAAATCACTGCAGTACATAAACAGGTCTAAAATTATGGTACTTACTGAAATATATGAACAGTGCGAAAATAATGGAAATCACTGCAGTACATAAACAGGTCTAAAATTATGGTACTTACTGAAATATATGAACAGTGCGAAAATAATGGAAATCACTGCAGTACATAAACAGGTCTAAAATTATGGTACTTACTGAAATATATGAACTCTACTAACATAATGGAAATCACTGCAGTACATAAACAGGTCTAAAATTATGGTACTTACTGAAATATATGAACAGTGCAAAAATAATGGAAATCACTGCAGTACATAAACAGGTCTAAAATTATGGTACTTACTGAAATATATGAACAGTGCGAAAATAATGGAAATCACTGCAGTACATAAACAGGTCTAAAATTATGGTACTTACTGAAATATATGAACTCTACTAACATAATGGAAATCACTGCAGTACATAAACAGGTCTAAAATTATGGTACTTACTGAAATATATGAACTGTACTAACATAATGGAAATCACTGCAGTACATAAACAGGTCTAAAACTATGGTACTTACTGAAATAATAGTATTTATGGAACGACATGAACAGTGCTTAAATAATGGCCTGTATATAGCCTCATTAGTAATATGCATGACCAAACAGTTTGGCAGCTGAGTATGCTGGTTGCAGTTCCTGGCCTCAGGAAGCAGTTTCACTGTACACGCTCAAGCCAATACAAGTATTCCAGTTTGTGAAAACAAGAAAAGTTACATGCAGGAGCAAAACTACAAGTGGTGTAGGTCATGCAAAGCACTGGGGACCCCATCCAGATTCCAGACTCAATTAATAATTTACGCATCATAAGTACGAAAATTGCACATTTATTTTTGACTTCCTAACTTCTAAGTACTCCATGTAAAAACAGTAGCCTAGACTATTTTAGTTGAGTTGTGCTATCAAATGTACTTCACCAGTGATTACTAGCAACTCTTCATCACTAGTCGTCACCATGTGACAGATACAGATCAGACCATAAGTTCGATCATTCTAAATTCTATTCAAGAGGCAGCCTACAGCAGTCTGATGCTACTACAAAGGCATATCAGTGTCTGTGGTGGTACCTGATGTAGACACACTGGTGCATTAGTGTAAAGTTTAAATAATTTATCCCCTAACAGATGAAAATGTCCACAGAAGCATAAAAGGGGTTACCAGAACACAAAATCACGTGAGGAGGAGAAAACATGCTTTCAAATTTACACCAAATTCAGATTTGTTTTTCTTTAAGAAGTGTGATTCAGATAGAACTGAAGAGTGATGGTCACAGTGCAGAAGAAAGCAGTAAAGCCACCTGTTCAAGTACAAGTTTAAATACAGCTGTGACAAAAAATGGTGCAGTGACTGATTTTAATGTGACTGAAATGGAGTCAGATACAGACAAACTGATAAGGGAAAAATAACAATAGCACAATATGCGCAGTGATTTAAACAGATCTGTCGTATCAAACATTCATGTGGACCCAAACGACTGTTCCCCAAGGATGTAAATCAGGTGGACAACTTAAAAATAACAGATGGTCAGTGTTTTTCAAAACATCTGTACCTCAAGATATCAAAATCATGTTTGGTGCTGCCCTAGTGCACTTATGTTATTCATCATTGACATCGCTCACTGTGAACTATCCTCACACGGGGTCAGTCACGAGACATCTTGCTGTAATGATGCTTGGGCAATGGAACAAGAGAGTGGAGACAGGTGAATGCATGGGGGCACATCTTGCTGTAATGATGCTTGGGCAATGGAACAAGAGAGTGGAGACAGGTGAATGCATGGGGGCACATCTTGATGTAATGATGCTTGGGCAATGGAACAAGAGAATGGAGACAGGTGAATGCATGGTGGCACATCTTGCTGTAATGATGCTTGGGCAATGGAACAAGAGAATGGAGACAGGTGAATGCATGGGGGCACATCTTGCTGTAATGATGCTTGGGCAATGGAACAAGAGAATGGAGACAGGTGAATGCATGGGGGCACATCTTGCTGTAATGATGCTTGGGCAATGGAACAAGAGAATGGAGACAGGTGAATGCATGGGGGCACATCTTGCTGTAATGATGCTTGGGCAATGGAACAAGAGAATGGAGACAGGTGAATGCATGGGGGCACATCTTGATGTAATGATGCTTGGGCAATGGAACAAGAGAATGGAGACAGGTGAATGCATGGGGGCACATCTTGATGTAATGATACTTGGGCAATGGAACAAGAGAATGGAGACAGGTGAATGCATGGGGGCACATCTTGCTGTAATGATGCTTGGGCAATGGAACAAGAGAATGGAGACAGGTGAATGCATGGGGGCACATCTTGCTGTAATGATGCTTGGGCAATGGAACAAGAGAATGGAGACAGGTGAATGCATGGTGGCACATCTTGCTGTAATGATGCTTGGGCAATGGAACAAGAGAGTGGAGACAGGTGAATGCATGGGGGCACATCTTGCTGTAATGATGCTTGGGCAATGGAACAAGAGAATGGAGACAGGTGAATGCATGGGGGCACATCTTGCTGTAATGATGCTTGGGCAATGGAACAAGAGAATGGAGACAGGTGAATGCATGGGGGCACATCTTGCTGTAATGATGCTTGGGCAATGGAACAAGAGAATGGAGACAGGTGAATGCATGGGGGCACATCTTGCTGTAATGATGCTTGGGCAATGGAACAAGAGAATGGAGACAGGTGAATGCATGGGGGCACATCTTGATGTAATGATGCTTGGGCAATGGAACAAGAGAATGGAGACAGGTGAATGCATGGGGGCACATCTTGATGTAATGATGCTTGGGCAATGGAACAAGAGAATGGAGACAGGTGAATGCATGGGGGCACATCTTGATGTAATGATACTTGGGCAATGGAACAAGAGAATGGAGACAGGTGAATGCATGGGGGCACATCTTGCTGTAATGATGCTTGGGCAATGGAACAAGAGAATGGAGACAGGTGAATGCATGGGGGCACATCTTGCTGTAATGATGCTTGGGCAATGGAACAAGAGAATGGAGACAGGTGAATGCATGGGGGCACATCTTGCTGTAATGATGCTTGGGCAATGGAACAAGAGAATGGAGACAGGTGAATGCATGGGGGCACATCTTGATGCTCGTCTGACATTGCATATATGGCATTTAAACAAAAAACATCAGAACAGCAAATGAAAATCAAAAATAAAAGAAAGAATCGTACTGAAAAAATGTTTTGGAGACAATAATTAACCCTTTAAGGCCCAGTGCTTACTATATGTACCACCAGGTTTAACATTGAACAATTCTATGTTCTGCCCACACACTGTATTTATGTGTTTTGCGTGGATCTCAGAACAAACAGCGATTATTTCACTGTACAACATTAACTGACTGGTTTGTATAACTGAGACGGAGTGTGTTTACTGCGCGGTACGGACTGGGTCTTTAAGTGTAATTAGGTTAATCTTGGTCTTCAAAGGGTTAATGTTACATCAGCAGTAGCTTCTTGCAACTTACACTTTAGAGCACACAGAGCCACAGCAGTGCGGTCAGTGTAGTGACCAGGCTATGGGCTGGATGATCTGGGGTTCACTTCTTAGCAGGGACAAAAGAATTTTGTCTTCTCCTAAACATGCAGACCAGCTCTGGAGTCAATACTCCCTCCTGTACAATGGATACTGGGGGGGGGGATCCAACAGGGGTAAAGTGATGGGGGTGTAAAGTTGACCATTCACCTCCATCTAGTGCTGAAGTTAAGATCCTCTGATACCTCTGCTCCTCTTGTGTGCTGTCATAGCGTGGGCATGGAAAACTTCACCCTTACGTGATGTAATATTCTTTCTGTTATTTCAACTGTTAGCAAATGTCCACTGGGCACAATGCTTCTAGCATGTTTGCTATGTTGTTGTCATTACCTGGGAACACTTTCAGTGCGGTCTGAACACAGTCACAACTTTATTTCATTTCCACTTGGGATGATAGTCTCCTTTCTCTGGCTTCTCTAGCTTTGCCTTATTTCTTGTACTTCGTTCATAAACGGGGAAATACCATGTTTCGTGTACTTGTCTTGTAAAGGGTGAGACAGCCTGTGTCCTGTACTTCCTTATAAAGGCAAGATGTCTAGATTGTCACTTGTATCTTACACCTCACAAAGAACACAGTATGTCTCCACTACAAAGACCAGTCGCACAAATGTACACAGGTACAGTGTCTGTTATTTTCAGTAAACATCCCAAATATAAAATTTCATGACCATCCATGCAGTGGGAGTCACATTTTCCATGTGGACACGTGGACAGACATGATGTGGCTAGTAGTCACTATTCACATGTGGACACGTGGACAGACATGATGTGGCTAGTAGTCACTATTCACATGTGACACGTGGACAAGACAGATGTGCTAGTAGTCACTATTCACAATGTGTACTTCCAAGTCAGATTCTAGTCCAAAATACGGATGACAAACAACAAAATTCTCAACAATTAAATCAAAATTATGATAACAAAAAAAAAAAAAAAAAACAGCATTTTTCCAATAATCTCAGTTAACTAGACAAGATGTTTCAGAAGTGGATCAGATGAATCACATATTTAGGTATATCGGACACTTAACTGTGGCAGAATTCATTTAACGTTTCAAAATCTAGGAGTAACTTACTGTATTTCATGAAGTTTCCAATCAAAATGCTGTTGTATTAAAAATTAAATTCTTAATTCAATTGAAGAAAATGGATTCAATTAAAATAAATGTCTTGGCTTCAATCTTTTGCATCCCGCAAGTTTTAAAGGTCTGTACAACATGTTCATATACGACCTACCAATGTGTAAACTTCCTCTTGCAAATGATCATTCATGCATGGATAAAATATGTAGGATAAACTACAATATGCAATTGTGTTTCGCATTACTGTACTTATTAGTGTCACTGGCCATCACATTAGTGTACAGTTGTGATAAACTGCTTAATATGAAGGCTGTATTTAATCAACTGCAGTAACTGCATAACACTGTTACAGCTGCACGCAACAAATAACATGCAAGTGGACTCTGATTTGTGTATGACTGGAGTTTGCTCCTTCCAGTATTGCTGATGAAACATAAACTAAATTGAAGACTTCATCTAAATAAGTCTCCAAATCCAAACAAACAAATCGACATTTTCCAGTAATTTACTACATGTGGAAAATGCTGGAAATAATTATCCTATCTTCCTCTTGTAACTGTGGTTTTAAATTTTAATTCATGATGAGTAATATGTGGCTTTTATCAAAGGTTTTTATATCATGGATAAAGAACGTCTGTACACCTGAGTTACAGGGTGTACAGAATGTTCTGCAAATGTGGCAAAATGGGCAATAAACACCTGCAATATGGCAGTATATCAAAAGTTTTGGGGACTGCAGAATCAGAAGTTCTTCCGTCTTCATTTCATAGACCCCAACACAATAAACAAAACAGGCTAACTGTATTTCTAAAGAAGTATTTTTAAATGTGATGTGCAAACTGGTGAAATAAAAATTAATAAGTTATATATTACATTAATCTTAAAATACTGCTGAGGTACAGCGTAATGTTACACATGTTTAATGAAACAATTTGCCTGCCCTGAAACAATGACTGCGTGAATTATGTTTAAGTTTCTTCAGGTTTGTACTGATATTTCCAAATTGTAGACTAGCAATTTTAATGCACATACCTATGTGCAGACTGTGAGAATACTGTGACAGTTGACACCCATTAGTAAGGTCAATTTGATGAGTGTAAGTTTTTATGGTGATCTGTTACTAATGTTGATCATGTCTGGGGGTTTTGCACCATGTGGCAGTAATAAGTTTCTGAAAATGTTGACGCATTTGTTGCCCCCACCTTCATTGTCAAAGTGCATACAGCAGTGACCAGATTACTTGCTAGTTGTTGGGCGGTGTGAAGAGGCAAAGCACTGAGCATGCACCACCAGACATCCATTCCAAAAATGTAAACAGTGACAAGCTGTGAATGTACTCCCAAAAGGTAAATGTTTTTGACACAGGTATAACATTGCCTGGCTATTCAGAGGTGAGCCTAGCAGCGACTGCACTATCCCATCTGAAGCTATGTACAATATTAGGAAGCTCAAGTAGCAAGTACTCTGGTCACTGCTGTCACTTACGTAGGCAGGAACCCCTTGGACTCTGGTGGGTGCCCAGTCCTTGCCAGTGGCAATGGTAAACAGGAAACTGGATGGGTGACCAAAATGGAAAATATTTTTCACAACACATGTTGCTGATTTTTATAAATTACGTGGCCCTTATAATGACCATTCTATCTCAATTTCCTCTTCATACAGAACAGTCCCACATGGTACAAAAACCTAAAACCAGGCTCAAAATTCATGTAGTTTTCTTTACTTCAAGTCTTCAGTTACAAGCTGTGTCTCCACTAGTCAGAAATGGTACGAGATATGGGGCCTGTTGTTATACAGTTGATAACAGAATGTTATGTTTTATATGTGTTTTTTGTGCTAAATAGTATTATCATAGATTTGTTTAAAGTATTATTTCTCATGTGTAAAATTTATATAGTCCATTAATGTTTGCACAGTATTTTTGTATCGCTTAACCACTTGTTAACTTTGGTCTACTTACAGATAGAACTAAAAACTGTCTACAAGTTATTTCAAACTCATGAAATCATTTGCACAGTATTTTTCGCTTTTAGTTTCATCATGAGGTAGTCAGACTACAATCTTGTGACACCTCTAAGAAGGGTGGGTCATAGCATGGGCAGCTGGAGCTAGCAACTATGCCTGCAGCAGAGTCTGTCTTTCTAAAAAAAACAGGGGTTTGTGTTCTTACCTCAGAACATCATTTTATTACATTTAGTGCCTCTTCTAATGATGCACTTCCTTACTCTGTATGCTACTTCACATCCTTGACTATGAATAACTCTGTGGTTTCCTGTTTCTGACAGTGCCATAGTATCACACAAGCATGCCTTCAAGAGCAGTCTTTTGTTCAGCTAAGAGCATGCAACAGGCATCAGCACTCTGTAACTGCTTGTAACCAACTAACCTGTCACCCCTCTAGTACCTCCTGCAGACAACTCCAAATAAAAGCAACTGAAATAAATTCTTTGAACAGCGCAGTAAGATTGTGATTGGGTTCTGGATGCTGTCTGTGATATCATGGGTTCATATTTGGTCTACTTAATTATCATAAACTCTAAACATATTTCTGTAAGTTACATTATTGGTTCAGGTAACTTGAATCACTGTTTACAGTAATGGTTTTGTGTGTTTATTACAAGCAAGTTCCACTCAAAGTAGAAAGTAGTCATGCAGATAAGATTTAGTGTGAAAGATACTAGCCAAGTACAAAGATCCTGACAATGAAGTTGGGCCCCACCTAGTATTAAATACGCATCTTTCTTCAATAACTAAGAAAGTTAATGATGTATTCGCAGTTTTGCTTGTCACAGAATCTTATCACAAGACACTGCAATGCTTAATACATTATCCAACTAAATATATGTTGGTCTCACAGTAAAGGTGAAAACATGACAGATACAATGAAGCTAATAGGCGCTTTTCACGACTTTGCAAGCGGACCTAAAGAAGGTGTAGAAAAGTAGTCCTTACAAATGAAATATTTAACCAATAATTTGATATATTACAGCACACTTCGACATGTAATCTGTCCATATTAGTAATATTTTCAAAACAGTGTAGTATAGAACTAGTGTGCTGTTCCTGCAGCAGTTACTTCAGTCTAGATATGAGACTCTCATGATGGTGCTGCAGTGATGCTGTATCGTTAGGCAAGTGGCTCCGACATTTTGATGGATCAGGGTCAGGCAAGCAGTCCACGAATAATGACTGCTTGACCTTGAAGACGAAAACGCTGTGATCTTCACCTTTAAGCACACCATCACATCACAGATGACTTGAATCTTTGGATACTTCTGTCTACTGAATCACAACTAGATCCTGGTGATCGCAGCAAAATCATTCATTTCCCGCTACAGAGAACGTATTTAAGACAAGTTTTTCTCGACTATGTTCTTCTTGGGATTAATTAATAGGGCCTGTAAAGTAAAAATGTTAGGACACGTGACCGTTGTGATATGTTCCAGTGTAGACAGCATTTTACTGTCAATGAAAGGGGCTGATGTTCAGTACAATGAGAATTTGTGACAAATGGCTAGTGGTAAGGGAAGGCCAGCAATCAGACTGAACTAAAGCAATTGTGGATAATTTTGGAGAAGAAATAATCTCTTGCCTCAGCCAGGAATCAAAGCCCAGATCATCAGCTAAAAGTGAAAGTTACTACTAACATTACTGTCTCCTCATATGTGATGTCATGCAGTTTGTTACCAGACTAAACAGTGTCACGCCACAGCACACCATCATGTTAATACTTGCCACCATGTGAACTGCAAATCCCATAAGGATGCTATAATTGCAGTTACTTACATAATGACTTTATGGATAGATATTGTTACAGTAAAAGTTTAAAGCAGCCGCAAATAATTTATTTTGTGACTTATTACCTGAAACTGTGGCACGATTTTACTTAGTCGGCAGTCAGCAGTCAGCAGGGTGGTTTCATTGCAGAATGTTGGCTTCTATCATATACAATTCTGAAATATACTTGTTGGCTTTTCATGTAAATTTACAGGAATTTCTGTTCCAATGTTATTCTTAAAATAATCTGAATAAAAAAGAAACTGTACTTGCTGTTATACTTACATCTGACTAAAGTTAAAGGCAGATGTCAAATTATTGTGAAGGTATAGCAGATGTTTACAGATTTTAATCAGGGAGTTCTCAAACATTACTTGTCACCATAAACTTCGTTTAACCTTTCATGGTCCAGTAATGACTTTACTTGTTACTGAATGTAAATGGTCAGAGGTCCAATGTCAACTAAAGTTGCCAAAAATGTGCACTAGTAGCATTGGTCCTGGCAATTAACCCCGAGCCACTGGGGTGTATTGGCGATTTAACCCTTGGTGCCTAAAATATTAAAATCTGTCTGGTAGTCCAAGTAGAATGCACTTCAGATAAGAGATCAAAAGATGGTGGGGTACCAACTCAGATGGAAGCATTAGAAACAGCTGAACTAAATCACTTGACAGTGTCTACAAAACTACCTAACAGACAACAAATAAACTCCATAAACTAGTACATGTCTTGTAGTTTCATGATGACAAAATTCAAGGAAACATTCTTGGGCTGACAGCCATGTCAGGTGATTCAAATATACCAATATTTCAGAGATCGACCTGACAATGGAGATGGCATTGGCCTCTGAAACATCTGTTGATTTAAACCACTTGATGTGGCGATCAGCCCGAGAGGATTTTATTAAATTCTGTAAACCAAACAATGCTAAGTGTATATGCTATTGTGAGAACTCTTCAGAATTGGTCTGATCAGAACAGCAGGAGCTGAGCACAGTGTGTGCTACAGACCTGACCTAGCACATTATGAAAGTTACAAGATTACAATGGTGTAAATAAAGGGCATTCAAGTACACATGTATGGGTGCTGGTAGCACCCCCCCCCTCCACTTTATTATTTTGTTTTTGTCCCTTTGGGCCATCATCAGGAATCACATTTACACAAGTTATAAAGGAATTAATAAAGTTTACAATATCTTGAAACTGATTTATGATTTGTTAAACATGTCCTGTGTTAAAAACTTGCACGTTCGTACATATTTGACAGACGTGTTCCATTTTCATCTTATTTCTCTTACTACTGTGGGCATACTTGTAGCCAATCTGCAAGTGCACTATGTGTTAAAATATGCCTCAGTTAAAATGTCATTACAGCATACTAGAATCTTGGATAGCTGTAAATATTTAAATGTCAGAATAGTAATAAAATGTGGTACTACGAAGACACGTGTGTACTTAGATGGTATTTCTTCACATCATAAATGAGGTATTGGGTGGATCATGAACCAATTTAAGACTTACAAGATTACATTTGTATGACAGAGAGTGAAAACATTTTTCATTTGGGCAGATACACAAAACAAATGTTTGAGCACTCACAGATTAACAAATAAATACCTGGCATTAAAGATATTTTAAATTGCTGTTTCTGTCTTGTCTTCCGAAATGATAATACATTAGTAAAGATTTTGTGTTATTTAAGTCTCAAATGCTGCATCATTCACAGACAAGAAATTACAGAAGGGAAACATCATTACTTCACACAAAATTGTGATTTGAGTGTATACTGGTTTCCATTATGTGGTGAAAACAAACACAGGGTATGAAACTTAAGTTTTTGTTGTGAAATTCATTTTCTTTAATGTTTCATGTTATTCAGTGTTTACAAGTATTAACTGTAGTTATGATTTATGAAATATACAAACAAATTCAGTTTTCAACAATGTAAATTTTGCCTCATTTAGAAACCTACTGTTCCTTTTATATGTAGATGAAAGAATAATATAGGAACATTATTTTATATGACAACTTACATCACTCTTCCCTCAGAGGGGTTCATATGATGTCAGGCAGCGCAGCGCTCACTGCTATTCCAGTTCGCTGAGAGTTTGGATCCGTGCATTTAGTTCAGTGCACTGCCGTTCATCAGTTTAATGATATCCATCCCGCTGTGTTCAATCAGTTATATAAATACACACTATTCCATCTTAACACATAATTCAGCAAATAAGCCCATCGACACGCACACAAGATTAACAGCGCCACACATTAAAAATTAAAAATCAAAACAACAGTCAAGATGAGTGGCCAGCTAATTACGCTACCCAACATATGGATCTTTAACTATAAAACTTTTAATGTAACTTTTAACCTTTACTTAGGAACTAGCATCCTTAAAAAAAAATCCTCGGATACTACAGTCATTGGCACAACTTACTAGCTACATCAGTTACTACAGTCATTGGCACAACTTACTAGCTACATCAGTTACTACAGTCATTGGCACAACTTACTAGCTACATCAGATACTACAGTGATTGGCACAACTTACTAGCTACATCAGATACTACAGTGATTGGCACAACTTACTAGCTACATCAGATACTACAGTGATTGGCACAACTTACTAGCTACATCAGATACTACAGTGATTGGCACAACTTACTAGCTACATCAGATACTACAGTGATTGGCACAACTTACTAGCTACATCAGATACTACAGTGATTGGCACAACTTACTAGCTACATCAGATACTACAGTGATTGGCACAACTTACTAGCTACATCAGATACTACAGTGATTGGCACAACTTACTATTTGCTACATCAGATACTACCAATGGTACTATGTTATTGTAATCTATATCTTGTAATATTTGAGATCTCACAATTAGTAATATGTTATTTTGTTTTTGAGTATTTGTACAGGACGCCTGTTGATGATCAACATCGATCGAAACATGTAGCGTTAAAAAGAAATTAAAAAAGTGTCGTGTTAAACGGAACAGTGTGTATTTATATAATTGTCCTTAATATTACGTTTCTACTCACCATGTTTACAGAAAGTGCTGGAAACGTCTTCCTTTGGCTTGTAGACTTGTGTCAAATCTAACAAACACACTGTTTACTGTATGCTGAAGGTTTATAAGTTAAGTGAGCAGTGACTGGTACAGTTGTCAGATAAAATAATGTCCCTATACTAACATGGACCTTCAAGCCATACAACTGGAGTGTGTGCATCAGGCTTATTTGGTGGGCTGTTGTGTATGTGGTACTGAACATTCGTGTTATGTTAAATGTGGGGAATTTGACTATCTGAGCCACTGGAAGTTTCTCAAGGATTCTGACCATGCAGGCTGTTGTAGCAATAACATGCGAGAAGTATATCAGAGGTGCTGCATCTGAATCACGGTTAGGAGACCAGCTATCTTGAGGTTTTGCATTTTCCTCAAATGTGGAGAGAGTACCTCAGTCAGACCACAGCCACGTGATGCTGTATAGTCTATGACACAGAGTACCTCAGTCAGACCACAGCCACGTGATGCTGTATAGTCTATGACACTGAGAGTACCTCAGTCAAACCACAGCCACGTGATGCTGTATAGTCTATGACACTGAGAGTACCTCAGTCAGATCACAGGCACGTGATGCTGTATAGTCTATGACACTGAGAGTACCTCAGTCAGACCACAGCCACGTGATGCTGTATAGTCTATGACACTGAGAGTACCTCAGTCAGACCACAGCCACGTGATGCTGTATAGTCTATGACACTGAGAGTACCTCAGTCAGACCACAGCCACGTGATGCTGTATAGTCTATGACACTGAGAGTACCTCAGTCAGACCACAGCCACATGATGCTGTATAGTCTATGACACTGACAGTACCTCAGTCAAACCACAGCCACGTGATGCTGTATAGTCTAATGGCTAGGGTAGTGTATAATCAATATGACTCTCAGTAACAACAAGTCAACTATTTAGAGTGTGATAGTCAGAGTTATGACACAGTAAATTATGGTAGGTGGTTACCAACATTCCTGAGAAACTTAATGTATCCCACTGCCTACATTTTCAATCTATAGTCAAAGAAATGAAACCTAACCCAAATTCAGTGTGAATAAAAGCACTGAGCACATTATTCACTGACATAATTGAAAGTAACAGCACCTGTCTTGAACGCATGTAACGAGACAGTAGGACAGAAAAGGAAAATAAAACTTTCTTTACTCACGTCAGGTAGTGTGCAATGTCCTACTTTCCTTCGTAGGTATTTGTACACACAAAACACTATCAATTCATGACACGCACTACGTATACACCGTTCGCACATTCCTTATGGGTAAAGAGTACGTGAATCCCTAATGGCCGATTTTATAAAAACCTCGGACCGATTTTATACAGTCGAGATTAATGGAGGGAAGAAAACTATTTCTTGAAGCCTTACTATGTTCTCGAGAAAATGCTTTATGTTGATAACTTAAACAGTACACTAATAAGTATTCTAAACACGTTAAGTTAATAACATAAACAATAAATATTTATCACTTTCGTGTAAATATAACATCACTTCAAACACTGCGCCATTTTAGAACGAACACACCACCGACACGAGCCACGAACATGTACCTACGTTCGTCCCGATTCAGCTTTCGCCAGTAGATGGCAGCAGCATACAGAAGTATAACATTCTCTGTATTTAATATTGTATTCACCGTGCATCTTGTATAAATTAAAATTGAAGCAACCGATACACCCCAAACACGCATAACACACAATCCACGTAACAGGAAGTACAAAAAACGGCAATGCAAAACCATGCATATGAAAATAACAATAAGCCAATAATAACGCGCAGACACATCAGATGATAGCAGATCTACAGTGGAAGATACACTACACAGCTTTTCTACGTGACATACTTCGATAGAAAATGCAGGACGCGTGGGTGATATGACAAAGTGTGCAACAACAGTGCTATAAGTTTTGCAAAGGTGGAATTATTGCAGGTGTTGACTGTTTTTAAGAATTTTTAAGAGTTCTTTAAACGAGTTTTTTAAAACGAGTTTTAGTGACTTTTAATGATTTGTGAAAACTTTATATGCGACGAGACCTTGTGGGATCATGTCTTGTGTATGTTTTATATATGGTCTACGCAACTAAATGTAATAAAACCCCCGAAGATGGTAAGGTACCTTACCGAAACATGTCGGGTTAATTAAGAGTTAATTAATCTACTATTAAAATTTTTAATAGTGAAGGTGCATCAAGTTGGTTTTAATTCCAATTTTAATAACATTTTCTATTTCGCGGTAAAATTGAACACAGAAACACAAAATCGACGTCAACAGAATAGACAAAAGCAGCATATTTATAATCCACAGAATATTTTGATGTCATATTGTATTGCAGTGCATTATACAGACACAAATAATTATGTCAAATATTTTATTTTTATATACAGTGGAACCTGGTCATAACATCAGTTTATGCAACACCTCCGGTATAGCGTCAGGCATTCTGTGGTACAGATTAATTCCTCACTGTTAACCATAACATTATATTAGTCGGTTAGAGCAACACTCCTTTATAACGACACAAAGTATTCAGTCTGTTTCATAATGTTATAACCAAGTTTGACTGTGCTTATTAAAGCTCCCAGCCTGTTAAGACTAATTTAAAGTGGCCTTACATTGCAACTGTGACTGAACTGTATTTCCATTCAGCATTTACTGAGGGAAACTAATTGTGTTATGCTCTTGCCCATGTAATTCTAACTCATTGTGAACTTCTTTTCCTTTCTGACAAACAGCAGCAATTATTTGAGAAATGTCTTCACATCTTGCAATTCAATACTGCATTACGACAACTTCCAACCTGTGAACTACAGACCAACAAGTATAGTCAGGCCGGAAGCAGTCCCATGGCTCAACCTCCTCCATTCCTCTCGTGGCTGTTCTGTTTCCCCTGCAGTGTGTTTCCTCATGATCCCCTTGAAAACCGGTCTGAAGGAGTGGCAGAGAAGGCACACAGTTCAAAGCTGTGAATGTTGTCATGTCCAAAACTCATGGGACTTCTTTCAATAACATCACAACAATTGATTTAATTCCAGCTAGATATGATGTATAGAGATAAGCACAGAGATGAACAAAACGGACATACAAACGTGTGAGACACAATTACTCTAAAGCTGAATAAAGGAACATAACACATAAGCAATTCCAACCAAAAGATTTTATTATTTATTTTTGGTTTATTTAAATATACTTTCAGTTACTAGCATTTCAAATGATCGGATGATTGTGAATAATGAGTTGGAGTGTACGTGCAAGGGAGGTGTTTTGACCCCATTTAAGGCAGAAACTACAAAAACTTCAGTCTTGATACCTGACATCTGTATCGAGATTTGAACCTGGGACCTGCCGAACATGAAGAGAGAGTACCGATGAAAAGGGACATTCAGTCAAATGCAACGTAACATTTCTGGAATATGAATACACTGAAGTGAAATGCAGTGAGATTGTCCTGTCAGAACATCACAGCAAGGAAACAGGCCATCACTTGATGCAGTTCCATATGGCCTATTGTGTTCTGAAAAAGAAATGCGCATTTAAAAAGTAAAAGCGTCGAGCAAAAACCAGTTACCACAGGAATGAAGTCAGATTAGTTTCCAGACAGTCCCCCTGTTTAGAACTGTTGTCTTCTGGGATGTGACACTTCATGACTAAGCAAGTGGTTCTGCATGCTTCAAAGAAATGTATTATCTTCACCTTCAAGGGTCAGTAGTTCATGAACGTGATACGTTCCTTCAAAATATCAGGAACCATTTATGCAATGACAGCATTACACCACTGTGAAAACCTTCACAACACAGTCATCACAACTTCACCTTCACTTACTACTTCGCTACATGTTTCGGTGACATTCACACCATCTTCAGGTCTAAAATATCAGAATATATATGTAGCTGTGGAAACAAAAGATGAGAATTCAGGTGATGTGGAATATGACGCTGTGCTGTTGGGTGCGTGGTTGCCAACGTTTTGAAGGTACCATGTTCCTTCAAAATGCTGCGAACCACTCACCCAACAACACAGCGTCATATCCCAGATAACACGAGTCCTCAGAAAAACATGCTGTGAACACCTCAAGTCTCACACGATCCACCTTGATGCGGCACCTTAGAACATATACGTCAATCTTACTTTAAAAATGATCACGTTCTACACAGTTTTGTTATTACGTTAACTGTAGCTTGCTTGCTTAGTCGTCCTCTTCAACCTTCCGGTGTCGAGGTTCACACGAGGGATCTCCGTGCAGATCTGTCCATAGCCGTTTTCCTGGCCTGCCTCCAGTCCACTCCTCTCTCCTGGAGTCCTCTCCTTACATTTTCTTCCCACTTCACTCTTGGTCTTCCTCTCTTCTTCCTTCCTTCTGGTCTTGCTTCAAAGGCTTTCTTAGGGTATCTTTGGTCATCCATCCTACATACGTGACCAAACCATCTCAACTGGGTTCTCTCAATACGCTCCTGTAATGGTTCCACCTGCAGTTGCTCTCTAATTACTTGATTTCTGAGTTAACTGTAGCTAATTTACAAAATTGTTATTGCAAGAGAGAAACACATTCATACATTTAACTTAAGTGACCAAAATGTCATTATAAACGCACTTTGTAACGCCAAACAGTACCAACTCCCCTTCATGTGGCAGTATCTGTACCAAGATATCACATACTGTACATTCAAATGCTTATTTCACTTGTGTTAAAAATATCCTCAAAAATAACTGTTACAGCAAATGTCAGAAGTAATACACAAAACACTAAAAAATTAAGTCAGTCACAGAAGAACAACTACACAGTAAGATTATTGGTTTTCTAGAATGTGATGCTGTGTAATGTGGTAGAAAGATATCACTGTATCAGGCAAATTTCTTTTATCTTGAAGTTGGTCATTTGTCTGACACATTTGGTACCTATATACCTGGCTACAAAGCATCGTGCCCCAGAACATTCGTGATATTCTCTGGCAGAACCCCAAATCTCATATAATGTATGATTTATTTAGATACATTTCATTATGTCATTACAAGAGGCATATAAATGAAGCAATTACTTACAAACATAAGCAGAAGCAACATTATGTTCAAAAACATTTCCAGTTATATAATCTCTTCAACAGTCTTCTTGCCTGGCTTCAGCTTAAAACTTCAATTATTACAACACAGAAAGACACAGATGACAGAGGTAGCAGATTCACTTACAAATACGGTAAGCACTTACCAAACTACATGGCGTCACATCCTGGAAGACAGGGGTCCTAATACTCACTGCCATAACAACCTCAAATCTCACACTGAAAGACAATTTGCAGACAACGATGCATTATTTTGCAATAGGAAGTGCTTGAAGTGTGGCAGGATGTCTGCTGCTGCTGACAAGCAGTTTCAACTGACAACAGCAGCCAAACTTAGTGGCTAGTGACATTTCAGTGCACAGCTCCTATAGACATTATCAAACGCAGTGGGCCTCAACCAGACCACGAACTGCAAATACAAGCAAACTGTCCCTGCAAACAGCTGTAAATTTTCTACACGTGACAACAAAATGTGACAGAATTAAAAAAACATAGCAGAACTGCAGTATCGTGCTGTTACCTTAACAATGCACTGTTGTGCTGTACAGTCAGATGAAGAGCACAGTGTTGTCGCATGCATTGTAGTCCAATATTAGCCAGGAATACAAGTGCATACTCAGCAATGTACAATGTACATAACTCCACTAAAAAGACGTAAATATTTTAAGGCCCACCAAGTTTGAGAAAATCCGCAATGCCTTTATACCATCAGTCTGTTTGTTTATCTGTGTGCTACAATGACGCTGTTTTGTTCTCTGGTGGCTGCACAGATTATAACAAATTGTCATGCCAAGTTAAAGGTAATGGTAAAGTTATTCCCTGCGCTTAATAAACCAACACAATATGAAGATGTGGTGAGTGGAAGTACAGCTCCATTCATTCTTAAACAGTAGACAGAGGTGGGTACCCAGCTTCACACTGCAGCTGCTTTACTCCTGTGGAAAGAGCCCTTGGTTCCCACTGGACACAAGGCTAAATTGATCCCAGAGGTAGTACAAACACTATACAAATACAAAAATCTTGAACCCTGCTGGGATTTTAGCTCCAGTTGTCCAGCCTGTAACCTGCTGACTATATCGACAGAGCCACTTCACTCTCGCAGTGTTACGGTGCACTCAATTACTCTTTCCTCCAAATATCTACACATTTTCAAACATGCTTACTAACTATCCAGAGCACCAAGAGCAAAACTTTTAACACCTAGCAAAATACAGACATATTTTAGTTCCCATTCAGTTAATTTTCAAGAGCATCAAGTTACTGAAGTGTACAACGGATTTTGCCTAAATTACACATTCCCACTAAACTGAGGCCACGGAAAGAAGACCCATGGATGGTGAGGATGAAAATACTTCATGCCTTCCACTCTCTGCCTACTGTTGCACTTCTCTCCAACCTGACCTGGCCCCTGTCAACCTGTGAATCTGACCATCACTAGTGAAGATTATCATCTGCTTACAGCTGCCAACATTTGTGTGAAAAGAATTTCCAGATGATGAAACAGGATAAGGACATATACTGGAGGAGGAAGCAATATATTTGTCAGTTTATTAACAAAGTGATCATCACTATCAGCGTCGTCATCACACAGGATTCCTGTCACCACTGCAGGCTGCCAGAAGACTTGGCACTTTTAAATCACCATCTTCTTCACAAATCATACTGCTCTGCTGTGGAATGCCATTCCTCTTTAATGATGCTGCATTGAATACCTTTGTCTTTGCTTCTCTCCTATGCTTGGTCCATTTCAAGGCAGGCAAGATAATAAGAAGAACACCACACAATATGATGAAGAAGCCCGCCACATAGAATGACAAGTCATAGTTCCCTGATGTGTCATACAGCCAACCTAGATTAATACAAGGGCAAATTAGGTCTCTTGATGTATCTCATTCATGTTACTGCAGCTTCCCACATCATCCAATTTACATTCAAGGCCTCCATGCCAGAGCAAAACATTCACCTTTTTTCCATTTACAGCTACAATAGAGACTTTATGTTCATGATTAACTGGGAGCAATGAACTGTCACGAACACAGGAATCCTTTCTCAATATAGAACGCCTATTTTGTTCCAAAAACTTAAAAAATACCACTAAAAAAACTAGAAATGCATTAAAAGCAGGCAGGTCTTTTGTAATAAAATAAAAACAATTTTTGGAACCATAAACTACATTAAATGATTGAAGGAGATTCCCATTCCATCACAATAGCTGTCAATCTCACTTCATGAAAGACAGAGCTTGACTGAGCTGGCAGTGATTTGTGCAATGCCAGAAGGGTGGCGAAAGCCAAATCGCCAGCCATGTGGGCTCAGCTCATCCTGATTTGTTGCAACTAGCCACATAAGGTCAAAACAACAGTATCAAAATGGGTGATTGTGAAAGACTGAAATCCCAAACACCAAGAATCATAACAGAGTAGACTCCTGACATACTGTGCAATTGGTTGAACCACAAGTATGTCACGCTCACCAAGACAGAAATTAGACAGGTGTTCACAAATGACACACCAACGAAATGCACCATATTTTCACTTTTTATTCTTTGACCCCTACATATGTTTCAGCCTTTACAAGGCCATCTTCAGGGGGCTCATAATCTAATTACATCCATTGTTTATGTCTGCTATTATGTTATATATCAAATAATAGCAGACATAAAGAATGGATGTAAAGTAAATGTAGATTACAAGCCCCCCCTGAAGATGGCCTTGTAAAGGCTGAAACATGTGTAGGGGTTAAAGAATAAAAAGAGAAAATATAGTGCATGTCGTTGGTGTGTAATTTGTGAGTTGTTAAAAAATGAACGGTGAAGATAATATACAATTTAGGCAAGTGTTGTTCGCCCTCATAATATGGGCGATTTACACTGCAGGTGCTGAAGCTGCCCCCAACACGCACTATATACCAAGTGTCCGCTGTATACAGGATGAAATTTAAAAAAAACAGTGAAAGATGTTACACAAAATATGTTTTGGGACATTTAGTTTTCAATATACCCATCACCATAAAATGGGGTAACACACTTCTTGTGATTTCAGGCTTCTGCTGCAGTGTAAATGAGATGTGTGCTCTTTTTGGGTTTTATGCAGCATAGAATGGTAGTTTATTACCGGCGTTTCGTGACAAGCTATTGGTCCCATCTTCAAGGGTCCAGCAATCTGCTTGACTGCTTGACCCCTGACCTGTGTCAGCAGGCAGCACAGCACCTGCCAATATGTCCAATATGCCATGAACAGGGGTCCACACATTTCAGTTCAACATATTGAGGTAACATACCTTACGTTGCTCATTGAATGCTGAACTTTCATAAGTTCAGCGAGCTCATGGGAAGTGACTAGTGGTAGTTGTCAGATAAAATAATATCTCTATATTTAGACAATGGACATGGTCCACAGACACCCAGAAATACCAATTCTGACATGCCATCATTAGAACACTTCAGTACTGACAACACAACAGTATTTCATGATCATTACTATTTAATGACACAGTAAAATTACTGGACATTCCAATATGTAAGATATTTAAGGTTTTAAATGTGACATAGCATGTCCATACCTGCTAGAGGAGGTCCCACAAGGTTGGCCAATCCCTGAACTAGCAGCAACAGACCATATGCATTGGTGAATCGCTCCAGTGTGATCAATTCCACTAGAATAATAGATGCCATTGAGTAGTTGGCAGCAATGGACAGACCAAAACCACCTGTTACAATGCACAGTCCAGTGTATGATGCAAGCAGAGGCATGATAGCTGTCATCATGCCACACACCGCCATGCAGAGGGCATAGATCATGCCTGCATTCAGCCGAGGTTGATCTCCAGCCCAACCAAGCACAATCTGCAAACAGAGGTGTGTTCTGTACATTCAGGGATGTACCTATTGCACGGAAATCTGTGAACATGTGAAGCCATATGGGTATGTGTCTAGTCTGGGCCCCTTCTGTCTTTGGACAGCCCTTCACTGTCAATATTATTAATTTTGCAGCTAACTTTGTGCTTCCAATTCATGTCGGGTTTTACGCTAATGTCCACATAATTTCTTCACCTCTTGCTTTAATTACATAATCATTAAATAAGCAACTTAAGAACAGCAGTATATACTGCTTGCCATGATATCATTCTCATGCCACAGACAATAAAAGACATGCAAAAAGTGGCCTAGCACAAAATTTAAACATTTTATTCCGATACAACAAACTGAAGTACAGACCACATCAAAGCACGTGTGGAGCAACATTACTAAACTGTTTGAATGTTAAGGAGAGGGAGAAAGGAAGGTGAGAAAAACGCTAATAGGATGGAGAAATGAAAGGGATGGGAAATCAGTACATGAAACAGGAGGGAATGAGATACAGCAATGAATGTTTGTATAAGAAATGACACTTCCAAATGAATTTTCAACAGGGATTGGACTAGTATTGAATTTCTGAAATTTAATGACAAGGTTATGTTATTGTTATTACTACATCACGCTAACTGGACATGGCCTAAGTTTACTGCATCACGCTAACTGGACATGGCCTAAGTTTACTGCATCACGCTAACTGGACATGGCCTAAGTTTACTGCATCACGCTAACTGGACATGGCCTAAGTTTACTGCATCACGCTAACTGGACATGGCCTAAGTTTACTGCATCACGCTAACTGGACATGGCCTAAGTTTACTGCATCACGCTAACTGGACATGGCCTAAGTTTACTGCATCACGCTAACTGGACATGGCCTAAGTTTACTGCATCACGCTAACTGGACATGGCCTAAGTTTACTGCATCACGCTAACTGGACATGGCCTAAGTTTACTGCATCACGCTAACTGGACATGGTCTAAGTTTACTGCATCACGCTAACTGGACATGGCCTAAGTTTACTGCATCACGCTAACTGGACATGGCCTAAGTTTACTGCATCACGCTAACTGGACATGGCCTAAGTTTACTGCATCACGCTAACTGGACATGGCCTAAGTTTACTGCATCACGCTAACTGGACATGGCCTAAGTTTACTGCATCACGCTAACTGGACATGGCCTAGTTACTGCATCACGCTAACTGGACATGGCCTAAGTTTACTGCATCACGCTAACTGGACATGGCCTAAGTTTACTGCATCACGCTAACTGGACATGGTCTAAGTTTACTGCATCACGCTAACTGGACATGGCCTAAGTTTACTGCATCACGCTAACTGGACATGGCCTAAGTTTACTGCATCACGCTAACTGGACATGGCCTAAGTTTACTGCATCACGCTAACTGGACATGGCCTAAGTTTACTGCATCACGCTAACTGGACATGGCCTAAGTTTACTGCATCACGCTAACTGGACATGGCCTAAGTTTACTGCATCACGCTAACTGGACATGGTCTAAGTTTACTGCATCACGCTAACTGGACATGGCCTAAGTTTACTGCATCACGCTAACTGGACATGGCCTAAGTTTACTGCATCACGCTAACTGGACATGGTCTAAGTTTACTGCATCACGCTAACTGGACATGGCCTAAGTTTACTGCATCACGCTAACTGGACATGGCCTAAGTTTACTGCATCACGCTAACTGGACATGGCCTAAGTGAAGATTAGCCTTATCTATGGACTTAACTCAGTGGGTTTTCCCCATTTTTAACCAGAAGATGAAGACACAGCCGCTCTCAGAAACATTGTTTTAAAATGCTGTATTTTAATCAGACAAAGCAGAAGGCCGATGGACTACCATAGTTCAACAACTGCGCTAGTACAGGGACATTATCTTAGTCAACAACTCAGCTCAGTACACAATATTGACCCAAACATAAGACAATAATTTTTCCAATTGACTATCTGAAAAATTAGGTGGCTGCCTTAAAATTTCACACACAGTACAACAAGTTCTGTGTTTCCTGAAATTGATAACTTTGAAGGGGAGGGGGGGGGGGGGTAATTTTACATGCATGGTCATCTTATACTCAGGTAAATACAGATGTTCTGTGTGTCCACAATTCTCACTGCAGAGACTACACTGCACATAAAATAATTCAATTTTTGTAGTACACAAACCAACATTTCTCAACCTTCCTTTCTTGAATGATCAGCTACATCCCATTTCAGTGCTCACCTCACCAACCGTGTTGAAGATCCCGAGGTAGCTGATAATGTTAGACGTCTCGTCTTCTGACAGACCCATCTCACCGGCCTTGGCTGCCAGAAACATGTACGGCACATGGTACCATGAGTACAGCAGAAAGTTGGAGACAGCAAACAGCACAAAGCGGATGTCAGTGAAGTGTGACACGTCCACCATATCCACCATTAAATCCCACAGATCATAGAAACCAATAAACCACTGAAACAGACATCACATAACTACCCAAATTCATGGCGCAGTACTTTTTGAGAACCTAACAGTTCCTCAGCCAGTCAAGAAATTCCTCACACTTTATGGAACCCAAAGGTTCATTACTGCTTTTTTTATGTTGCTCGTACTCTGCATTGTCTTTTATCAAATAACACAATACTCAGGCCAACTGAATGCACTCTATTGTTCTAGATATTCTATATTACAATATCTGTAAATGATCCAACACATTTCGACCCCTCATAGGATCATCATCAGCAATTCGACTACATATTGTTAGTTCTATTTTGTGAAGTCTTGCTTTTAGATGAATCCGTGAAGATGATCCCATGAGGTATCGAAACATATTGGATTGATTACAAATATTGTAATATAGAATATCGAGAACAATAGAGTGCATTTAGTTGGCCTGAGTATTGTGTGATTTGTTCATTCCTGTGTTCACAACAGCCTGCCACTTGTCTGTATCCCGAGCCAGATTAACTCAGCCCATACCCTCTAACCTATTTCTTTAAGATCTGTTTTAATATTACTTTCCCATCTATGCTTATATCATCCAAGTGTCTCTTTACTTCAGATTTCCCCATGAAAAAGCTGCATGCATTTCCTATTCTTCCCATACAGGCCACATCCCCACCCATTCCGTCATCTTTGACTTGATCACCCAAACAATATTTGGTGAGCAGTACAGATCATAAAGCTCCTCACTACATAATTTTCTGCAGTCTCCTGTTACTTCCTCCCTCTCAGGCCCAAATATCTTCCTCAGAGCCTGACGCAAACACCTACTGCCCTTTACACCTTCAGTAAGATGTAAGCACCAGATTCCTCCAAGATGCTGTAACCATTTATTAAAATTCAGAAGCCTGCAGCAACACTATTGAATGCAATGAATCCAAAATGTCAATAAAGGTATATTTCTGATAGTTAATAGATCAGTCGATATAGAGACTAGGTCTGGGGTCTTAAATGCATGACCTGCCAGTTCATTTTATTTGGCGCTCTCACGGATCTTACTGCAAATATAGAATGTTGTCTGGAAAAACTTTTTGATTTTTGTTGTGGACCTGAAGGCTCAAAACGGTTTGCTGTCCCAGGATAGCAAAATACAACATAACCCTGCAGAGAGATAACAATGCAATGAAGCTTTAAACTGAGTAGTTATATTTTGATTTTTTGTTATTAAAAATATGTAACACAGTGTGTTTAATTTTTAGGAAAATGCACACCACATTTCTTGCTTAAAGTAACGCGCAGCCCACCTTCAATTTAGAAATAATCCATTTGGTCCCTGAACTATTTCATTTTGAGACCTGTGGACTAGGCCTTGTGCAGCACAATGTGGGGTTAAATTCCTGGCAAATGCAACAAACTTTTTTCTCCTTCAAAACCTTCAGGCTAGTTCTGGGAGTCACCCAGCCTCCTCCAGAGGGTACCAGGGGCACTTGCTTCACCTCCATCTAGTGCCCACATTAAGAAAGAGTGCAGCTATACCTGTTCTGCCCCTAAGTATCTTCATGTCATGCACAGGCACTAACTGTACCTTTTAACAACTACAAAGCCAATAAAATAAAACTTAAACATCAGTTATCTCCTCATACCTCATCTTCATTGCTCGATACAGTGCTCATGGGATTGCGGCAGATATTTGGACAGGATGAGGCACGCAGACGGTGTCGTTTCAAGTTCAACATTGCACCGCGGTATGTTAGGGAATGTCTGCAACACAAACACAGCGATGAGTGCGCAACTGTTGTGATTAAATGTGACTCCCAGTTTAATTGTTCTTACTTCTCCTTCACCCTTTAAAGACTAAGTCAGAGACACAGTCACACCCCTTGTAGGGCTTGTGACCACATATCCGTTCAGATTTGAAATTTATATTATTGTGGTCTTGGGGAGCCCCTTCTGATGAGAGACCTCATCTGTCATATGTCAGATGGTTCAGTCTGTGTCAATTATACATATTTACAGTCTTGCTGTGTAAGTACATATTTACAGTGTTAAACACATCCAACAGTATACAACACATACAAGGTCTCTGCCAGTCCAGGCCTTGTACAGCAGATCATGCCTTATCTTACTTAGCTCTAGCTGCAACGGCAGCTTAGTCACTTGAACAGTTGTATGCTCGAGAGCTGCCCAATTTAAGTCTCTTATAATTCCAGTGCTGAGCTTTGTCTTGTCCAATGTTGCCAATATTTCAATTCTCATAATTTCATATGACTTCAACTTGTTTCCTGCGTAATTTTGTGACAAAATTATACATGAATGGAATTTTGAAAGGCACATGCAATTTACAGGTCAGTGGGTGTTTTGGAAATTTGCCAGTCACATACAGGACGTTGTTTTGCAGACAATAGAGTTTCAACAGGTGGGTGTCTTCCAACCATTCCCAGGCACAGCAGGCATACATCGTGATGGACCTCATGAGTGCTCTGTTAAGGGTCAATTTAATGCTAACACACAATAATTATCTTTTGATAGAACTTGGAACTCCATGTAGGCCTGATGCAAAGTAGGAGTTTACATACTGACACAACACAAGGCTACTTACTCTCCTCAGTCTCCGTTACATACTGACACAACACACAGCTACTTACTCTCCTCAGCCCCTGTTACATACTGACACAACACACAGCTACTTACTCTCCTCAGTCTCCGTTACATACTGACACAACACACAGCTACTTACTCTCCTCAGCCTCCGTTACATACTGACACAACACACAGCTACTTACTCTCCTCAGCCTCCGTTACATACTGACACAACACACAGCTACTTACTCTCCTCAGCCTCCGTTACATACTGACACAACACACAGCTACTTACTCTCCTCAGCCCCTGTTACATACTGACACAACACACAGCTACTTACTCTCCTCAGTCTCCGTTACATACTGACACAACACACAGCTACTTACTCTCCTCAGCCCCTGTTACATACTGACACAACACACAGCTACTTACTCTCCTCAGCCTCCGTTACATACTGACACAACACACAGCTACTTACTCTCCTCAGCCTCCGTTACATACTGACACAACACACAGCTACTTACTCTCCTCAGCCCCTGTTACATACTGACACAACACACAGCTACTTACTCTCCTCAGCCCCTGTTACATACTGACACAACACACAGCTACTTACTCTCCTCAGTCTCCGTTACATACTGACACAACACACAGCTACTTACTCTCCTCAGCCCCTGTTACATACTGACACAACACACAGCTACTTACTCTCCTCAGAACCTGTTACATACTGACACAACACACAGCTACTTACTCTCCTCAGCCCCTGTTACATACTGACACAACACACAGCTACTTACTCTCCTCAGCCCCTGTTACATACTGACACAACACACAGCTACTTACTCTCCTCAGCCCCTGTTACATACTGACATAACACACAGCTACTTACTCTCCTCAGTCTCCGTTACATACTGACACAACACACAGCTATTACTCTCCTCAGCCCCTGTTACATACTGACACAACACACAGCTACTTACTCTCCTCAGTCTCCGTTACATACTGACACAACACACAGCTACTTACTCTCCTCAGCCTCCGTTACATACTGACACAACACACAGCTACTTACTCTCCTCAGCCTCCGTTACATACTGACACAACACACAGCTACTTACTCTCCTCAGCCTCCGTTACATACTGACACAACACACAGCTACTTACTCTCCTCAGCCCCTGTTACATACTGACACAACACACAGCTACTTACTCTCCTCAGTCTCCGTTACATACTGACACAACACACAGCTACTTACTCTCCTCAGTCTCCGTTACATACTGACACAACACACAGCTACTTACTCTCCTCAGCCTCCGTTACATACTGACACAACACACAGCTACTTACTCTCCTCAGCCCCTGTTACATACTGACACAACACACAGCTACTTACTCTCCTCAGCCCCTGTTACATACTGACACAACACACAGCTACTTACTCTCCTCAGTCTCCGTTACATACTGACACAACACACAGCTACTTACTCTCCTCAGCCCCTGTTACATACTGACACAACACAAGCTACTTACTCTCCTCAGTCTCCGTTACATACTGACACAACACACAGCTACTTACTCTCCTCAGCCTCCGTTACATACTGACACAACACACAGCTACTTACTCTCCTCAGCCTCCGTTACATACTGACACAACACACAGCTACTTACTCTCCTCAGCCTCCGTTACATACTGACACAACACACAGCTACTTACTCTCCTCAGTCTCCGTTACATACTGACACAACACACAGCTACTTACTCTCCTCAGCTCCGTTACATACTGACACAACACACAGCTACTTACTCTCCTCAGCTCCGTTACATACTGACACAACACACAGCTACTTACTCTCCTCAGCTCCGTTACATACTGACACAACACACAGCTACTTACTCTCCTCAGCCTCCGTTACATACTGACACAACACACAGCTACTTACTCTCCTCAGCCCCTGTTACATACTGACACAACACACAGCTACTTACTCTCCTCAGCCTCCGTTACATACGGACACAACACACAGCTACTTACTCTCCTCAGCCTCCGTTACATACTGACACAACACAAGGCTAGTTACTCTCCTCAGCCTCCGTTACATACTGACACAACACACAGCCACTTACTCTCCTCAGCCTCCGTTACATACTGACACAACACACAGCCACTTACTCTCCTCAGCCTCCGTTACATACTGACACAACACAAGGCTACTACTCTCCTCAGCCCTGTTACATACTGACACAACACACAGCTACTTACTCTCCTCAGCTCCGTTACATACTGACACAACACACAGCTCTTACTCTCCTCAGTCCCTGTTACATACTGACACAACACAAGGCACTTACTCTCCTAGCCCGTTACATACTGACACAACACACAGCTACTTACTCTCCTCAGCCTCCGTTACATACTGACACAACACACAGCCACTTACTCTCCTCAGCCTCCGTTACATACTGACACAACACACAGCACTTACTCTCCTCCCTCGTTACATACTGACAAAACACACACCAAATACTCTCCTCAGCCTCCGTTACATACTGACACAACACACAGCTACTTAATTCCTCAGCCCCTGTTACATACTGACACAACACACAGCACTTACTCTCCTCAGCCTCCGTTACATACTGACACAACACACAGCCACTTACTCTCCTCAGCCTCCGTTACATACTGACAAAACACACACCAACATTACTCCTCAGCCTCCGTTACATACTGACACAACACACAGCTACTTACTTCCTCAGCCTCCGTTACATACTGACACAACACACAGCTACTTACTCTCCTCAGCCTCCGTTACATACTGACAAACACACACTACCAAATACTCTCCTCAGCCTCCGTTACATACTGACACAACACACAGCTACTTACTTTCCTCAGCCCCTGTTACATACTGACACAACACACAGCTACTTACTCTCCTCAGCCCCTGTTACATACTGACACAACACACAGCTACTTACTCTCCTCAGTCTCCGTTACATACTGACACAACACACAGCTACTTACTCTCCTCAGCCTCCGTTACATACTGACACAACACAAGGCTACTTACTCTCCTCAGCCCCGTTACATACTGACACAACACACAGCCACTTAATCTCCTCAGCCTCCGTTACATACTGACACAACACACAGCTACTTACTCTCCTCAGCCTCCGTTACATACTGACACAACACACAGCCACTTAATCTCCTCAGCCTCCGTTACATACTGACACAACACACAGCTACTTACTCTCCTCAGCCCCTGTTACATACTGACAAAACACACAGCCAATTATCTCCTCAGCCCTGTTACATACTGACACAACACACAGCCATTACTCTCCTCAGCCTCCGTTACATTACTGACACAACACACAGCTACTTACTCTCCTCAGCCTCCGTTACATACTGACACAACACACAGCTACTTACTCCCTCAGCCCCTGTTACATACTGACAAAACCACAGCCAATTACTCTCCTCAGCCCCTGTTACATACTGACACAACACACAGCTACTTACTCTCCTCAGCCCCTGTTACATACTGACAAAACACACAGCCATTACTCTCCTCAGCCTCCGTTACATACTGACACAACACACAGCTACTTACTCTCCTTAGCCCCTGTTACATACTGACAAAACTCACAGCCAATTACTCTCCTCAGCCCTGTTACATACTGACACAACACACAGCTACTTACTCTCCTCAGCCCCTGTTACATACTGACACAACACACAGCTACTTACTCTCCTCAGTCTCCGTTACATACTGACACAACACACAGCTACTTACTCTCCTCAGTCTCCGTTACATACTGACACAACACACAGCCACTTACTCTCCTCAGCCCCTGTTACATACTGACACAACACACAGCTACTTACTCTCCTCAGTCTCCGTTACATACTGACACAACACACAGCACTTACTCTCCTCAGCCCCTGTTACATACTGACACAACAACACCACTCTTACTCTCCTCAGCCCCTGTTACATACTGACACAACACACAGCTACTTACTCTCCTCAGTCTCCGTTTCATACTGACACAACACACAGCTACTTACTCTCCTCAGTCTCCGTTACATACTGACACAACACACAGCCACTTACTCTCCTCAGCCCCTGTTACATACTGACACAACACACAGCTACTTACTCTCCTCAGTCTCCGTTACATACTGACACAACACACAGCTACTTACTCTCCTCAGCCCCTGTTACATACTGACACAACACACAGCTACTTACTCTCCTCAGCCCCTGTTACATACTGACACAACACACAGCCACTTACTCTCCTCAGCCCCTGTTACATACTGACACAACACACAGCCACTTACTCTCCTCAGCCCCTGTTACATACTGACACAACACACAGCCACTTACTCTCCTCAGCCCCTGTTACATACTGACACAACACACAGCCACTTACTCTCCTCAGCCCCTGTTACATACTGACACAACACACAGCTACTTACTCTCCTCAGCCCCTGTTACATACTGACACAACACACAGCCACTTACTCTCCTCAGCCCTGTTACATACTGACAAAACACACAGCTACTTACTCTCCTCAGCCCCTGTTACATACTGACACAACACACAGCCACTTACTCTCCTCAGCCCTGTTACATACTGAACACAACACACAGCTACTTACTTCTCCTCAGCCCTGTTACATACTGACACAACACACAGCCACTTACTCTCCTCAGCCCCTGTTACATACTGACACAACACACAGCCACTTACTCTCCTCAGCCCCTGTTACATACTGACACAACACACAGCTACTTACTCTCCTCAGCCCCTGTTACATACTGACACAACACACAGCACACTTACTCTCCTCAGCCCCTGTTACATACTGACACAACACACAGCCACTTACTCTCCTCAGCCCCTGTTACATACTGACACAACACACAGCTACTTACTCTCCTCAGCCCCTGTTACATACTGACACAAACACAGCTACTTACTCTCCTCAGCCCCTGTTACATACTGACACAACACACAGCTACTTACTCTCCTCAGCCCCTGTTACATACTGACACAACACACAGCTACTTACTCTCCTCAGCCCTGTTACATACTGACCAACACACAGCTACTTACTCTCTCAGCTGTTACTACTGACACAACACACAGCTACTTACTCTCCTCAGCCCCTGTTACATACTGACACAACACACAGCTACTTACTCTCCTCAGCCCCTGTTTCACTACTGACACAACACACAGCTACTTACTCTCCTCAGCCCCTGTTACATACTGACACAACACACAGCTACTTACTCTCCTCAGCCTCCGTTACATACTGACACAACACACAGCTACTTACTCTCCTCAGCTCCGTTACATATGACACAACACACAGCTACTTACTCTCCTCAGCCCGTTACATACTGACACAACACACAGCTACTTACTCTCCTCAGCCTCCGTTACATACTGACACAACACACAGCTACTTACTCTCCTCAGCCCGTTACATATGACACAACACACAGTACTTACTCTCCTCAGCCTCCGTTACATATTGACACAACACACAGCTACTTACTCTCCTCAGCCCGTTACATACTGACACACACACAGCTACTTACTCTCCTCAGCTCCGTTACATACTGACACAACACACAGCTACTTACTTCCTCAGTCTCGTTACTATGACACAACACAGCATACTCTCTCGCCGTTACATACTGACACAACACACAGCTACTTACTCTCCTCAGCCTCCGTTACATATGACACAACACACAGCTACTTACTCTCCTCAGCTCCGTTACATACTGACACAACACACAGCTACTTACTCTCCTCAGTCTCCGTTACATACTGACACAACACACAGCTACTTACTCTCCTAGCTCCGTTACATATGACACAACACACAGCTACTTACTCTCCTCAGCCTCCGTTACTTATGACACAACACACAGCTACTTACTCTCCTCAGCCTCCGTTACATACTGACACAACACACAGCTACTTACTCTCCTCAGTCTCCGTTACATACTGACACAACACAAGCTACTTACTCTCCTCAGCCCGTTACATACTGACACAACACACAGCTACTTACTCTCCTCAGCCCTGTTACATACTGACACAACACACAGCTACTTACTCTCCTCAGCCCCTGTTACATACTGACACAACACACAGCTACTTACTTCCTCAGCCTCCGTTACATACTGACACAACACACAGCTACTACTCTCCTCAGCCCCGTTACATACTGACACAACACACAGCTACTTACTCTCCTCAGCCTCCGTTACATACTGACACAACAAGCTACTTACTCTCCTCAGCCTCCGTTACATTTGACACAACAACACAGCTACTTACTCTCCTCAGCCTCCGTTACATTATGACACAACACACAGCTACTTACTCTCTCAGCCTCCGTTACATATTGACACAACACACAGCTACTTACTCTCTCAGCCCGTTACATACTGACACAACACACAGCTACTTACTCTCCTCAGCCTCCGTTACATATTGACACAACACACAGCTACTTATCTCCTCAGCCTCCGTTACTACTGACACAACACACAGCTACTTATTCCTCAGCCTCCGTTACATATGACACAACACACAGCTACTTACTCTCCTCAGCCTCCGTTACATATGACACAACACACAGCTACTTACTCTCCTCAGCTCCGTTACATATGACACAACACCAGCTACTTACTCTCTCAGCCCCTGTTACATATGACACAACACACAGCTACTTACTCTCCTCAGCCTGTTACATACTGACACAACACACAGCTACTTACTCTCCTCAGTCTCCGTTACATACTGACACAACACACAGCTACTTATCTCCTCAGTCTCCGTTACATACTGACAACAACACACAGCTACTTACTCTCCTCAGCCCTGTTACATACTGACACAACACACAGCTACTTTCTCTCCTCAGCCTCCGTTACTATTGACACAACACACAGCTACTTACTCTCCTCAGCTCCGTTACATATTGACACAACACACAGCTACTTACTCTCCTCAGTCTCCGTTACATACTGACACAACACCAGCTACTTACTCTCCTCAGTCTCTCGTTACATACTGACACACATACATCACAGCTACTTACTCATCCTCAGTCTCCGTTACATATGACACAACCACAGCTACTTACTCTCCTCAGTCTCCGTTACATACTGACACAACACACAGCTACTTACTCTCCTCAGTCTCCGTTACATACTGACACAACACACAGCTACTTACTATCCTCAGTCTCCGTTACATACTGACACAACACACAGCTACTTACTCCCTCATCCCGTTACATACTGACACAACACACAGCTACTTACTCTCCTCAGTCTCCGTTACATACTGACACAACACACAGCTACTTACTCTCCTCAGTCTCCGTTACATACTGACACAACACACAGCTACTTACTCTCCTCAGTCTCCGTTACATATGACACAACACACAGCTACTTACTCTCCTCAGTCTCCGTTACATACTGACACAACACACAGCTACTTACTCTCCTCAGTCTCCGTTACATACTGACACAACACACAGCTACTTACTCTCCTCAGCCCTGTTACATACTGACACAACACACAGCTACTTACTCTCCTCAGCCCCTGTTACATACTGACACAACACACAGCTACTTACTCTCCTCAGTCTCCGTTACATACTGACACAACACACAGCTACTTACTCTCCTCAGTCTCCGTTACATACTGACACAACACACAGCTACTTACTCTCCTCAGCCCTGTTACATACTGACACAACACACAGCTACTTACTCTCCTCAGTCCCTGTTACATACTGACACAACACACAGCTACTTACTCTCCTCAGCTCCGTTACATATTGACACAACACACAGCTACTTACTCTCCTCAGTCTCCGTTACATATGACACAACACACAGCTACTTACTCTCCTCAGCCCGTTACATACTGACACAACACACAGCTACTTACTTCCTCAGCCCCTGTTACATACTGACACAACACAAGCTACTTACTATCCTCAGCCCCTGTTACATACTGACACAACACACAGCTACTTACTCTCCTCAGCCCCTTTTCTAAAACATTCTCAGTCTGTTAAATTTTATGTTAGTCTCACCGTGCATTTTACGATTAAAAGTTAAGAAACCAACACAATGCACTTCACTTTCACTTTAATATGTATTAATTAACCCCTACATACGTTTCGGTTTACGTAAACCAACTTTAGGGGGGTCAAAACCACGTTACATCACATCCAATGTTAATACAAGTTTAAATATTGTGCAATGTCTTGTATTTAATTACAATCACTGTAAAATCAGAGTTAAAAAACAAAAAAAATGTATAAAATTCTTAAAATTCGTTGAATTTTGTGTCGAAATAATAAAATGTATTTGAATGGATCGCTGTGTTACTCCACACCTCTGGTTATTTTGGTTCTTGGTTTTGTATACTGTGGGGGAACGTTTAGTAATTATGTCCTGTAAAAAAAGTGTAATTATCAGAGACGTGCATTCTAACGATGAAGTTTATATAATTTTGTAAATTAACGTGTTAGACTCGAATGACATACCTGCGTTTTTTGTCGTCTTTGCTTAGTGCTGCGTTGTGTACTGTTAGGGTATTTTTAAGGTGGGTCTTTATATAGCTTTGTGAGGCTTGGCGCATGCGTATTGGGTGTGGCTGGTGGAGTGAATATCCTAAATAACGGGGTTTCTTCCCTTGATATTGTTCGTTTATCAGCAGGCCTTGCTGGTGAAATACTTATTATAGAAGCTTTCCGTTGTATTCATACGCCATCCTTTCTTACATATTTTAATGAGCTCCATGCTGTTTTGTATGGGAGCGTATTCATGTCTATTATTTAAAACATGTAGATCGTATGCTGATTTTGGGTCGTTAGTTTTTATATACCTACAATGTTCCGTGAAGTTTGTCTTAGTCTGCAGCCGGTTTGACCAATGTACCGGCTAGACAGTAACAACATCATTTTCTATAATAAATATGTTGATGATATTTATATTATTTGATAATAACCACGCAAATTCCAATGACATTACAAACTACATGAATAAAGTACATAAAGATTTACAATTTAAAGCAACTTATGAAACAGACAACACCATCAATTTTCTTGATCTCCTAATTAGTAGAAAATAAGATAAGTTGATGATAGACATCTACCGAAAACTCACAACTACAGACACAACAATACATTACAAATCTAACCACCCAATGCAACATAAGATGGCAGCATATAGATTCATGCTAAATAGATTTCACCAGTTACCATTATCGCAAGAACATAAACACCAAGAAATTAACACAATTTACCAAATAGCCAAACAAAACGGATAGCCTACCACGATGATCCAAAGGCTTAACAAACAAATTATAAACAAGAATAACAGCAAGACAAATAAAAAACTAACTAGCCTAAAATGGATAACATTTGAATACCATAATCCCATTATAAGAAAAATTATCAATATTTTCAGAAACATAAACCTAAAGTTCACATACCATGTAAGTAACACAACACAAAACCTTCTAAAACACACATAAGAAATAACGACATATACACAAATAGTGGAATATACAGCATAAAATCAACACTTTGCAATAAACGGTACATTGGTCAAACCGGCAACAGCCTAAAGACACGCTTCACAGAACATTGTAGGTATATAACATAGGTATATATACGATCTACATGTTTTAAATAATAGACATGAATACGCTCCCATACAAAACAGCATGGAGCTCATTAAAATATGTAAGAAAGGATGGCGTATGAATACAACAGAAAGCTTCTATATATAAGTATTTCACCAGCAAGGCCTGCTGATAAATGAACAATATCAAGGGGAAGAAACCCCGTTATATGAGATATTCACTCCACCAGCCACACCCAACACGCATGCGCCAAGCCTCACAAAGCTGTATAAAGACCCACCTTAAAATACCCTAACAGTACACAACGCAGCACTAAGCAAAGATGACAAACAACGCAGGTATGTCATTCGAGTCTAACACGTTAATTTACAAAATTATATAAACTTCATCGTTAGAATGCACGTCTCTGATAATTACACTTTTTTACAGGACGTAATTACTAAACGTTCCCCCACAGTATACAAAACCAAGAACCAAAATAACCAGAGGTGTGGAGTAACACAGCGATCCATTCAAATACATGTTATTATTTCGACACAAAATTCAACGAATTTTAAGGATTTTATACAATATTTTATACGTTTTTTAACTCTGATTTTACAGTGATTGTAATTAAATGCAAGACATTGCACAATATTTAAACTTGTATTAACATTGGATGTGACGTAACGTGGTTTTGACCCCCCTGAAGTTGGTTTACGTAAACCGAAACGTATGTAGGGGTTAATTAATACATATTAAAGTGAAAGTGAAGTGCATTGTGTTGGTATTTTTAACTTTTAATTCTCAGTCTGTCCTGTTAATGCTGTGGTTCTTGAACTGCAGTGCCTGTACCTGCTGAAGGTGTCAGACATGCCACGTGTTTCTTAATTTTACTGCAAAATTCAAATAAATGTTTCATTCCATGTCTTCCATTTTATCGTCATACTATATTTTAGGTTTGAAAACTGCAATACTTTAACAACTTTTGATATGAGCTGAAGAACATATTTTGAGAACACTTGCAGTGTCTTAGACACTTGCAGTGTCTTAGACACCAAGTTTTCTACACATACAAAGTAACTGACAGATATGAACTAATCATAACTTTACCTGTGAAACTTCAAATCCCTGATATACGAAGAAGAGCTTCTCCGGCTGGAGTGATGACGATGACAATTGTGATGATGTTGCATCTTCTTCAACCACCATAAATAAGCCTCTTCTGTGGTAGCATTCTTAGGTAACTCCTTGTCGGTCTTTCTGTCATGGTAACTGACAGATGACTGACGTCGGAAGGACGGATGGGGTATAATGACTAGAGGGGAAGGAGGAGCAGTCCGATTGGTGACAAACTGTCTACTGTCATGCAGACGTCCACTGTCACTAACGCTTCGCGACGATGGTAGTAAGCTTGGACAGTTCTGCAGCAGGACATTGTGTAAGTTCTGGTTTGATGTAAGACGTTCCAGGACTTCAAGAGGAACTTTCTCACTATTACAGACAAATGTTGGTAAGTTCAGCACTGAATTATATAGACGGTTTGGATCTTCAGTCGCACTTCTGCATGTTTCATTTCTGCTCTCTGGTTTGTCTGCCAACGTGTAACCTGTGCATCAAACAGAGCAATTACATAACTATGCAACGTGTGAGCAAAACTAAGATCTTACAAATGGCTACCTGTTGCAACACTTCCACAACCATAAAACTAAGTAATTTTGACGATCATTACACCACAAGTCTTAAGTTACAGCAATTACTGTCAAGGTTTCCGACCTTGTGGAATGTGATGACATAAATGAGGTACCATACCAGAAACAGTACACTGTCATTACCATACCAGAAACAGTACACTGTCATTACCATACCAGAAACAGTACACTGTCATTACCATACCAGAAGCAGTACACTGTCATTACCATACCAGAAGCAGTACACTGTCATTACCATACCAGAAGCAGTACACTGTCATTACCATACCAGAAGCAGTACACTGTCATTACCATACCAGAAGCAGTACACTGTCATTACCATACCAGAAGCAGTACACTGTCATTACCATACCAGAAGCAGTACACTGTCATTACCATACCAGAAGCAGTACACTGTCATTACCATACCAGAAGCAGTACACTGTCATTACCATACCAGAAGCAGTACACTGTCATTACCATACCAGAAACAGTACACTGTCATTACCATACCAGAAGCAGTACACTGTCATTACCATACCAGAAACAGTACACTGTCATTACCATACCAGAAGCAGTACACTGTCATTACCATACCAGAAGCAGTACACTGTCATTACCATACCAGAAGCAGTACACTGTCATTACCATACCAGAAGCAGTACACTGTCATTACCATACCAGAACAGTACACTGTCATTACCATACCAGAAGCAGTACACTGTCATTACCATACCAGAAGCAGTACACTGTCATTACCATACCAGAAGCAGTACACTGTCATTACCATACCAGAACAGTACACTGTCATTACCATACCAGAAGCAGTACACTGTCATTACCATACCAGAACAGTACACTGTCATTACCATACCAGAACAGTACACTGTCATTACCATACCAGAACAGTACACTGTCATTACCATACCAGAAACAGTACACTGTCATTACCATACCAGAAACAGTACACTGTCATTACCATACCAGAAACAGTACACTGTCATTACCATACCAGAAACAGTACACTGTCATTACCATACCAGAAACAGTACACTGTCATTACCATACCAGAAGCAGTACACTGTCATTACCATAACCAGAAACAGTACACTGTCATTACCATACCAGAAACAGTACACTGTCATTACCATACCAGAACAGTACACTGTCATTACCATACCAGAAACAGTACACTGTCATTACCATACCAGAAACAGTACACTGTCATTACCATACCAGAAACAGTACACTGTCATTACCATACCAGAAACAGTACACTGTCATTACCATACCAGAAACAGTACACTGTCATTACCATACCAGAAACAGTACACTGTCATTACCATACCAGAAACAGTACACTGTCATTACATACCAGAAACAGTACACTGTCATTACCATACCAGAAACAGTACACTGTCATTACCATACCAGAAACAGTACACTGTCATTACCATACCAGAAACAGTACACTGTCATTACCATACCAGAAGACAGTAACACTGTCATTACCATACCAGAAACAGTACACTGTCATTACCATACCAGAAACAGTACACTGTCATTACCATACCAGAAACAGTACACTGTCATTACCATACCAGAAGCAGTACACTGTCATTACCATACCAGAAGCAGTACACTGTCATTACCATACCAGAAGCAGTACACTGTCATTACCATACGTTTCCTCTTACCTGGTGTTTCTCCCATCTGCAGCGAACATTTCAACTCTGCCACATTACGAGATCCCTGTGCTTGTTCTTCGTGACTCAATGAACCCTCGCTAGAAACAGCTGTTTTCAGAGATTGATTGTAAGCCTTATTTTTCCTCTTATCCCTGTTTCTCTGCATCCGGTCTTTACGAAGCGCTTTTGACTTTTCTTTGGTCCATTCCAGATCACGCATGAGTGCTCCACAAACAGCCATGTTCAGAAAAAGTCCAGCAAGGATCAGAGTTGTACCACGCCAGCCAAACTCAGTGACCAGAAAGGTTGTCAATGGCGCAAATAGGAAAGTTCCAATTCCACTGCCACAGACAGACAACCCTGTTGCAAGCGATCGCCGTTTTTCAAAGTAATAAGCGACAATGACCACTGCAGTTACATAACAAAGGGCCAGGCCAAAGCCAGAAACAATACCAAAAGTGAATATTAACAGTTCTATTGATTCTGCATATGAGCTAACAATGAATCCAAACGCGGAAAGTACCGATCCAAAGATACATACTCGCCTGCATCCAAAACGATCTGTCAGATAGCTTGCAATTGGACCTGATATTAAAGGCATCGACATGAACAACCCACCAATCCACGCGGTTTTACTTTTGCCTTCGCCAAAATAACGTAACAAATCGACGTAAATAATTCCAAACGTGAAAGTCACACCGTCTGCGATTAGGTTCGTAATGAAAGCAGCTACCACCACGACCCACCCCCAACCGCCATCCGGGGATTGAGGTTCTGAAAACTGTTCCTCCAGAGAGGACCCGTCCTCCATACCACCATCGCCACAATCATCATCATCATCATCATCATCACCACCACACCACTTAAACAAGTTCCACACTGGCTGGGCGTGGAGGTAAGGCTCCCTCTGCTCTTGCTCGTAGACACAAGCAAATTCTGGACCGCAGACGAGGTATCATCCGCTTGCAACGTATCGTCAAGAGCGATAACGCCGTTAGGAACGAGGTCGTTCGGTTGCTCATGAAACTGCACACTCCGTTTAATACTGTGGTTTCTCTCGAGTTTCGTCAAACCAGCAGCACCCAAGATTGCACTGCGCCCATTCATACTACAAGTGCTCACATTTACGTCAGCGCCACCAGCGGTCCTTCCGTGACTACGTTCAGATGGCACTGCTGCGCCCTGCCCCACACACTCAGTACTGTCACAGCTGTGTTCCATTCCGACAAATCTCGACGGAGATGGAGCGTGTGGACTCGCAGTGTCGATATCATACGTGCAGACGTAATTAAATTAAACCGAACAAAGGCAACGTTACAATTGGGCGTAAGTGCTGGAGTTGGTAAATCCAAGATCGCGATGTTGCGACTGCTGCCTCTTGTGTCTCCCGTTCTTAACACGCTGTGTCGGAAGATAGACTGACCTTTGATCCGGTCAAAAATTGACACGTAGGAACGAAAGGCCATGCGTCAGCAATGATCACACTGATGATGAGATGATGTCGTGATGATTTCTGTAAAAGACAACGAGAGTTACTAAAGAGTGTGCTGAGTTTAACGCAGCCTGCAAGTATGTAAAAGCCAGAAGCTTTGTACCAACTCATACCTAAACGACCTACATTAACGTTGCAATAACGTCCTTTTAATTTTTATGACCGGGAACCTTACTTACTGAACATCTTTATAACCGCACTTAATTTCCCGCACACAATTAACACCTGGTTGCTGCAATGGAGACGGAGTTTACTGCGCGGTACGAACTAAATCACTAAATATAACTCAGACTACAGTCAATCATCAAACGGTCAGGAACTCCATGAAGCACAATCAATCGATTGTCCTCCGTTTATGGGATAGGACTGTTGCGTTGCTACGTGTTTCGGCCACCCTGTGTGTCCAACATAAAGCCCCTGTTACAAAAAGTAACAAATGCAACTGCATCATCGTTTACACTCAAGAATATGGAAACATAACTGGAGATTTCGTACTGGAAAATCAATTTATAGAACTGAGTACAGGGCTTACAGATAATTTTCAACAACAAATCAGTAACAGCTAGAATAAGACCGGGTTTTAATAAGAAACAGAAATTTGTAAACAAGAAACCCGAAGCGCCATACATCGATGTGCACAACATAAATCTCGCTAACGGAGCAACAGTAAGCTGATGCAATGCACCGGCTTACTGTTGTCGAAGTTTGTTACAGGCATTCTCAAAAACAGTCTTACTCTACATTACACGAATAATGTGTCTGATAATGCCACAACAGAAACACATGAACTTTTGACTGTGTTACCAATAAGCCCGTAGTCAGGGGCGGGTGCAAGTGGGTGCACCCACTAGGAATTTGCAAAATATGAAACACAAACATGCCAATCAGCCCGCTACGTAACGTGCGACACCTGCCTTTACAGTTACTGATGACCTTAAGGAAAAGAGAAGATACTGGATATTGAAAGAGGAAGCACTAGATCGCACCCTGTGGAGAACTCGCTTTGGAAGAGGCTACGGACCTGTCGTAAGACAGACTACAAAATGAATGACGTTACCGCATCCACGTGTTGCCTCTGTCGAACCGCCGTGGTTGGAAACAACTCGTTTGTAAAAATGTGTGTATGCAATATGTTTTGTGCAATGTTATAGCGCGCATTGCGTGATTGAAGTGTTGATTTTGTGGTCCTGACAAAGGCGCCTTTTACGCTTACGCATACATATTACATATACACAGTATGCGCACAACACAGCATTATATACGTATATAAACGTGTGTGCGTATACGCACCTGCACTGCAAGTCGCTGCGCCCACTGTGTTCATGGTCCGGCTACGGGCCTGGTTACCGAGTTAGTTGTGTTACAATACGGAAGTTAGTTATGTTACAATACGGAAGTAGTTATGTACAATACGGAATAGTATGTTACAATACGGAGTTATTTATGTTACATACGAAATATTATGTTACAATACGGAAGATTATTTACATATGAAGTTATTATGTTACAATACGGAGTAGTAGTTACTACGAAGTTATTTAGTTACAATACGGAATTAGTTTACAATACGAGTATTATGTTACAATACGAAGTTTTTTGTACATACGAAGTTAGTTATGTTACAATACGGAAGTTATTTATGTTACAATACGGAGTAGTATGTTACAATACGAGTTAGTTATGTTACAATACGGAAGTTAGTTATGTTACAATACGGAAGTTAGTTATGTTACAATACGGAAGTTAGTTATGTTACAATACGGAAGTTAGTTATGTTACAATACGGAAGTTAGTTATGTTACAATACGGAAGTTAGTTATGTTACAATACGGAAGTTAGTTATGTTACAATACGGAAGAGATAAAATCGTTTTTGATCGCAGTGTCAAAGAAAGTCAGTTTTCAGTTAGTTACACTGATTGCTGTTCAAAATGTCCTCCACTGTTTGCATCACATTTCTGTGCGTCGTAAAAGATAATTACGAGAAAGTAATATTTGCCACAGGCGGAAGTAAGCGAGAAGGTGGCTCTGGTTCATAAGAAAGGATACTGTACAATGTCGTACAGTGTCGTATAGTAGCGTACAGTGTCGTACAGGTCATACAGTGTACAGTATCGTACAGTGTCGTACAGATCGTACAGTTCGTATAGTGCGTACAGTGTCGTACAGTGTATACAGTGTCGTACAGCACGTATATGTCGTACAGTGTCGTACAGTCGTACAGTGGTGTGTCGTATAGTAGCGTACAGTGTCGTACAGTGTCATATAGTGTCGTACAGTATCGTATAGTGTCGTACAGTGTCGTACTGTATCGTACAGTGTCGTATAGTAGCGTACAGTGTGTCGTACGATAGTGTGTACAGTTCGTATAGTGTCGTACAGTGTCGATAGTGTCGTACAGGTGTATGTGTCGTACAGTGTCGATAGTGTCGTACTATCGATATGTCGTACAGTGTCGTACTGTATCGTACATGTCGTATAGTAGCGTACAGTGTTACAGTATCGAGGTCGTACATGCTAGTGTCGTACAGTCGTAGTGTCGTACAGTCGATAGTGTCGTAGTGTCGTACAGTATCGTAGTGTGTACATAGCGTACATTGTCGTATAGTACGTACAGTGTTGTACAGTATGATAGTCGATAGTTCGTACAGTGCCCTACAGTGTCGTACAGTGTCGTACAGGTGTACAGTATGTTTGAAATATCAAAATGCTCGTATCGATGTAGGCTAACGGTTGACTGAAGGTCATAAGTCGATAGTGCATTTTTCTCAAAATGACTCATGTAACATCCTCAAGTTTGGCGCGCCTTATATGGAACACCGGTATATGTGTATACTGTGTGGGTGGGTCAACAGTGAGGTGGCAGTACCGCTGCTAAAACCTCAACTCTAGCATTCAGTCAGTAACACATCTGAACCTCTTTAAGGCTAATTGTCACATAAAGGACTCGACTGTGTCAAACTGCGACCTTTTCGCGAAAGTCGGCGTGGCAGTCGGAATAAACCGAACCGCTTGGGCAGGCCAAGCCGCCCATAGATGCCGTGTTTAAACTGACAATAGCGGACTGATTGCGACTCCATCACATTGCGACCTTGAGAAATCACTGTCAAAGCGTACCATGCTGACAGGCTTCATTACCAAGTCAGTAAGAAAACAAACTTGCCCGTATTGTTAGTCTAATTGGCTGCACAGTGCTTCAAGTTGGGGCACCACAGACGGCTACTGAAGCAATCGCCTTTGTCTGTTCTGTCTGTATTCGGGACCCTAACGTCCCATTGGCCAAGCGCTGGCCACTTTCCCGGAATTTCCTGTCGACGTGAAAACTTACGACTTCCCTTTGACGAGTAACGATAAAGTCGTCCGTGGGCACGCCATGAAGGGATATCGGGGAGTGGAGGTATAACTCCACTCATTCTTTACCTCGGCACCAGTTGGACGTGTGTGGTCGGCTTTACCAACCGGCCGCTGTACACACGGCCAAACAACCGCCATTACACTTTTAGTGTGCTGAGTGGCTTTGATAAACCGCAGTCAGGGCAGCATTCACTGCGACCACTACAGTGCAGACAAGACAGCTACACGTGTCGTTAGCACAGTGGTAATGATATGTACCAGCTGTAACACCTAAAACTCTGCGCTATGTCTACACAGTGTATTTATGAGTTCTGCACGATTCTCACAGTAAACTGATTACTTCCATAAACATCACTAGCACTTTGCACACTAACATCAACACTGTACACTACGTGTACACATAAAGACAGTGTAGTGACGTCACAGCGTGCTCCAGTAATAAGACAAATCTGAAATTTTGTACAGAGACAATCGCTGTTTGTTACGAGGCTCACACGAGACACATAAACACACTGTGATGAATAAACTGCGAAGCTTTTAATACCAAACCTGGCGGTACATACACTTACCACTGGGATTTTAAAGGGTTAACCGCTTTTACTTGGTAATGGACACAAAGGTTGTTTTCTGTGATTGAGGAATTGAAATTTCACACTTATTCATACAAGCTACACTCAACAAAACTGATCGCGAACCCCCAAAATAAAGACTTCAAAATATTTCGGTACAATGCCATTCTATTTGCTGGCTAAGGTACTGTGACACTGCAGTAGCCTTATTTTATCTGACAAACATCATTTGCCATTTCTCGGGCCCGCCGACTGTATTTGGGCCGAACACAGGCTTAAGCAGGCCGCAGCAGACCAGTGACCAGCATCCAGTGTCAAACAGAATTAATTTTATAGGACTTCAGGTTGTCACAGCGATGCTGCTGAAGACAAGATTCTTATGGGACGTGACGCCGTGTAGTTGGGCGAGTAGTTCCCGACGTTTCGAAAGCTCCTTGTGCCCCATTTTCAGCGTCACATCACAAAAGACTCGCATCTTTATTACACTGTTCAGGCGAGCCAGCCACAGGCACTATTCGGAGTGACGTCAATCAAGTCTACCACGTACATTTCAATAGCATCTTCCGAACGACGCCTAAGCCTTCTAGGTGGCGCACTTCCTTCGGACTCTCGAACCACAACTCACTTGGCACCGTCATGCTCTGTCTACAGCGCACCCTATGTCAAGTTCCGACCCTTGCAAGACGCCACTCCTCCGACTGCAGCAATTACTGACCTTCGCTGGATTGCCACTGAGCGGCACAGCACTGACCAGACGGTTTGCTCAATCAGCGTGATGACAGCGCTGTCCTGCCGTGCATGAACCGCACACAGACCGTCAGGCGTTGCTTTCAGTGCAGTTAGCTTCTTCCTCGCTCACGTACGTCAGGCTCATCCCTCGAATTGTCTGCTCATTCCACAACCATTTCAAAGGCTAAGCTAAAAAAAAAAGTGAAAGGACCTCCCTACACAATGCTCCCCGATTTTCGAAAGTGCATTATTTCTGGAAGGTTACCAGGCTTCGCCTGTTTGTGCTTCTGGTAAAGGCAACATGTGATGAAGATGAGAACGGAGCATTGGTGGAATGATACTGACAGGGGAAACTGAAGTACTGGGAGGAAACATTATACAGCGTTGGTGGTAGATGTATGAATGAGCATGGAGCATTGGTGGAATGATACTGACAGGGGAAACTGAAGTACTGGGAGAGAAACATTATACAGCGTTGGTGGTAGATGTATGAATGAGTATGGAGCATTGGTGGAATGATACTGACAGGGGAAACTGAAGTACTGGGAGAGAAACATTATACAGCGTTGGTGGTAGATGTATGAATGAGTATGGAGCATTGGTGGAATGATACTGATAGGGGAAACTAAAGTACTGGGAGAGAAACATTATACAGCGTTGGTGGTAGATGTATGAATGAGTATGGAGCAATGGGGAATGATACTGACAGGGAAACTGAAGTACTGGGAGAGAAACATTATACAGCGTTGGTGGTAGGTGTATGAATGAGTATGGAGCATTGGTGGAATGATACTGACAGGGGAAACTGAAGTACTGGGAGAGAAACATTATACAGCGTTGGTGGTAGATGAATGAATGAGTATGGAGCATTGGTGGAATGATACTGACAGGGGAAACTGAAGTACTGGGAGGAAACATTATACAGCGTTGGTGGTAGATGAATGAATGAGTATGGAGCATTGGTGGAATGATACTGACAGGGGAAACTGAAGTACTGGGAGAGAAACATTATACAGCGTTGGTGGTAGATGAATGAATGAGTATGGAGCATTGGGGAATGATACTGACAGGGGAAACTGAAGTACTGGGAGAGAAACATTATACAGCGTTGGTGGTAGATGTATGAATGAGTATGGAGCATTGGTGGAATGATACTGACAGGGGAAACTGAAGTACTGGGAGGAAACATTATACAGCGTTGGTGGTAGATGAATGAATGAGTATGGAGCATTGGTGGAATGATACTGACAGGGGAAACTGAAGTACTGGGAGAGAAACATTATACAGCGTTGGTGGTAGATGTATGAATGAGTATGGAGCATTGGTGGAATGATACTGACAGGGGAAAACTGAAGTACTGGGAGAGAAACATTATACAGCGTTGGTGGTAGATGTATGAATGAGTATGGAGCATTGGTGGAATGATACTGACAGGGGAAACTGAAGTACTGGGAGAGAAACATTATACAGCGTTGGTGGTAGATGGATGAATGAGTATGGAGCATTGGTGGAATGATACTGACAGGGGAAACTGAAGTACTGGGAGAGAAAATTATACAGCGTTGGTGGTAGATGTATGAATGAGTATGGAGCATTGGTGGAATGATACTGACAGGGGAAACTGAAGTACTGGGAGAGAAACATTATACAGCGTTGGTGGTAGATGTATGATGAGTATGGAGCATTGGTGGAATGATACTGACAGGGGAAACTGAAGTACTGGGAGAGAAACATTATACAGCGTTGGTGGTAGATGTATGAATGAGTATGGAGCATTGGTGGAATGATACTGACAGGGGAAACTGAAGTACTGGGAGAGAAACATTATACAGCGTTGGTGGTAGATGTATGAATGAGTATGGAGCATTGGTGGAATGATACTGACAGGGGAAACTGAAGTACTGGGAGAGAAACATTATACAGCGTTGGTGGTAGATGTATGAATGAGTATGGAGCATTGGTGGAATGATACTGACAGGGGAAACTGAAGTACTGGGAGAGAAACATTATACAGCGTTGGTGGTAGATGTATGAATGAGTATGGAGCATTGGTGGAATGATACTGACAGGGGAAACTGAAGTACTGGGAGAGAAACATTATACAGCGTTGGTGGTATATGTATGAATGAGTATGGAGCATTGGTGGAATGATACTGACAGGGGAAACTGAAGTACTGGGAGAGAAACATTATACAGCGTTGGTGGTAGATGTATGAATGAGTATGGAGCATTGGTGGAATGATACTGACAGGGAAAAACTGAAGCACTTGGAGGAAAACCCGTCCCAGTGCCAACTTTTCCACCACAAATTCACATGGACTGACATGGGATGGAACCAGGGCCTCTGCGGTCAGAGGCCGGCGACTGACCGCCTGAGTCATGGCACGGCCATATTTAGAGTCCAAAATAACAAATAATACTTAAAGATCTAGTCCGTACCGCGCAGTAAACACACTCCGTCTCAGTTATACAAACCAGTCAGTTAATGTTGTACAGTGAAATAATCGCTGTTTGTTCTGAGATCCACACAAAACACATAAATACAGTCCGTACCGCGCAGTAAACACACTCCGTCTCAGTTATACAAACCAGTCAGTTAATGTTGTACAGTGAAATAATCGCTGTTTGTTCTGAGATCCACACAAAACACATAAATACAGTCCGTACCGCGCAGTAAACACACTCCGTCTCAGTTATACAAACCAGTCAGTTAATGTTGTACAGTGAAATAATCGCTGTTTGTTCTGAATCCACACAAAACACATAAATACAGTCCGTACCGCGCAGTAAACACACTCCGTCTCAGTTATACAAACCAGTCAGTTAATGTTGTACAGTGAAATAATCGCTGTTTGTTCTGAGATCCACACAAAACACATAAATACAGTCCGTACCGCGCAGTAAACACACTCCGTCTCAGTTATACAAACCAGTCAGTTAATGCTGTACAGTGAAATAATCGCTGTTTGTTCTGAGATCCACACAAAACACATAAATACAGTCCGTACCGCGCAGTAAACACACTCCGTCTCAGTTATACAAACCAGTCAGTTAATGTTGTACAGTGAAATAATCGCTGTTTGTTCTGAGATCCACACAAAACACATAAATACAGTCCGTACCGCGCAGTAAACACACTCCGTCTCAGTTATACAAACCAGTCAGTTAATGTTGTACAGTGAAATAATCGCTGTTTGTTCTGAGATCCACACAAAACACATAAATACAGTCCGTACCGCGCAGTAAACACACTCCGTCTCAGTTATACAAACCAGTCAGTTAATGTTGTACAGTGAAATAATCGCTGTTTGTTCTGAGATCCACACAAAACACATAAATACACTGTGTGGGCAGAACGTAGAATTTGTGAATATTATACCTGCTGGTACATATAGTAACCACTGGGCTTTAAAGGTTTAAACATCCTTTCCTACTTGTATCTTTCATCCGAGAACTCTAATCCGGCCTCGTACAGTGAAAGGTTACTTGGCCCTCTGCAGCACTAAGTTCGTCTAGACTAGTGGCTCATAAATTTAATTTGGTTACGGAGACCTTTCGCAACCGCAAACTAAATTTACAGAACTCCTAATAAAATTTAAAGTCAAAGCCTCGAAAAAAAAACGAGGCGGCCTAGGCCCCCAAGAGGTTGTCGAGCAATTAAAAAAAAAAGTCAAAGCACTCCACCACAAATAATGATAATAATAAATAAATGTTAAACACGGATATGACAACAACACAACAACAACAACAACAACAACACATTAATCAAATGCACATATTTCGAAATAAAAATATGCGCCTCGATAACAAAAAACGAATTCAATTTCAAAATACGGCCACTTTACTTAGTGTCATACGCAACATTTCATAAATATTTGAACAAATGAATCATTGTCAAGTAAGAATTAACATTATTTCGATCCAAGTTTACAGTACTTAAATTATCATTTTATGTTTTAGGGAAAACCGGGGCTAGTTGTTGCACGGGGTAACACCCAATAGACAGTCTCTCGGCATTTGGTAAATCCATGTGGATTCGCGAAAAAAAGGTTTCTTTGTCTCCACGTAATTTTCCCCCCAATTATGGGCTTTATTTTATAATCAGAAGTTATTTTAACTCTGACACACACATTTCGTGACATCTGACAAGTCTAAATTGGGGTATTTGGTTGTCACAAAGCGTCGCTGTTGTGGCTCTGTACTGGTGGCAGTACAAGTACAAGCAGTCTTCACTAACAGCACAGCACATCATAAGTTCAGTTAATTTCATGACGCTGCAAAGAGCTCGTAAAATGCTTGAAGGAGGAAGCACCGGTAAGTGCCAGCCACATCTACACAGTGGTTCCGATGCAGTAAGTGCCAGCCACATCTACACAGTGGTTCCGATGCAGTAAGTGCCAGCCACATCTACACAGTGGTTCCGATGCAGTAAGTCCCAGCCACATCTACACAGTGGTTCCGATGCAGTAAGTCCCAGCCACATCTACACAGTGGTTCCGATGCAGTAAGTGCCATCAATGGGCCCACGACAGTTGGGGCAGATTTAGACATGTTTATGTTTAGGGACTGCAACGCAGATGACGATACTGGTGACGTCATGTCTGCATGTTTATGTGACTGTTATCACTTCGGACACTGCTCGTACTTTGACACGTAGCTCCGTGACTTACAGTCCGTATTGGTAACCTTGAGCCGAAACATTCTAACTCTGACGAAATACATAACTGTTAACTCAGATATGGAAACTGAAATCGCATTAGACACGCCAGTACTAGTCACATTAGAAACGACAGTACTAGTCACATTAGAAACGACAGTACTAGTCACATTAGAAACGACAGTACTAGTCACATTAGACACGCCAGTACTAGTCACATTAGAAAACGACAGTACTAGTCACACTAGAAACGACAGTACTAGTCACATTAGACACGCCAGTACTAGTCACATTAGAAACGACAGTACTAGTCACATTAGAAACGACAGTACTAGTCACATTAGACACGCCAGTACTAGTCACATTAGAAACGACAGAACTAGTCACACTAGAAACGACAGTACTAGTCACATTAGACACGCCAGTACTAGTCACATTAGACACGCCAGTACTAGTCACATTAGAAACGACAGTACTAGTCACATTAGAAACGACAGTACTAGTCACACTAGAAACGACAGTACTAGTCACATTAGACACGCCAGTACTAGTCACACTAGAAACGACAGTACTAGTCACATTAGACACGCCAGTACTAGTCACATTAGAAACGACAGTACTAGTCACACTAGAAACGACAGTACTAGTCACATTAGAAACGACAGTACTAGTCACATTAGACACGACAGTACTAGTCACATTAGACACGCCAGTACTAGTCACACTAGAAACGACAGTACTAGTCACATTAGACACGACAGTACTAGTCACATTAGAAACGCCAGTAGTAGTCACATTAGAAACGACAGTACTAGTCACATTAGACACGATAGTACTAGTCACATTAGAAACGACAGTACTAGTCACATTAGACACACCAGAACTAGTCACATTTGACACGACAGTACTAGTCACATTAGACACGACAGTACTAGTCACGTTAGACACGAGAGTACTAGTCACATTATACACGCCAGTACTAGTAACATCAGGAACGCAAGTGCTAGTCACATTAGAAACGTCAGTACTAGTCACATTATACACGCCAGTACTAGTCACATTAGAAACGACAGTACTAGTCACATTAGACACGCCAGTACTAGTCACGTTAGAAACGACAGTACTAGTCACATTAAACACGACAGTACTAGTCACGTTAGACACGACAGTACTAGTCACATTATACACGCCAGTACTAATCACATTAGAAACGCCAGTACTAGTCACATTAGACACGACAGTACTAGTCACATTATACAGGCCAGTACTAGTTACATTAGAAACGACAGTACTAGTCACGTTAGACACTACAGTACTAGTCACATTATACACGCCAATATTAGTCACATTAGACACGCCAGTATTAGTCACATTAGACACGCCAGTACTAGTCACATTAGACACGCCAGTAGTAGTCACGTTAGACACGACAGTACTAGTCACATTATACACGCCAGTACTAGTCAAATTAGACACGCCAGTACTAGTCACATTAGACACGCCAGTACTAGTCACATTAGACACGACAGTACTAGTCACATTAGACACGCCAGTAATAGTCACGTTAGAAACAAAAGTACTAGTCACATTAGACACGACAGTAATAGTCACATTAGAATCGTCAGTACTAGTCACATTATACACGCCAGTACTAGTCACATTAGAAACGACAGTACTAGTCACATTAGACACACCAGAACTAGTCACATTTGACACGACAGTACTAGTCACATTAGACACGACAGTACTAGTCACGTTAGACACGAGAGTACTAGTCACATTATACACGCCAGTACTAGTAACATCAGGAACGCAAGTGCTAGTCACATTAGAAACGTCAGTACTAGTCACATTATACACGCCAGTACTAGTCACATTAGAAACGACAGTACTAGTCACATTAGACACGCCAGTACTAGTCACGTTAGAAACGACAGTACTAGTCACATTAAACACGACAGTACTAGTCACGTTAGACACGACAGTACTAGTCACATTATACACGCCAGTACTAATCACATTAGAAACGCCAGTACTAGTCACATTAGACACGACAGTACTAGTCACATTATACAGGCCAGTACTAGTTACATTAGAAACGACAGTACTAGTCACATTAGACACGACAGTACTAGTCACGTTAGACATGACAGTACTAGTCACATTATACACGTCAGTACTAGTCACATTAGAAACGCCAGTACTAGTCACATTAGAAACGTCAGTACTAGTCACATTAGAAACGCCAGTACTAGTCACATTAGAAACGACAGTTCTAGTCACAGTAGACACACCAGTACTAGTCACATTAGACACGCCAGTACTAGTCACGTTAGAAACGACAGTAGGCCTACTAGTCACATTAGACACGACAGTACTAGTCACGTTAGACACGACAGTACTAGTCACATTATACACGCCAGTGCTAGTCACATTAGAAACACCAGTACTAGTCACATTAGACACGCCAGTACTAGTCACGTTAGAAACGCCAGTACTAGTCACATTATACACGCCAGTACTAGTTATATTAGAAACGACAGTACTAGTCACATTAGACACGCCAGTACTAGTCACATTACAAACGACAGTACTAGTCACATTAGAGACGACAGTACTAGTCACATTAGACATGCCAGTACTAGTCACATTATACACGCCAGTACTAGTCACGTTAGAAACGACAGTACTAGTCACATTAGACACGACAGTACTAGTCACATTAGACACGCCAGTACTAGTCACATTATACACGCCAGTACTAGTCACGTTAGAAACGACAGTACTAGTCACATTAGAAACGCCAGTACTAGTCACATTAGAAACGCCAGTACTAGTCACATTAGAAACGACAGTACTAGTCACATTAGAAACGCCAGTACTAGTCACATTAGAAACGCCAGTACTAGTCACGTTAGAAACGACAGTACCAGTCATTAGAAACGCCAGTACTAGTCACATTAGAAACGACAGTACTAGTCACATTAGAAACGACAGTACTAGTCACATTAGACACGCCAGTACTAGTCACATTATACACGCCAGTACTAGTCACATTAGAAACGACAGTACTAGTCACATTAGACACGCCAGTACTAGTCACATTATACACGCCAGTACTAGTCACATTAGAAACGACAGTACTAGTCACATTAGAAACGCCAGTACTAGTCACATTATACACGCCAGTACTAGTCACGTTAGAAACGACAGCACTAGTCACATTAGACACGCCAGTACTAGTCACATTAGACACGCCAGTACTAGTCACATTAGACACGCCTGTACTAGTTACGTTAGATACGACAGTATTAGTCACATTAGACACGACAGTACTAGTCACATTAGACACGCCTGTACTAGTCACATTAGACGCGCCAGTACTAGTCACGTTAGACACGACAGTATTAGTCACATTAGACACGACAGTACTAGTCACGTTACAGACGCCACTACTAATCACATTATACACGCCAGTACTAGTCACATTATACACGCCACTACTAGACACATTATACACGCCAGTACTAGTCACATTATACACGCCACTACTAGACACATTATACACGCCAGTACTAGTCACATTATACACGCCACTACTAGACACATTATACACGCCAGTACTAGTCACATTAGACACACCAGTACTAGTCACATAAATATAACGAAATGTAACAATGCATTTGCAATGTAACAATTACCCCTTGGAAGTGTAACAACGCAGCCCACAGCCGGGGCGAAATCCATCCTAAAGAACAACTTCAAGTAGATCTTAAATCTGAACTACAAAGACAAGACGGAAAACAAAACTTTAAAGAGTAATGTTGTGAGCAAAGTAGTGCATACCTTTAGTTCAGTCCACACATCTGTGGCACAACAAACAATCTGGACACAAACTTGTTACACGTAACCCCGATACTGCGGAACACTTGTTTGCACTTCGCGGAACCCGAAGCATCCGAGCAACGCGACTTTTGAAACACTGATCTAAACAATATACACAAATTCAGATTCTACGTCACAGAAAACCTACTGCATCTTCATGGCAAAGGTCAGCAGTTTAATTTCGTGTAGGTAAATAATAGCTGTATCCCAGTGGCCGCGCCGTCTAAGGAGTGGGTCTCCGGCCGCTCGCTTGCTGGGATTGCGGGTTCGACTGGCTGTCGGTCTCTTGTGAGTGTTGTGTGTTGTCCGGTAGAGGTCTCTGCGTTGGGCCGATCACTCGTCCAGAGGAGTCCTACCGAGTGTGGTGTGTCTGAGTGTGATCGTCAAACCTCGACAATGAGGAGGCCCTGGCCCACTAGGGGCTGTTGCGCCACGGGGGTGGGGGTAATAACTGGTGTTTATTGTGAGCATTACATAAACACATACATGAACTGTGCGGGCAAAATATGGAACTTTTAATATTAAATCAGGTGGTACAGATAGTTACCGCCGTGCTTTAAGGAGTTAAACAGCACAACATGTCTTTCATTTCCCTCATCAATCAGCACTACAAAGGCAGAACATTTACAACTACACAGTCTGGTTAGAACCGTCTGCGTGACATTACTGGCGTAGACGCAAAGACGAAACACAAGTGCCGGCAAAACACAGCACGCGTGTTGCCAGTGTCACTTACTTCCAAGCCAACCCTTTACAGACTGTGTGAAAGTATTTCTCTGCCCAATACTCTCCAATTTCCGATTGCTTGTGGAAGGTTCCCAGGCTTCGCCTGTTTGTCCTTCTGGTAAGAGCAACATGTAGATGAAGATGGGTATGGAGCATTGGTGGAATGATATTGACAGGGGAAACTGAAGTACTGGGAGAGAAACATTATACAGCGTTGGTGGTAGATGAATGAATGAGTATGGAGCATTGGTGGACTGATATTGACAGGGGAAAACTGAAGTACTTGGAGAGAAAATTATACAGCGTTGGTGGTAGATGAATGAATGAGTATGGAGCATTGGTGGACTGATATTGACAGGGGAAAACTGAAGTACTTGGAGAGAAACATTATACAGCGTTGGTGGTAGATGTATGAATGAGTATGGAGCATTGGTGGAATGATACTGACAGGGGAAACCTGAAGTACTGGGAGAGAAACATTATACAGCGTTGGTGGTAGATGAATGAATGAGTATGGAGCATTGGTGGAATGATACTGACAGGGAAAATTGAAGTACTGGGAGAGAAACATTATACAGCGTTGGTTGGTAGATGAATGAATGAGTAGCATGGGCATGGCGGGAATGAATCTACTTGATCGCGGGGAATGAATGAATGAGTATGGAGATGGGATGAAGAATATCAAAATATACAGCGTCGGTGGTAGATGAATGAATGAGTATGGAGCATTGGTGGAATGATACTGACAGGGGAAAACTAAAGTATTGGGATACAAACATGCCACAGAGCTACTTACTGACATGCAGATATATAGCTCCGTGAGTTAACATCAGCACGAATGGGGTCAGCCTCACGCCTCATCCGCCTTTCCCCCGGTAAGAGTAATATAGGAGACTGTACGGAAGAGACCAATCTGTTGCACCTGCCGGGAACCGAACCCTGATTGTTCAGTCCTCCGACCCTCGCAGTACAGTCACTGCTGACTCAGCGCCCGTTCATTTCTTGCCGCTAGAATGCAGGACTCACAACGACACGTATGCTGCACAGCTGTAATGTCGTACCTCTTCACTAGGCCATGACCCCGGCAGTCTACCAGTCGGCCACTCCGTGTACAGTTCTAACCTTTAAATTTAATCAAATACTTTAAGGCAGCAACAAAAACAGACGTTTAAATCAAGTCTATCTCACGACGTTATGCCTCAGTAGAGAAATGGCGCTCGAAGGTGAAATGATTAGTGTATAATACACTAGACAGGGTACAGAGAAACATGGTTGTGGCTTTGTTTGAGGGAATGTCACAACATTCCTCCTGAGGAACTGAGGAAAACCACGAAGTCACGCTAACGGGTCTCTGACCCGATATTCCATCTCGGCACCTCCCTAATTCGAGGCCAGGTAGCAGCCGCTCGGTTCGCTAGTCTTATGAAATGCGTGTACTCGTGCGGTACTGACAGTCACTGTCAGACACAACGTCTTACTGATACCGCAGAACGGACAGTTACTGACATCAACAGAAACATTTCACAACATGCTCAACAGGTCATTAACTCTGTCTCAACTGAAACTCCCGACTACTAAACCTTTCAAGACTAACAGAGACTGACAGTGTTTTGTATCCAATGCTCCCTGAGTACCGAAAGAGCATTGCTCTTTAGAAGGTTCCCAGGCTTCGCCCATTTGTCCTTCCGGTAAGAGCAACGTGCAGATTAAGATAGTATAGAGCATGTGTGGAATGACACTGACAGGGGAAAACAGAAGTACTGGGAGAAAAAACTGTCCCACTGCCACTTTCTCCACCACAAATCTCACATGGACTGGCCTCGGATCGAATCCGGGCCACCACCGTGACAAACCGGAGACTAACCTGAATAGTACGGTTATATAAACATTCAGTTCGTACCGCGCAGTAAACACACTCCGTCTCAGTTATACAAACCAGTCAGTTAATGTTGTACAGTGAAATAATCGCTGTTTGTTCTGAGATCCACACAAAACACATAAATACAGTCCGTACCGCGCAGTAAACACACTCCGTCTCAGTTATACAAACCAGTCAGTTAATGTTGTACAGTGAAATAATCGCTGTTTGTTCTGAGATCCACACAAAACACATAAATACAGTCCGTACCGCGCAGTAAACACACTCCGTCTCAGTTATACAAACCAGTCAGTTAATGTTGTACAGTGAAATAATCGCTGTTTGTTCTGAGATCCACACAAAACACATAAATACAGTCCGTACCGCGCAGTAAACACACTCCGTCTCAGTTATACAAACCAGTCAGTTATGTTGTACAGTGAAATAATCGCTGTTTGTTCTGAATCCACACAAAACACATAAATACAGTCCGTACCGCGCAGTAAACACACTCCGTCTCAGTTATACAAACCAGTCAGTTAATGTTGTACAGTGAAATAATCGCTGTTTGTTCTGAGATCCACACAAAACACATAATACAGTCCGTACCGCGCAGTAAACACACTCCGTCTCAGTTTATACAAACCAGTCAGTTAATGTTGTACAGTGAAATAATCGCTGTTTGTTCTGAGATCCACACAAAACACATAATACAGTCCGTACCGCGCAGTAAACACACTCCGTCTCAGTTATACAAACCAGTCAGTTAATGTTGTACAGTGAAATAATCGCTGTTTGTTCTGAGATCCACACAAAACCACATAAATACAGTCCGTACCGCGCAGTAAACACACTCCGTCTCAGTTATACAAACCAGTCAGTTAATGTTGTACAGTGAAATAATCGCTGTTTGTCTGAGATCCACACAAAACACATAATACAGTCCGTACCGTGCAGTAAACACACTCCGTCTCAGTTATACAAACCAGTCAGTTAATGTTGTACAGTGAAACAATCGCTGTTTGTTCTGAGATCCACACAAAACACATAAATACAGTCCGTACCGCGCAGTAAACACACTCCGTCTCAGTTATACAAACCAGTCAGTTAATGTTGTACAGTGAAATAATCGCTGTTTGTTCTGAGATCCACACAAAACACATAAATACAGTCCGTACCGCGCAGTAAACACACTCCGTCTCAGTTATACAAACCAGTCAGTTAATGTTGTACAGTGAAATAATCGCTGTTTGTTCTGAGATCCACACAAAACACATAAATACAGTCCGTACCGCGCAGTAAACACACTCCGTCTCAGTTATACAAACCAGTCAGTTAATGTTGTACAGTGAAATAATCGCTGTTTGTTCTGAGATCCACACAAAACACATAAATACAGTCCGTACCGCGCAGTAAACACACTCCGTCTCATTTATACAAACCAGTCAGTTAATGTTGTACAGTGAAATAATCGCTGTTTGTTCTGAGATCCACACAAAACACATAAATACAGTCCGTACCGCGCAGTAAACACACTCCGTCTCAGTTATACAAACCAGTCAGTTAATGTTGTACAGTGAAATAATCGCTGTTTGTTCTGAGATCCACACAAAACACATAAATACAGTCCGTACCGCGCAGTAAACACACTCCGTCTCAGTTATACAAACCAGTCAGTTAATGTTGTACAGTGAAATAATCGCTGTTTGTTCTGAGATCCACACAAAACACATAAATACAGTCCGTACCGCGCAGTAAACACACTCCGTCTCATTTATACAAACCAGTCAGTTAATGTTGTACAGTGAAATAATCGCTGTTTGTTCTGAGATCCACACAAAACACATAAATACAGTCCGTACCGCGCAGTAAACACACTCCGTCTCAGTATACAAACCAGTCAGTTAATGTTGTACAGTGAATAATCGCTGTTGTTCTGGATCCACACAAACACATAAATACACTGTGTGGGCAGAACGTAGAATTGTGAATGTTAAACGTGGTGGTACATATAGTAACAGTTGCCTTAAAGTGTTCCTAACGACACAATACTACAATGTTCACCCCATCACTGCTAAGTTCCCGCAGTGCCTCTGTGCTGCTGCCAGACCCAATCTGTCATCTCGCGGCTGTTCGACCTCAAGTCTATTACTGACCCTGACGCTGTGTAAGGTCAACGACGTGATAAGACTATTGAACACTTTTATGCGCTAGTTTCTTCATCTTCGTTTCACGTGCCTTATCAACAGCACAGTGTTCTGCTCTTGAAATGGCGTGACGTCCACGGCAGGTCAAGTGCTTCTGCAGTCTACACTGAGAGGCTATCAGCAACGTAGCTTCGTGACTAATCATAAATGACTGACAACCAACACAGTACACAAAACAAAGTTGGGACGAACCGATTTATTCGACTCTCCTACACGTTTCGGATTTGCAGGGGTGAAATATTAAGGTAAAGCAATCCCATTACAGGCCTGGACAGGCCCTTAGGGTTCCAGGAGGTTGAGGCTCACAGATTTATAGACAATCAGCACATGAAGGTGGTAAGGTTGTCAGCCTTACGCACTGGCTGCCTTTACTCCCCAGGAAATATTCCTGGTACTTATTTCTGTTAGAGGCTGAGTCGACCCCTGGGCCATAGTGCGACCGAAACGATTATGGTAATGAAAAATTCTAATGACACCATCGGGATTCGAACCCGCGACCTTCCGGCTTGTAGTGCAGTGCCTCAACCAACTGCGCCACTGCGTGCAGCCTGAAATATTAATATTAGTGTAAATTACTGCCGTAATGGCACAGTTGTACTACGTCACATGATCTGTGACGCAAGTTATTAAAGTAGTGTGTATCAAGTCAGCTCATTTAAGGAAATAACTGGGCCGAAACATGTACACAGTGGAATAAATAGATCAGTAGCAAGTTTACCTTTTTGTGTGGACTGTGTTGGATCGTTATGAATCATAGTTTGTAATTAGAACGCTGTGACGACACAACAATATAACAATAGTTAATCATGCTGTTTACTGACGTATTGTTGTGTGCAACTTCACATTAGTGCAGGTTTGCACTAATGTGCAACTTCACATTAGTGGAGGTTTGCACTGCGCTCAGTTCGTTAACAGTTAAAATCAAAGACCGCCTCTGTTGTCAGCGGAGTGCCTCTAATACACGCTCATTATTTTGTCTGACCAATATCGTTTGCCACTTCCCGCCGCCTCGCAACAGGCGTATGGACGGCTGCGGTAAGCAATACGACAAGCGGTAGGCCTTCTGGTCAGATAAACTACTGAACCTACATCATTTACATGACACGACATAATCATGTCAGGGACAACTTTACGTCCTACCCTTGTCTGTCCCACAAACCTCCATGGCGTGGGGCTTAATTAAGCTCAAGGACTTCACCTTTTACCTTCTTCATATTCCGAGGTCCAAGGTTTAAATCTCAGTCCAGAGACTATCCTGACTGTCGGTTGTCGTGGTTTTCTTCAGTAGCTTCATGCAAATAACGAGACTGTACTGCATTCGTCCACATCATCTCAATTCATTACTTTTTGTGAAGGGCCCCGCAGCAGAAGCTACGGACGCACCGCAGCCTTAAGGCTTACTGTGCAACCCTGTGATGAAGATGAAGAGAAAGGTGATCAGTTTTTTCATTTTTCCAGGTAATGGAGCAACGGTGGAATGAAATGGACAGTGGTAAAACCGAAGTACTCGGGGAAAAATCTGTCCCAGTGCCACTTTGTCCAACACAAATCCCACATGGACTGACCCGGGATCGAACCCGGGCCTCCGAATTCATTATTTACTGAACACCCTGCCAGTCGACGTTGTGCAACTTCAGGCATGAAAGACATCGTTAAATAAACTAAAAGCATCCAAACAAAACGTCACTGTGGGTCTCAATGGTCCCTTAGTTACCGTCGTCAACAGAAAGGCTCAACAGAGCGTCCGTGGAACAGGCCTGTTGTAGAAACGTCTGTAGCGTCTGTGGAACATGCCTGCTGTAGAAACGTCTGTAGCGTCTGTGGAACATGCCTGCTGTAGAAACGTCTGTAGCTTCCGTGGAACAGGCCTGCTGTAGAAACGTCTGTAGCGTCCGTGGAACAGGCCTGTTGTAGAAACGTCTGTAGCGTCCGTGGAACAGGCCTGTTGTAGAAACGTCTATAGCGTCCGTGGAACAGGCCTGCTGTAGAAACGTCTGTAGCGTCCGTGGAACAGGCCTGCTGTAGAAACGTCTGTAGCGTCCGTGAACAGCCTCCCGTAGAAACTCTGAGCGTCCGTGAACGCTGCTGTAGAAACGTCTGTCGTCCGTGAAGCCTCTGTAGAACCTGTACTCCGTGGAACAGGCCTGCTGTAGAAACGTCTGTAGCGTCGTGACAGCCGTGTAGAATCTGTACGTCGTGAAGCCTGCTGTAGAAGTCTCGTTTGAGCCTTGTTGCGTCCTGCGTATAAAAACTGCCTTCAAGCAAATTTAGTCACAGTTTGAAGTGTACTGACAGGCACTGCAGTGACTAGCGTTGCTGTGTCCGTCGACTGACAGTCACCAAGACAGACCACAGACCTGTTTGCGTTCTGTTCACCGCGCGTCTGCACAGAACTCTGTCTGAATCAGAGCAACATCTGCACGAACAGACTCACAGCGACGGCCAGCCGTCTCGAAAGTCACGGACTTCAGTTTTCTAGATTTTCTATTAAACTGTCGTTCTTTCAACCTTTCGTGACTGGTTCCGACGAATCGGGATCAAACCACGTGGCTGACGAGTCGACTTCCCCCCACTGTCCTGCTACTGCGCAGATCACTCTCAGCTCAGTCAAGTTCTGTCTTCATTAAGTGAAGCTGATTGCTTCCGTGCTTTACATCACGAGAGCCGCCATCAATCATTTGATGTACGTATTTATGTCTCCAAACAGTGATGACTATATAAGTCTGTTATTGTGCAAATTTATTCAATGAATCGCCAGAGATTTTGGGCCTCACGGGTAGGAAATAGGACCTAAACGGAGGGTGGAGAAAAATGCAAAATGAGAAGCTTCATAACTTACAATTGTCACCAAACATTATTATGGTAAGTAAATAAAGGGCACTGAGATGGGCGGGGCATGTGGAACGCACGGTAATGAAAATCTGGCGGGACGAAACAAAACGCAGATGGGAGGATGATACAGGATCATTATTTTATCTGACAAACGATATGTCAGCAGAAAATCATAACTATTAAAATGTTCGAAAAATAAAGTACGAGGGTGTTGACTGGATTCAACCGGCTCAGGACAGAGGCCACAGACAGACATTTACTGAGCAGGCAGTGGCGGTTGTTAGACTGACAGCTGCGATCAGGCTTACGGAGCTTATCAGTTCATGCAGTTCATTGAGGGCTGCCAAACGATAAGGCGTCTCAAAGTCTACTTACGAAAACAGTGCCTACGTAATCTTGTCCATTACGCAACCTGAGGCACAGCGAACTGTCTTACAATCCTATATGACGCTTGCTAAATGCTGCATAAAAAGCTGATAGTCGCCAACGGTACTGACTTCCGGTGGGATGACAATTCATTGCTTCAAACTGACAGCGAGTTGACATACGTTGTGAAGGTGACGCATCTTACAGTGATTAATTGGCGAGTCTTGTTGAATTGTACCCTAACATCTTAACGGTCTTGTTGAATTGTACCCTTAACACCTTAACGGTCTTGTTGAATTGTACCCTAATATCTTAACGGTCTTGTTGAATTGTACCCTAACATCTTAACGGTCTTGTTGAATTGTACCCTAATATCTTAACGGTCTTGTTGAATTGTACCCTAACATCTTAACGGTCTTGTTGAATTGTACCCTAACATCTTAACAGTCTCGTTGAATTGTACCCTAACATCTTAAGAGTCTTGTTGAATTGTACCCTAACATCTTAAAAGAGTCTTGTTGTATTTTACCCTAACATCTTAAGAGTCTTGTTGAATTGTACCCTAACATCTTAAAAGAGTCTTGTTGTATTTTACCCTAACATCTTAAGAGTCTTGTTGAATTGTACCCTAAAATCTTAACGGTCTTGTTGAATTGTACCCTTAACATCTTAACGGTCTTGTTGAATTGTACCCTAACATCTTAACGGTCTTGTTGAATTGTACCCTTAACATCTTAACGGTCTTGTTGAATTGAACCCTAATATCTTAAGAGTCTTGTTGAATTGTACCCTAACATCTTAAGAGTCTTGTTGAATTGTACCCTAACATCTTAAGAGTCTTGTTGAATTGTACCCTTAAAATCTTAACGGTCTTGTTGAATTGTACCCTAAAATCTTAACGGTCTTGTTGAATTGTACCCTTAACATCTTAACGGTCTTGTTGAATTGTACCCTAACATCTTAACGGTCTTGTTGAATTGTACCCTTAACATCTTAACGGTCTTGTTGAATTGAACCCTAATATCTTAAGAGTCTTGTTGAATTGTACCCTAACATCTTAAGAGTCTTGTTGAATTGTACCCTAACATCTTAAGAGTCTTGTTGAATTGTACCCTTAAAATCTTAACGGTCTTGTTGAATTGTACCCTAACATCTTAACGGTCTTGTTGAATTGTACCCTTAACATCTTAACGGTCTTGTTGAATTGTACCCTAATATCTTAAGAGTCTTGTTGAATTGTACCCTAACATCTTAAGAGTCTTGTTGAATTGTACCCTAACATCTTAAGAGTCTTGTTGAATTGTACCCTAAAATCTTAACGGTCTTGTTGAATTCTACCCTAACATCTTAAGAGTCTTGTTGAATTGTACCCTAACATCTTAAGAGTCTTGTTGAATTGTACCCTAAAATCTTAACGGTCTTGTTGAATTGTACCCTAACATCTTAAGTCTCGTTGAATTGTACCCTAACATCTTAAGAGTCTTGTTGAATTGTACCCTAACATCTTAAGAGACTTGTTGAATTGTACCCTAATATCTTAAGAGTCTTGTTGAATTGTACCCTAACATCTTAAGAGTCTTGTTGAATTGTACCCTAACATCTTAAGAGTCTTGTTGAATTGTACCCTAAAATCTTAACGGTCTTGTTGAATTCTACCCTAACATCTTAAGAGTCTTGTTGAATTGTACCCTAACATCTTAAGAGTCTTGTTGAATTGTACCCTAAAATCTTAACGGTCTTGTTGAATTGTACCCTAACATCTTAAGTCTTGTTGAATTGTACCCCAACATCTTAAGAGTCTTGTTGAATTGTACCCTAACATCTTAAGAGACTTGTTGAATTATACCCTAAAATCTTAACGGTCTTGTTGAATTGTACCCTTAACATCTTAACGGTCTTGTTGAATTGTACCCTAACATCTTAACGGTCTTGTTGAATTGTACCCTTAACATCTTAACGGTCTTGTTGAATTGTACCCTCACATCTTAACAGTCTTGTTGAATTGTACCCTTAATATCTTAACATATGAGTAATTCAACCATACTACAAATGGTGCACTTCGTGACGTAGCACACAGACTTTACAGCGGCGTTCTTTACTGTTAGAATGTCGCAATGTTTCGCGGTACACATGCACATATAATGGCATTTATGTCCGTAATAAAAGAACAGTACGGCATTCCCTGCTCCGATTTTCACTAACTCACAATCGGCCAGTAAATGTTCGTGGACATCTGTCGCACTGTTGTTCAAGTGCGACGCAAAGAGCAGAACATAGGCAGCATTTATCACTCACGACCTAAGTAGCCTGAGGCGCGGCTGTCGCTGTTCGGACGCTCAGCCCCGTTGTGTGGCGGCTCTATCCACACGGGTCAAGAAAGGAGGAAAGTGCGGGCAGAAAGTTCGTTATGCCCTCAAGGAAAATACGATGATGCTTTGATAATATTTACGCAAGTCACGCAAAACAACGTTTTGTAAAGAACGTCTGTGCTGAATGTCATGATACCACCGATGCTTTATAATGTTTTTCTCCCAGTACTTCAGTTTCCCCTGTCAGTATAATTCCACCAATGCTCCATACTCATTCATTCATCTACCACCGACGCTGTATAATGGTTTTCTCCCAGTACTTCAGTTTCCCCTGTCAGTATCATTCCACCACTGCTCCATACTCATTCATTCATCTACCACCGACGCTGTATAATGGTTTTCTCCCAGTACTTCAGTTTCCCCTGTCAGTATCATTCCACCACTGCTCCATACTCATTCATTCATCTACCACCAACGCTGTACAATGTTTTTCTCCCAGTACTTCAGTTTTCCCCTGTCAGTATCATTCCACCAATGCTCCCTCATTCATTCATCTACCAACAATGCTGTATAATGTGTTTCTCTCCAGTACTTCAGTTTTCCCCTGTCAGTATCATTCCACCAATGCTCCATACTCATTCATTCATCTACCAACAATGCTGTATAATGTTTTTCTCCCAGTACTTCAGTTTTCCCCTGTCAGTATCATTCCACCAATGCTCCATACTCATTCATTCATCTACCACCGACACTGTATAATGTTTCTCTCCCAGTACTTCAGTTTTCCCCTGTCAGTATCATTCCACCAATGCTCCATACTCATTCATTCATCTACCACCGACGCTGTATAATGTTTCTCTCCCAGTCCTTCAGTTTTCCCCTGTCAGTATCATTCCACCAATGCTCCATACTCATTCATTCATCTACCAACAATGCTGTATAAGGGTTTTCTCCCAGTACTTCAGTTTTCCCCTGTCAGTATCATTCCACCAATGCTCCATACTCATTCATACATCTACCACCAATGCTGTATAATATTTCTCTCCCAGTACTTCAGTTTTCCCCTGTCAGTATCATTCCACCAATGCTCCATACTCGTTCATTCATCTACCAACAATGCTGTATAATGGTTTCCTCTCAGTACTTCAGTTTTCCCCTGTCAGTATCATTCCACCAATGCTCCATACTCATTCATTCATCTACCACCAATGCTGATAATGTTTCTCTCCCAGTACTATCAATTTTCCCCTGTCAGTATCATTCCACCAATGCTCCACACTCATTCATTCATCTACCAACAATGCTGTATAATGTTTTTCTCCCAGTACTTCAGTTTTCCCCTGTCAGTATCATTCCACCAATGCTCCATACTCATTCATTCATCTACCACCGACGCTGTATAATGTTTCTCTCCCAGTACTTCAGTTTTTCCCTGTCAGTATCATTCCACCAATGCTCCATACTCATTCATTCATCTACCACCAATGCTGTACAATGTTTCTCTCCCAGTACTTCAATTTTCCCCTGTCAGTATCATTCCACCAATGCTCCATACTCATTCATTCATCTACCAACAAAATATCCTGTATGTATCTCTCCCCTCCACCATACGTGCTACATGTCCCGCCCACCTCATTCTTCTTGATTTGATCACCCGAATAAAATTTGGTGATGAGTACAGATCATTAAGTTCCTCGTTATGTAGTCTTCTCCACTCCCCTGTTACCTCGTCCCTCTTAGGCCCAAATATCCTCCTCAGCACCCTATTCTCGAACACTTTCAGCCTATGTTCCTCCCTCAGTGTGACAGACCAAGTTTCACACCCATACAAAACAACAGGAAAAATTATAGTTCTGTATATCTTAATATTTGTATTTTTGGATAGCAAACTGGAAGACAGAAGATCCTGCACCGAATGATAACAAGCATTCCCCGTCTTCAATCTGCTCTTAATTTCTTCCTGAATGGAATTTCGATCCGTTAGGGCTGTTCCCAAATACTTGAACTGTTCCACCCTTTTAAAGGATTTATTATCTCTCTTTATGTTGTGATTTTGTCCTGCATTCTGATTGCGAGACATGACCATGTACTTAGTTTTCTCAGCATTTACTTCTAGACCAATCTCCTTGCTAACTCAACCAGGAGCCGTCCAGAGAAGTGCTAGCGGTTGTGTAGTATGCATAATGTATAAACCATTGCTCATCTATGAACAGGTAAAACCAAATGTAATGATAGTTAATAATATCATCGCGGGTCTATGCTAGAATGTGGGGCTAACTAGGCTATGTGAAACTAACCTTCATGAATGGTGTTACTGAAACCCAGCGAAAGATTGCCTTCAAGCAAACTGTGGTAAAACAGATGAGTTATTCCACTGTTTAACAACATGCTTCACTGCTTTAGCCATTACTACAATTTCACTATTTCAGTTGTATACCGACTACACATCCGATCCCTGCTAACAATGTTTCGCGCCCTTTGAGCTACCACTCTTCGAACCTTGTGTACCTCTATCGATTGTACATACTGGTAATCGAAACTCGTTCGATTCGACTTCAATTCGAGTTGTATATAGCGTTATCGATCTTTTGTTTTGTTAGATGTACGTGCACAAATCAGTGTCCGTTTAAAATTTCAGCTTTGCAAAGTAGATTGAGAAGTAATAATGATTGTGTCTGGTTCCAACAATTTATCAGATGACTCTGACGATGAAGTTGAGAACGGTGAGGTGGATACATATCGTCGGAAATATCAGCTACTCTTGGAACGATGTGAAGTTCTACAACAGGTTACGTTTTATTTTATTTTTAGTTGACAGTTTATGGATCTCAGACGAAAGGTGTATCTTTGCAATCGGGTCGTCAGGTTACAGTAAGTAGGAATGAATTTTGTCACTAGTCATCCTAAATGAAATAAAGACTCAGCGTCATTTTTTTAACTGAATACCAAGCACTTCCGTGATGTCGTTCCTAATGTAACGTCTGATCAGCATACTTCCCCACTTGGCTACTGGAATGCCCATTATAATTTCAGTAGGAAGTTTTGAAGTATAATACTCATTGCAATATCTGCTAATGAACAAATGTGTAGCACTGACAGTGAAAGTCAAATCTATTACTGATTTGCTTCATTTCTAATATTCACCTAACTTTGTGATCACTGTTGTCTGTAGCAGAAACACATGCCTGTCACTCATGGTTTTAGCTATCAGGATACTTAATTTCCTTGACATTTGGCATAACTCACTTTAGTTTTGATGCAGTTCATAAAAATACAAGTTGGTTTAGGGCCACACTTCAGAACAGTAGCTAAATTAAAATGTTTTGGAATGGCAGGAACAAATCACACTTGAATTCGTGAAGGTAAGGCCAGATCAGAATCTGCGTGTTCCTGTCTTCTATCGCAAAACCTGAAGATTAAAATACGTGAAAGTATAGTTTACATCCTGTTGGGTCCCTCACTGTAAGCAAAGAACATGACTTAAGGGTGTCTGAAAATGGGTTGCTAAGGAGAATATTTTGATCCAAGACAGAGGAAGTAACAGGATGAGAAAGTTACATAAGAACAGCTTCATAATTTGAGAATAGGCTGTTGAAGATATTTTGGCCTGAGTGGCAGGAAGTTACAAGAGACTGGACAAAACTGCATAATGAGGAGCTTCATGGTATATTCCTCATGATATATTATTAGGGTTATCAAATCAAAGATGATGAGATGTGTGGGGCATGTGGCAGGTATGGGGGAGAAGAGAAATGCATACAGGGTTTTGGTGGGAACCTGAAGGAAATGGACCACATAGAAGAACTAGGTTCAAACAGAATAATATTAAAGTGGGTCTTGATAAGATGGGAGAGTGTGGACTGGATCAATCAGGTTCAGATAAGGACAGATGGTGGGTTGTTGTCAACGTGGTAATGAAACTTTTGGTTCGATAAAATGCAGGGAATCTGTTGTCTAGCTGAGCAACTATTAGCTTCTCAAGCAGGGCCCCACTCCATGGAGGTAATGATTGTGTAAGATCAAATTCAGCACAGAATGCTGAACAGATCTCCAAATATACTTGTACCCTGTGGAGCCAGGATAGCTCCGTCAGTTTAGTGACTAGGCTGTGCACGACGACTGAAATATCACAACTTGATTCCTGATTGGCTCTAGGGCCCGCTCATCCTCATGTCTTAGTGGGCAACAAGGATATTTCCCAAGGGGCAGAGTGGCTGGAGCATGACACTGACCAGTCAAGTTCCATCTAGTGCCGATGGAAGTTGTATGCAACACCACCCACACATCTTAATGGCATGCTAAATAATTAAACACTGCGACGATATCTCATTACCTTGCGTAACGTGTGGTTCTCTTACAGGACAATGAACGGCTAGTGCATAGGATTCAACAAGTTAGGAAACTGCTACGGAGATCAAGGAAAGAGCGAAAGTAAGTACACGGCGCACTGTTCACACAGAGCTTCAGACTGGTAAACAACATATTTATACCTTTTCTGTAACCCACATATACATATATTATTACATATGGCCAAATATAAAATTATCTGGAATCAACTATACAACACTATTAATTTCAGACAAAATCTTTCAATTTACAAATCTTCAAACAGGTTCTTAATGGATCGTTTAGATCAGCATGGAGATAATTGGCGCAACATACAGTTACCAATTCCGCTAGATGAGCCTCGTAATACACCGACTACTGCCAAACCCGACAAGAACCAACATCAAAAAGTTGGGGCTGCATCTACAACAAAGGTATAATATTGAATACAACCAGAACAGGTACATTATTTGGCATCTACAGACTGAATGCTATGACACGCGCGTTGTGCACACAAAGTTTGTGCAGTACATTAGTCTCGGGTGTTCATACTCAGGAGTGCACAAATTTTCTAGAAGTCTGGGCAGCCACCTCAAAATTCTAGGTGCCAGAAGGGTGACATGAAGCAAGTTCCATACTAAAGAAGGTAAAGTTCTCCCTAGAACAGGCCATGAAGGCCCAGAGGAGGAGTAGAGGTATAGCTCTACTCTTTCTCTAACCTCGGTGCTAGATGGGGGTGGGTGGTCAACTCCACGCCCTGGCCACTTTACCCCCAGGAATGACCCGGTACCCATTGTACAGGAGGCTGGGTGGAGGGGTGCTGAAAATCTCGCCCCCACCAGGATTTGATCCCCGGACCGTCCAGCTTGTAGCGAGTCGCTATCCCAGTTCCATACTAAGGAACCACAAATATCAGGCGCCACCATACAAAATTCAGTTGCCCGGGTGACTTGTGCCCGAGATTTATTTACTCCTGTTCATAATTAATTCTGACCAATAAAACTCTCGCAAACACTGGAATCCAATTTCAGTGTAAAATGCCTGTTTGATTCAAATAACTTACGAAATACAAGATGTAAAGTAGAATAAAATAACCTAAAAAGCAGGAAGGTTGATTTATAGTAAATTTAAACATGTTCTGGTAGCATAAAATACAAGAAATGGTTAGAGGATTGTCTCACTTCATAAAGTACAAAAGCGATCGATCACTTAACGAAAGACACAGCTTGACTGAGCTGAGAGTGATCTGCGTTAGGGGAGCCGACTTCCCAGCCATGGTTTCATCCCAATTCATCAGAATTGGCCACAGAATGTTAAAGCAACGGCATTAAGACGAGTGATCACAAAAGATCAAAATCCAAAACATTTTGAAGTTCACGAACATCAAGACACTACTGCATACGAGACATTCACTTTGTGTGATCATTTTGTCACAAGCAAACTTTAAATACTAGCTGCCCATGGAAATGCTTGCTTCAGCCAGCTGTATAACATACAGTAACAAATGCACAAGCAAGATTACGGCATGTTTGAGAGTTTGACATTAATGTCACACGACCGTGTACATAAGTTGCTGTCAGCACATAAAGCAAAGCACACAAGACACTTCTTGTATATTCTACAATTTGCCTTGTTTCATAGTTTCTTTGTTTTGTAAAGAAAATAATAATTCTTATGGTAGCATTATATCCATCTGTGTGTGTCAGCCGTGCAAATAACACTGTCTCATCTTTCATGAAGTGTGTAGTGATGCTGTCAGTTGCTAAGATTATGTGGCATTGTTCATAGATGAATGAATTAGTATAGAGCATGGCAGGGCATGCGGTGGCACAGTTGGTTGAGGCACTGCGCTACAAGCAGGAAGGTCGCGGGTTCGATTCCCTATGGTGTCATTGGAATTTTTTATTGACATAATCCTTTATGTCGCATTATGGCCCTGGGGTCGACTCAGCCTCTGACAGAAATGAGTACCAGGAGTATTTCCTGAGGGTAAAGGTGGCCGGTGCGTAGGGCTGACAACCTTACCACCTTCATGTGCCGATTGTCTAAAATTCTGGGAGCCTCAGCCTCCTGGACCCTAAGGGCCTGTCCAGGCATGTAATGGGGTTGCTTTACCTTATAGAGCATGGCGGGAATGTTACTGATGGAAAACCGAAGTACTGGGAAAAAAATGTGTCCCAGTGCTGCTTTGTCCACCACAAATACTTCACAGACTCACCTGTGATTGATTCCAAGTCTCTGCACTGAGAGGCCAGCAACTAACCACTTGAGCCATGTCACAGCCATTTTTCATGAAACTTTGTATGAGGGTCAGTCTGATAACACTAAGTCATGTGCCCAATATACAAAATGTGGTCTTACAATCTTCCTTGTTTTTTTGCATGTCCGTAATTACGCTGCTACACTGCATATGGCATAGCAAGACTGATAGTTATAATTCATATCCCTTTCACATATTCAACAAATCCACATGCATACAGAAATTAGGCTAAGTGAAGCCACACGTACGCAACACACCACAAACTGAAGATATCAAACTCTCAGCGGCTGTACTTCAGATTCTAGTTAAATACTTTGCACCTATTTAAGCACAAACATATATTAAGGGTGCTTACAATGATAAGTTTGTGCAACTCAGTCACAGAACTAAGTTGGTATTATTATAAAACAAAATGCAGTTATGATGCCCAAATTACAGTTTTTGACTGCTGTCTCCTGTTGTGTGATGCCACATACAGTAAAAGTTCTTTTATATGGCACAAATTTGCTCTAACAGCATATTTTCTTTTTATCATGACACTGATGTTGCTGAGCTAGCAAGATGTTAATTATGCATCAGGTCCTGAACACCTCGGAGGCAGGAAACACTGTGCTGTGTATTTTATTGTTTGCTCTGTTTTGTAAATATGAATTTCTTTATTCTAATTGTCATTACAGCCTACATTAAAATTGCGTTTCATACGTCACCATTGTATCTAAAGGCAAAATTTCTGTGTCAGCACATCCTATCATGCCAGATAAACAAACTTTTACTGTCTGGTAGAAGTGAACTTTTCATCTACCCTGAAGGTGGAGGCAGCAGAGTCCCCTAAAACGTAGGTTACCAACTACAAAGCTGTATGTTGCCATAATTTCCATATTATTAACACCACAAATGTCAAAGCTTTGCTACTGTGTTACTGCCTCAGTCTGCAAGTTCAGCAGACAAGGGAGGCAGGAAGAACACGCCTGCCAACTGTGGCACTAAACGAAAGACAGGCAAGAGCACTGAAAAAGCAGAACGGGATCCAAATGCACCAAAGCGGCCAGCAAATCCATTCTTTCAATTCTGTCAAGAGCAACGTCCAATTGTAATGGAACGACTTGGAATGGAGCAAAAGTCTGGAGAAGCCGAACCTTCAAAACAAGAGCTAACCAGGCAGTTGGCAAGCAAGTGGAACACATTACCACCTGAAGACAAGAAGGTAAGAGATTTTGAGATTAAAGATGAAAAGAAAATATTTTGCACTTGCAGACGATGTGCGATCAGCTCTTTGTTAATTTATTGCCTATTTTTATGCTGCCAGGAATTTTTCTAATGATTCACTGTCGGTAAGTCACGGTGTTCAAACTATTCATATCAGCATTTAATGTGAGACATTTCTAATCAAAAGAAGTACCACAGATGACAGTGCCCCGAGGTTCTCCCCCTTCTGTCAGCTGTTGTATTCCCCTCCTTCTCCCTATGACCTATGTCAACCAGCCAAACTGCTCATTATTGGTGAAGGTTATTACATGGTTGTCACTACCAACACTCCAACAGCTTGAGGGAGACATATGGGGGTGGTCCATGGTACTTCTTTCTGTGGCCTCAGAATAGTAAAATATGTGTGAAGGAATTTTACATCTAGTTTGTGAAGGATGTACAAATGAACACAATTGTAATGTCTGGTAGTACTTTGCAGGTTTACTACGACATGTACGAGAAATCAAAAGAGAAGTATGCAGTAGAGATGCAGTTGTACAGCAGTAGAACAAAGCCCCCTAGTGATGACGTCCCTGCCTGATGTACCGTATCGAAACGTCCCAGATGAAACACAGTACAGATGTGTTTGAAAGGTCAGAGGTCACAGCAGTCAGCCTACTGCGCACACCACCACAACCTTCCATGTTTATGCCAAGTTATTCATATTTAACCTCTACTGTTCCAAGAATATGGATTTTAAACCTCCTAATTCTACAGGATATACTGTAAAGTCCTGTAGATGTAAGATATATATCTAAAAACATAAAGAATAAAACATGTATAATTGTGCCTGTTGTTTCATATGGGTGTGAAACTGGTCTCTCACATTAATGGAAGGACACAGGCTGAGTGTGTTCGAGAATAGGGTGCTGAGGGATATGTTTGGGCCTAAGAGGGAGGAAGTAACAGGAGATTGGAGAAAATTACATAATCAGGAGCTTCATATTTTGTACTGTTCACCAGATATTACTTGGGTGATCAAATTGAGGATAATGAGATCAGTGGGGCATGTAGCATGTATGCAGGAGAAAATAAATCAAAAACAGAGTTTTAGCGCGGAACACTGAAGGAATAGACAACTGGAAAGACCTGGGATGGGAGGGCATGGACTAGAGTCATGTTGCTCAGGATGGGGTAAAGCGACAAGTTGTTGTGCACAAGGTAATGAGCCTTCAGATTTCATAAAATGTGAAGTATTTCTTGACTAGCTGAGAAACTACTAGCTTCTCAAGAAGTACTCCTCTTTGTGGAGTTTGTTACTTGTACAGGACCTTTAACCTGTTTTAGTATTCAAAAAAATGCAATATTTGCCCAGCTGGAGAATATCAGCTGAAGCAGTAATGCAACATGCAACTCATAAAGGTTAAACAATCACGTTGCTAAACACTTCCCACCACCCAGACAATTAAAGAACTGTAGTAAACATAAACGTTTGCAACCACATTCACCACACCAGACAATTAAGACTGTAAACATACGTTGCAACACATTCCACACCAGACATTAAGACTGTCTTACACAATATTAAGAACAGCGCATAAACCTTCAAGTAGCCCCATACAGTAGTCTGTATTAGTTATTCTTTCATTCTGAAACTGCAGAAACTACTCTACAAGTCCTAACATAATGTATAATAAAGCTGCTTCATCTACGGCATGCATTTCAGGTTTGTGTGTTTAATCACTTTGTAAAAAGTCTATCCACCTACTGTGACAAGTGACGGAAGTGCAGACAACTTGTGAGAATAGTGTGATTATTACAATATAACCTTCGTATCACATTTTGAACACATCAGTATTTAAGAAGCTTGGTTCAACTACTGTCTGACCTAAGGACAGTACATTCCATTAAAAAAGGAACGAATATTTATACTGTACTGTGACCCACATCTATTCTTTTCTCAAACTTATGCTGCCTATCCTGTCACATGATTCTTTAAAATAAACTACGGTATGCTAACAAGTATGGTATAAATTATTACTGTGCACACCTGGATGAAGAAGCATTCATTAAGCCTTAAAATTATCCTTTTCTCTCCTGATGAATCCCATAGTAGCAACTGCCTCATTCTGTCCAGCATGCTGTTGCACGGCCGACTCATGGACCCTCATGAACGGATTAATCAGCTTCTCCTCACCTGAAGGCCAAAGAATTTTATATTTGAGGTTCTCACAGCAGTGTTGCTGAAGATCCACGTCTTCTGGGATGTGACGCTGTGTCTTTGGCTGAGTAGTTCTGATGTTTTGGAGGATCGCAGTGCCTTCAACTTCAGGGACAAGCAGTCCAAGAACAGGGCCTCACCCTGAAGATGAATGCACTGTGGCCCTACAAGTTGGAAGCTACTCACCCAACAACAAACATGTCACATCCCAGAAAACTTGAATCTTCACCCTTACAATTTATTACGATTGATGAAATGACAAAATCATTTAAATTGGATACCAAAGTCAAGCTTTAAACCTGGTCATACTTGGTAAGCTGCAGACTTCCTCAACAGGGCGTATATTACTACCACATCAGCAGAAACACAAAACGGTTCAAATCCGACACACTCCCGCTCAACTTCCTACAGTGTGCCCGATATTAATAACGTACTATTGCTCTTACAGCAATATATACCGTATATTCTCGAATCTAATCCGCACCTTTCCTTCAACCACCCCTTGCCCACGGGGCGACTGATTGAATAATATTGGATGTTACCAATGCGTTAAAATCCGACGCTACGCCTGTGGCCGATGAGTCATACCGATAGAGGCGGGGCCTTTCTCAACAGACGTGCGCAATCTCGTCTGAAGCCAGCTGATCTTTAGTTGTTGAAACGTGGGAGGTGCTTGTTCCAATTTGTCGTGTACCGTAGTTATGGAAGAGGGACACCTGAAATCTAAACGACTCTCATATACGGCAAAGTTCAAACGTGAAGTTATTCGGTGCGCAGAGGAGAATGGAAACCGCAAAGCCGCTGCAATTTTTGGAGTTGATGAAAGCAACGTTCGACTATGGCGGAAACACAAGGCAGCGATCAGCGGGTGTGAGGCGTCACGAAGGAAATTCACTGGACCCAAGAAAGGACGATTTCCTGAAATTGATGATGCAGTCTTCACGTTTTTTCAAGAGAGACGCAAGACTGGACTGTTTGTGAGTTATGATCTACTCGCGAGGAGGCGATAAAGAAGGCCAGATCTTTGAACATTCCTCGAATTATGAGTGATGACGGCGAGTCTGATGAATAATAAATTATAATAATAAATAATAAAATAATAGATTATTGTATTGTATTGTTCTTACGTTGTTTATTAATTACGTTAATTACGTTATTGTTATGTTGTACAGCAGCTCAATCATTTTTCCAAAATCCAGCTCTAGACCGCGAATCTAATCCGCATCTGATTTTTTAGCCCACTAAAACTGTAAAAAAAGTGCGGATTAGATTCGAGAATATACGCTACATACTAGTGACCAGATTACGTGCTAGTTCTTGGCATGGGGGTGAAGAGGCAGGCTGAAGCGGAGAAGCACAGCGCATGCACCACCAAGCATGTTGTATCCGTTTCAAAAATGTCCATAGTGAGGGAAGCTATGATTGTACTCCCAACAGAGTAAATGTTTTTGAAAGAGGCATAATGCTGCCTGGCCATTCTGCAGTGAGCCTAGCAACAACAATGCCACACTGACTGCAGCTGTGTACAGTGTTAGAAAGCTCAGGCAGCAAGTAATCTGGTCACTGCTATATGACAGGTCACCGTAAGTCACATGCAGTGCCACCAATTGGCTGTTACATGAAGGTTATTCTTAGTATGTCTGAACACAGTACAAAGCCTACCAATTGTTGAAGGTACTGTTGGTTCCATTCTTGTTCGTTTGTTCTGGGCCCATGACATTTTTTCTTCGATGTCGGTATTATTGGGTTCAACATGATGAGCAAATTTCAGGTTTCCAACTGTGTATTCATGCCCACAGAACACTCGCTGAAAGATTTACAGTAAACATCTTAGTTAGCATGTGAGTCTTGCCATAAACAAAAAGGGCGTCAAGTAAACATCTTGCACGTTTAACACTTCCACCCCCACATAATTTCCAGCAAAGACAGACCCTCCAGACTAGATCTGCACCATTCTTACTTTATCTGACCTGTATATTGCAAGCACTTTACAGTCTCTTCAACTTACATTCTGTCAACAGGCAAAAATTCAATGTTAAAAGGACACATAGAAATAGTGCATCCAGCACTGATGTGAACACAAAATCAAGTACATTCATTGTATTCAGGGTTGGCCCAGTAGACATGCTAGGTACACACACATCACTCCTGACAGGATTAGAGGTACAGATTGTGAACTACAGCCCATCACCAGCCGTGGGTTGCTTTCCTAACCGTGGCACTAGAAGGCAGTGGCCCACTTATGTCACCACCTGATACACTCGACCCTACGTCAGTCTTGATGCAGTGGCTAGCCCCTGCCAGGAACTAAATCCTGTTTCTCTGCTTGTGCAGCCCATTATTTAGTCACTGTCACAACTGACTCTCTGTTCAACAGCTCAAAACGTTTCCTGTTTATAGTGTCTCAGATTGCTGCATACAACTGACATGCCCACAGCAGTGCTGCTCATAAGACAGTTAACACGTTCACTGCCAGGTATTTAAATCCCCGACGGTGTTAAATTGCCAGGGATTTATTGAACGTTAAACAACTAGTGCGTCGTCTTATAAATTATAAAATATAATTATATATAAAATGCATACATTTTTTCTAGTTGTCAGCTAGGGATTAATAAAGATGTAAAATGTGTTTCCTGAAAGAACTTGTTGTGTGCGTGGCCTATTTAAGGCAAAAGGGCAGAGTAAATTTTACATCGACAAGTCGATGCTGGCAAATTAAAACATAAATACTTAAATCGACCATGGTCGACTTTGGCAGTGCAAGTGTTAAGAGACACAGGTAGATGGACAGGCGTGGTTGTTGGACAACCCACAAAAAGTGAAAACATCTAAGATGTGTGACACAACTTACAGTTTCATCAGGCAGTCCACTCAGAGTTTCCACAAGAGCTTTATACATCTGTTCAGGGCTTCCTTCGAAAAATCTACCACACCCGGCAATAAACAGGGTGTCACCTGGAACATGAAATGATTAGAGTTTGCAAACATTATGGAACTGGTACTTTCTTTTACTTACTGCAACTGCTCTGCCCCACTACCCTTGTCATCTAGCAAGTGTTAGATGAAGCACATACAACTACAACCCATTTGAGGATGTAGACAGCTGAAGATATTGCAACAGTTATACAAAAATTACCACAGACATTTACACAGGAGTATCATTGACACACAAGCAAGTGTGTCCTATCTGCAAACAATTCCTTGGGCTGCTGCCTAAACGAATTCACCAAAGCCATTTACCGTATATTCTCGAATCTAATGCGCATCCGAATCTAATACGCACCCAGTTTTTGGCACTTCTTAAACGAAAAAAAGTTAGTTCGCGATTCTAATCCGCACCTTTCCTTCAACCACCCCTTGCCCACGGGGCGACTGATTGAATAATATTGGATGTTACCAATGCGTTAAAATCCGATGCTACGCCTGTGGCCGATGAGTCATACCGATAGAGGCGGGGCCTTTCTCAACAGACGTGCGCAATCTCGTCTGAAGCCAGCTGAGCCTTAGTTGTTGAAACGTGGGAGGTGCTTGTTCCAATTTGTCGTGTACCGTAGTTATGGAAGAGGGACACCTGAAATCTAAACGACTCTCATATACGGCAAAGTTCAAACGTGAAGTTATTCGGTGCGCAGAGGAGAATGGAAACCGCAAAGCCGCTGCAATTTTTGGAGTTGATGAAAGCAACGTTCGACTATGGCGGAAACACAAGGCAGCGATCAGCGGGTGTGAGGCGTCACGAAGGAAATTCACTGACCCAATTATTATAATAATAAATAATAAAATAATAGATTATTGTATTTTATTGTTCTTACGGCACGTACAGCAGCTCAATCATTTTTCCAAAATCCAGCTCTAGACCGCGAATCTAATACGCATCTGATTTTTTAGCCCTCTAAAACTGTAAAAAGGGTGCGCATTAGATTCGAGAATATACGGTACATATGGCCTTTGAGGATTCAGTTTAACAGTACAAAGATGTGAACATTGCACGGTGATAAGTGCAAGCTGTATGCAAGATGTTCGAGCATCTCCTACTGCTTGGAACTTGGTCGGTGCTGAACTCTGCAGACCACGTCGAGATGGGCACTGTTATGCTGCAGGAAGCAGGCAGTGCATTTACCTGGATATTTGTTCTCAGGTACGCAGCTTCTGAAGCACCTGACAGTAACAGTCCGCACTGATTGTATCGTTACATGATCTGAAGTCCAGAAATAGGGCTGTTTTGATGTCTCTCTGATACTGTTTGGATGGATTCAGCACACACTATGCCATCTTCAAGCTGGGCTACTCACCCAGATGACTGTACTGCACTGTATAAGTACCTGCCACTGTGTTTAATGAGGCAAATGCACAGCAGCGCCATAAACAGTTTTCAGTTCCACATGCCTCATGGTATTTGATGTATCATTTTTTACAATTTTGATGCTCCTACTTTTATCTGATCAATAACTAAAAGCATTTTTAACACCTATGTGAAGGTAAACTTGTGACACACATGCATCAGTGTAACCTGCTAACGTGGACAATCGGCTGCAGAAGGTTACCTGTAAACACTGCTGGGTCATGACCAGGTGATTCCACAAAATAGCAAATGTGTCCTGAAGTGTGACATGGTGTAAACAGACATCGTACATTCAACTGTCCAATTTTTAATTCGTCGCCATGACTGACTTTGCGTGTGAGTGCTCCAATGCGATCGTCTCCTCCACATACTTCCAAGCCAGCAACTTTCTTAACAATGCTCTCATTTCCACCTGCATGGTCCCTGCAAAAAGTTCCATTCAAGCAGTCCATTAAATAACAAGTTAGGAAATGTCCACAGAGCAAAAGACTTCGTGCATTCACTCTGTTATTGTCCGTAGGTCTTAAATTTGTAAATACTTTCAAGAAAAATGAGTATTTTAACCCACAATATAAGATTTCCCTGTAGCTCATCAACACAATCAGTTGATAATTCTGATACTGTAAGTGGGGAGATACACAATTGACATCTCTTGAACATTGACACCTGACCTGTACAACTGATCATGCGCAAGGCACAATGCTCTACTGTTTCTTCAGCCTCAGCTGTCATCTCACAGACGACACAATGTCTCAATTATGAAGGCCAATCGTGGCAAGAGATAACAAATTTATGTATGTCTTCATGTAAAGTGTATTATTTTTGTCCAATTTTAACCAAAATCAAAACATGCTGACAAATTTTAGTAAAAATCCCAAATCTGAAACTCCATTAAAATTCATCTGGTGGATTGCTCGATGCCGTGGACTGACGGACACATAGATTGACATGACAAGGCTATAGCTGCTTTTCACCATTATTCTATGAAGATACCTAAACGAGTCACCAGTTAGAAGCTTTACAACTGCCTTTAATTAAGCACTGTGCCGGGAGTTTTCCCAGCACGCACTGCGGTACTCGAACCACGGACTTTCGTCGCGCGCATCAATCCCCTCCTACTTGGTTCTCCTCCATTTCCCCTCCTCTCCTGAGTTTACTTCAGACCTGTGCGTGATTGTGGAAAGCACTCTGAACCTAGCCGTCTATTAGTAACGTCTAAATTTCGTCTCGGCCATGGGGGCAAAATTCCGTCCAGCAGTGAGTAGGTGAGGTTGGAGTCCCTTGGCGGTCGTCGTGGTCCCGGTCTTTGGTTTTGTTGGGTTTAGCCCCACGACGACGCCAAGGTACATTATTTTGGTATGTATGCGAACAAGTAATTGCTTGATCAGTCTCACGTCGTGTATTTTGTAATTATTGTTTTATTGTATGCTGTTTGTTAAAATATATGATTTGTTTGGTATATTGTATTCTTTGTTGTGTGCGCATCTCGGCTTATCTGCGGGGCCCAGCATAGTAGAGCAGATGTAGCAGAGAGGGGTAGCCCAAAGAGAGGGGCCCCGGCGCAGATGGTAGCACTGAGCGTGGTTTCGTTCCTTTCGTTCCTGTGGTTGTTCATGGTCGCCATGGGTAAGAAGAACTCAAAATGGAATATGTGAGCGTGCTACTGTCGTAGGACTGCTATAGATATGGCACCAATGGTAACGTACGGCATAGTAGCGTAGAATTATTGAATGATTTGTGACTAGCAATGTAGATGATCGCAGATGACAGTAGATTGTGTCAGCCGGTCGAATTGCTAGGGGTTGGACGCCATTGGGGGCTGTTACATTACGTAACTCATTCTGTTGCTACGCGGAAGTACTGAACCGGTTACGTAACCTTTGGATAGACGTAACTGCTGTTGCTACGTGAGGTGCCTGAGGGCAACGTACAGTGAGTGGAGACCTGATCACTGTGTGCCGGTAAACAACAGAGTACGATGTACTGGAAATGTTAAAATTAATTTAGTTATGTACATTTTGTTTGTGATATTGTGTTTTGTTATGGAAAGGCTTGTACTGATGAGTCTTGGGGTAGCTGGCTGAGAGGACATGTAATATTCACGGAGCTATGTGGTAGCATGTTGCGGGTTTCGACTGATGTAAGGCCAGGGGTAGTTATGATGCAATTGGATGCGGGTTTGGATAACTACTCTTTGGGATTATACCGTTCTTGCGTGTGATGGAGATAGGGCAAGTGGGATGTTAGGTAATTCCGGTAGTTATCGGAATTGCGACGCATGTAGGTCAAGGGATGATTCTGATAATCATCCAAATTTTGACGGCATGCGGGTTGGAAGATGATTTTGTAATCATCTGAATTATGACGGCAGGAGGGTCAATAGTTGATGCCTGTAGTCGTCGGCACTAGTGGAGAGTGCGGATTGGTGGATGGTAGGGTCCGCCACACTGCCATGAAACCTCACACAACTTGTGTTATACCGGTTTATTCCCTCGTGTCCGGCGGGATGCGAGAGCTTCATATTATGGGATATGGGAACTGGTTTGTAAGACGGTATATGACGCGATTCATGGCTATACCTGGGGAGTATCCCGTAGCTGTGTTGGTGGAGTTTGTTGTTTATTTTTCTCCACGCCGGAGGGGTTAGGATCGTAGCTTGTCGTGCCGCCTGCAGCGGTGCGGATGGGTCGTATTCTTTTCTTTTCCGCGCTCGTAAGTTGTCCTCTGGGCATGTTCTAGATTTTCTAGTTTTGCGCGTTTTCTCAGAGCAGTCACAGCTCGTTTTATGCAAACCACATCAAGGTTACATTAAGGTTACTTTAAGTACTTGGATAACTGTGGTAATTGTAGTGCTAATTCATGCAAACGACATTCTCTCGGATTAAGCCATGCTTGTTTCAGTGGAAGTCTAAATCTGGTAAATGATTGATATTTTCAGTGGTCATTATGTACGTCACTCAATGTAATTGTTTGAAGTTTGTCATGTATTGTGAATTGGTACGTCACGTTATGTACTGGTGATTGTGTACAGGGTTGTAACACATTTGTTTATTATTTTATGAAGTCTAATGTTTTGTACTGTGTTGAGTGCATGGAATTACTTGTCCAAAAGAGGAAGGTTTGCTCTGGCTAGGGTGTCATGATTAGGTACTTATGAACCCGAAGTTTCAGAACCTTCCATCCTATGATGCGCGCGGTGTGATCCAGATCATCAGAACATCGAGGCGAAGGGCAGCACACGCCTGTTATGGATTCCGCGGACAGCCGTAGTGCGTCACCTCGGAGGACGGGGGACAGTTGGCCCGTAAGCAAAAAGGAAGGAGCAGCGAATCTACTGCGGTAGGAGAAGTACGAAGCAGGCTGATGGACCACCGAGGAGGCGGTGGCAGGACAGTGAGCTTGTACGGAAGGCGGCCCGCAGGACTTAACTGGCACATGTGGTGCATAAGCAGGGGTCAGCCGATGGATTGGGTAGTGACATTACAGTGGACTATTATGTATAGCCAAGTGACACTACCGATTATTCTCCAACAGTGTGCAGTGCAACGCAGTGTACTTTCTTTAATAATACCAACACGTCTGGTTTTGGAGGTCGGGGTTGTGCCGGGAGTTTTCCCAGCACGCACTGCGGTACTCGAACCACGGACTTTCGTCGCGCGCATCAATCCCCTCCTACTTGGTTCTCCTCCATTTCCCCTCCTCTCCTGAGTTTACTTCAGACCTGTGCGTGATTGTGGAAAGCACTCTGAACCTAGCCGTCTATTAGTAACGTCTAAATTTCGTCTCGGCCATGGGGGCAAAATTCCGTCCAGCAGTGAGTAGGTGAGGTTGGAGTCCCTTGGCGGTCGTCGTGGTCCCGGTCTTTGGTTTTGTTGGGTTTAGCCCCACGACGACGCCAAGGTACATTATTTTGGTATGTATGCGAACAAGTAATTGCTTGATCAGTCTCACGTCGTGTATTTTGTAATTATTGTTTTATTGTATGCTGTTTGTTAAAATATATGATTTGTTTGGTATATTGTATTCTTTGTTGTGTGCGCATCTCGGCTTATCTGCGGGGCCCAGCATAGTAGAGCAGATGTAGCAGAGAGGGGTAGCCCAAAGAGAGGGGCCCCGGCGCAGCACCATGCCATAAAGGCACATGGTGGAGTGGAGGTACAGTTCAAGCATTCTGCCCCTCAACACAACGTGCAGGTGAGTGGTCAGCCTCATGACCGAGCTGCTTTAATCCTGGGGAAAGAGCTTGTATGTAGTACCCACTCAACGAGAGACCAGGCAGAACCCCCCAAGCCACTCTGTACACTTGGAACAATCGAACCACGATTCCTTGACCGTAATTCCCGCTTTACACATAAAACTGTTTAAGTCTATCATTAGAGAACAGTCAGGGAAACTGCAGAGATTAAGAGAAGTCATGTAACCAACCAGTGATGATGTGTAGTTAACACTGTGGTCAGTCTAACACCGTGTTTCTTCACAGCATCCACAACTGTGTCTGGTGCCACAGGATCAACAACAGCTGCCTCCTTCGTTGCTTCATCCACAATCTGTTAACACAAACAGATAAGGAGTTACATACAGATTTCATTAAGCCTTATTTTCTGACTGGAGTAAACAGAGCAGACCCCAAACTTGCAACGGCTTCACTTGCAACCCCTCGCTTTTGTGACATTTGTAATAGTAATAAAGACTCCCACAGTGACAACTAAACTTGTATTTATAACCAGCAGATGCAGAAAAGCCCCCCAGAAAGCAACAGTTTCAAAAGAGGCCTCTGAACTATCAACAGATGCTCCTCAACTCTCAACTAGGTTCCCCCCCCCCCAAATCTAGTCCTCCCCCTACTCCTGTAGTAACATAAAATTTTGATGATTCAGATGAACCAGTGCCCTCCCTATCACAATTTCTGCAAAAAAACCCCTTCTCCTGAAAGAACTTTGTAAATGGAATTTTTTTGTGACATGTTTAAGAATTTTCAAATGTTTCACATGCTTTGCTTTTATAGTAAGGGTCTGTTTTCAATGAACAAATGTCTGTAAAGGCAAATACAATATCTGTGTTTTACTTTTAAATTAATTTTTGTCACCTATTTGTACATTTTACACCATGAAATGAGCTTCCAGAAATGAAGTCCCAATTTTTAACACTGCACTTATTGGGAAAAGGGCTCAACTCACAATGGTTTCACTGAAACCAATCAGGTCCTATGTGTGGGGGTCCGTCGTACACATGCGATCTAAATTGGAAATGATACAAAAAAATGTTGTATATACTACCAGTTCGACAACACAAAAAATCTGCACTCAGTGGTTTGTGTTTTCTTCATGGCTGAGTGTGAATGTCGGTGTACGTCTGCCACATCATTACTATCACTTGCTGTTGACAGCTAAACAGTGTGCACTGTGGTGTCCTCTATTGACATAATATTCGTAACAAGTTCTGTGAAAATTGGTCAGTTGGTTCCAAAGTCTGTAGTTTTCCCTTTAAGGAAGAAGAGGCGGCTAACAATGACACAGACTCCACTGCCATTAAAATAAAAAAAGTGGGATCCTGCTACAGGGTCATTATTTTATCTTACAACGATATGTTGCCACTTCCTCTCACTTTATTCATCACATTAAGGTAATCCATTCAGCTGATTTCCAACAAGTGCAATGGGGTAAGTGTGGGAAGTGACAAATGACATTTGTCACATAAAATAAGGACCCTGTATAATGCCATCCAAAATGACATATGCATCAGCTTGTTATTTATGCCACTTCTGATTGTGGGTCGCATCTAATGACTATCTAAGCACATACAATGTCATGTCTAGTGGTCAAGAACAAGACATCAATGGCGATAGGTATGTAATATTATAAACATAGGTAAAGGTCAAGCAACCCCATTACAGGCCTGGACAGGCCTTTAGGGTTCCAGGAGGTTGAGGATCCCAGATTTGTAGACAATCGGCACATGAAGGTGGTAAGGTTGTCAGACCTACGCACCGGCCGCCTTTACCCCAGGAAATACTCCTAGTACTCATTTCTGTTAGAGGCTGAGTCGACCGCAGGGTCATAGTGCGACCGGAAGGATTATTATAATATATGATACATAATAGAATATAATATAACCAGTGCAACAGGTTGGAACAAATGTTATCTGTATATTGCCAATTGCACAGCTGATGTATAATATCAAGAACAGAAACGCCGTTATGTAACGCCTACAACATAGAAGCAATGCCTAACTGCCCACCAAACCAATGTGTAAAATACACAAATAATAGTGAAGAAAGAATTTTAAAGGCAGCCACCCCTTCTTCCTTTATCACCCAGCAAAGGCCAATTTCAAGTTCCACAACGACTGGCAGCTATATTTCAAAAAGGCACCGTTCAGCGAGCTGGGCCACACACACACACCTACAGTTGCACTAGTGTAACGTGCAAGCTCAGATAGCTCAGATTTCAGGCTTCCGCCGCAATGCAGATGTGACTTGCGCTCTTCTGGGATATTACGCAGCATCGTGTCGTAATCCTTTACTGACATCTCAGAACAACCTGTCTGTCCCATCTTCAAGGGTCAACTTGACTCTTGAAGATCGGACAGACAGGTTGTCCTTAAACGTCGGTATAGAACTGCCACCCAACGCTGCATAATATCCTAGAAGAGCGCAGATCTCACAGACAGCTCAGTTGGTATAGTGACTAGGCTACACGCTGGAAGCCCAAAGAAGCATGGTTTGATTCCTGGCAAGTGCAAAAGATTTTTCTCTTGAACAAAGTGTCCAGATTGGCTCTGGGGCCCACCCAGCCCCTTATTCAATGTGTACCAAGTGCTCCTTCCCCAGACCCAAGGGTAAAGCGGTCAGGACATGAAGCTGACCACTCACCTCCATTGAGTGCTAAGATTAAGAATGAGTGGAGCTATACCTCTACTCCCACCATATGTCTTCATGGAGTGCACAGAGGCACCGTTACCTTAACATGTAACGCACATACGATACAGGTTCAACACAGCAGTTGAATTCACAACACTAGCCAACAAAATGCACAATACTGTTCCTCAGATATTTATATTACAATATCACATTGAACATTCCTACGTGTTTTGATCAGTCAAATCAAAGTAACGCTGCACAAAAACAAACTAGCAACGTTTGCATACAGTAGAAAGGTGTAGAAATGTTAAACAGTAAAATGTAGGCACCTCTGTTTAACTTCTTTACATCCTTCTACTGTATCGCAAAGGTTGATAGTTTGTTTTTGTGTGGCGTTACTTTGATTTGATTCCCTGATGATGATCGCTTGGGGATCGAAACATGTAGCAATGTTCAATGTGACTGTACTATAAATATCTGAGGAAGAGTATTGTGCATTTTGTTGGTCTGGTGATGTTAACTGGTCGTCGCCAGTGCACGGCATGAACGATATGAACTACAGCAGTTAAATATTATTGGCATACCTCATTATTACAACACATCAGTCTGTCATGCATTACATATAACAGACTAAACTAAATGAAAGAAATGTAACTTAACTCACCAAGTACATATAGTTATCCTGAAGAGCCGACAACACATGAATCTGCATGTCCAATAATGCTACTACTTCTGTCCGACTGTGAAATCCTCGAAAACCAACAGCACGCCACGCTGAAACTGTAGACATAAACACGACTATAAACCAATAGCATGCCACGCCAAACTTTACAGATAAACACAAATATACACCCTCAGCACATGATGCCAAAACTGTAGAAATGAACACAAATGTGAACCAACAGCAAATCATGCCAAAACTGTAGAGATAAACACAAATATAAACCCAATAATTAATAACATTATCTACTGTACAGCTTTCTTAGCCAGTAGACTGTACTAGAACTTTTACTGGAATCACTGACAGACAAGAAAATAAATAAACCAAACAAAACAGTTGCAATAAAACGAAACGAGCAAGAAGTAATAACACTATTCGCTCTCCTTTCAACCATCAGTATTAAGGTACAATTTGTTCAGGGTTTTCAATTTTGGTTGACTGGAGTATTTTGGATTTTTTACATTCTGTTTACTGTAGGTGTAATAATTCATGTTTACTCTCACAACACCTCTTATAATTCTCTCCCTGCATAATAAAACACTTTCATTCCAACTTTAAACCCACAAAAAAAAAGTACCCACCACAGTGATTTACTAAACCAATGGAGGTCAACCCCAGCCATGCACACAACAAATGTCACATGTGTATTTTGTGAGTAACATGCCCCAGTACCGGAATTAGAATTTGGGGTGAAAAAACTGAATGGACCACACTCCTGCTTGAAAAACTGACACCGTCTCAACAAACTCCCCACCTTTCATGGAACGTGAAGGTTCATTACAGTCCATCACTGCATCTGAACCTGAGGCAATACAGTTATGTCCACACATCCACATCCTCACATCCACACGTAGGTCTACACAAAACAATCTGTGCAGGCGTATGCCTGAAATATACTAACGCCACATAACATTCTGGATAGCTTACACGCCAACTGTTTGTATTTAGCTACATTAAGGTTAAGCTACAACAGCACAACCACCTCGTTTCTATCGAATCTCCTACGTTCTTGGGATATCAACGCATTGATAAAACATGTTTAAATAACATTACGGTGTATTGTGTCGATATATTCCGTGTAATTATACTTCATTGGGAATAATATTTTCAACCCGCAATCATCAGTGATCTTTGAACTTGTATGCAAGATAGTTTCTCGTTAGCTCATGCATGGCCATCAGTTTCCAACCCACCTGTAAAATATGAAGCTGTCAAATAATCTGACACCCGTGTAGGTAGTAAACGAAAAACAGAATTAAACATTGTTACTTTGTGTAAGCCACCCAAAGTACTGAGCAAACATTCAGTTATAAACGAATACAACAGACGATTAAGAACGAATACCTATTCCAGCAACCCAGATGCATGGAATTTCAATGTATATCGTTCGAACACATCTAAACCCTCACCTCGGAAGTTAAGAGCCAAACGTACGTAACTGGTTCGTTCAAATTAACTTCGAAATAACTAAACTAAAATGTTTGAAACTGTACTACGACAAATCAACTAAATATCACCTACACGCAATTTCGATGTATCGGATTCAAATCGGCAAAAGCACGGATTATGGATTACAGCCACGGACCATCCCACATGACGGTAGTCTTTATTGTCACTGCTGCTGCTACGGGTTCGGTATAACTGTCATCCTGATCCGTGCTTAGAAGCAACAGAGGTCATCTAAAACGTTTTCAGTGCGTAACCGTTTAATTTTTCCCAGTCGTTCTAGTAATACGGACAGCTCCTCGTCCCTTTTCTGAATTTTGCGATTTATTTTCGCCATTGTGGTATATAGTACAATGTACAAAAAAATTACATTCTTCATCCACTAATTAAAACGTATTATTTAAGTGTAGATTGTGGTATTGCAACTTTTTTTTGTACTAACTTTCACTCTATTCTGTTCTAGAATGGGTCATGCTATGACAGGATCTTTGTACACAATTTCTTCCTTTATTTCTTTAACCAGTACTTTTGCATCAGTGTACATCCTCTCCCCTACTCTCTGTTATACTCGTATATTTCTTCTAATTGCCATCTCCACCGTGTCCTCTGTCTTCAAAGTGGTCATTCATTCATTCAAATGTCCTTACCTCAAAGGAACCCTTATGGTTGCTAATACACAAGCAATTTGAATACTTGGACCTGACTGGTGATGTAATTCACGTACAAATATGACATGCCCCTCCATAGGTGGTGATTACTACCCTTTCCATTGTGCAATCTCTGCTACCATCTGTTCTGTACTGATACCAAATTCAACCTGTAACTTGCTAACATACTTCTTGCTACTCAAGAACTATACACATTTTATCCACATCACATATGCCATCTGAAATTAAGTTAATGAAAACTTGTTTTCATTTGTCTACCGACTTCTAATTTTTCAGTGAAAGCTGTGATTGAACGCCCAGAGGCGGAGTAGACGTACAACTTACTCTTTCTTTAACCTTGGTGCTAGATGGGAGTTGGTGGTCAATGCCACACCCTGGTCACTTTACCCAGGGAAAACGAGACCTGGTACCCATTGTACAGGAGGCTGGGTAGGCCCCAGAGACACTCTGTATGAAAATCTCACCCCCCCCCCCCCCCCGAGATTCGATCTCTGGACCGTCCAGTCCGTAACGAGTCGCTATACTGACTACGCTATCCCAGCCCACATTTATTTAAATAAACATATTTTATATCTTGCCTGAGTCTGTCCATGTTAATAGCACATAGCTGCTGATGACACATCAGTCTGTCCATGTTAATAGCACATAGCTGCTGCTGACACATCAGTCTGTCCATGTTAATAGCACATAGCTGCTGCTGACACTTCAGTCTGTCCATGTTAATAGCACATAGCTGCTGCTGACACATTCAGTCTGTCCATGTTAATAGCACATAGCTGCTGCTGACACATCAGTCTGTCCATGTTAATAGCACATAGCTGCTGCTGACACATCAGTCTGTCCATGTTAATAGCACATAGCTGCTGCTGACACATCAGTCTGTCCATGTTAATAGCACATAGCTGCTGCTGACACATCAGTCTGTCCATGTTAATAGCACATAGCTGCTGATGACACATCAGTCTGTCCATGTTAATAGCACATAGCTGCTGCTGACACATCAGTCTGTCCATGTTAATAGCACATAGCTGCTGCTGACACATCAGTCTGTCCATGTTAATAGCACATAGCTGCTGCTGACACATCAGTCTGTCCATGTTAATAGCACATAGCTGCTGCTGACACATCAGTCTGTCCATGTTAATAGCACATAGCTGCTGCTGACACATCAGTACCCATTTGACAACTCCAATCTTACCACCACTTTTCATTGTGCACATGCCCTCAGACAAAGTATTTTCAGTGCAAGATTCGAGGTGCTCACAGCACCATTCCATTGCTGAGGATGCAAGTCTCCCAGAATCTGATGCCGTCATTGTATGAGTGGCTCCCGACATTTCAACGGTCACAGTGCGTTCAAAATGTTGGAGACCACTCACCCACTGGTACACGCCAGAACACTAGAATCCACAAAATGTCTGTAACGCAGTAACTGCAAATGATCATACATACCTTTCTTTTTTCTAAACAATATATCCTTTCAATTCTTTTTATGTTAGTCTCACCGTGCATTTTACGATTCAATGTTTAAAAACCAACACAATGCACTTCACTTTCACTTTAATATGTATTAATTAACCCCTAATCACATAAGTATATAAATTTCATCTTTAGTATACCGTTTCTGATAATTACACATTTTTACAGGTTATACAAAACCAAGAACCAAAATAATCAGAGGTGTGCAATAACTCAGTGACCTATTTTACTACAATTTGTTATTATGACACAAAATTCAACGAATTTTAAGGATTTTAAACAACATTTTATATGTTTTAAACTCTGATTTTACAGTGATTGTAATAACTTGTATTAACATTGGATGTGATACAACGTAAGTTTTGTTCCCCCTGAGGATGGTTTTATGTAAAAACCGAAACATATGTAGGGGTTAATCAACACATATTAAAGTGAAAGTGAAGTGCATTGTGTTGGTTTTTAAACATTGAATATATCTTTCAATTCTAATGGCTGTACAGGATGATGGACCAGGAGCACCTACAGATATGAAACACACACTGCCATTCTGTACAGTTGAAACTGTATCCTACAGACAAGTAGTTAACGAACCAAACTTCTTTTATTGTGCTTGTTTAAGTACATTTCAACAATATACAGGTGGAACTTGACAATATGTTCAGAAGTAGTATGTAACACATAGTGCAAAATTCTGTGATACATACAGAGCAGACGTGTCTTCCAAGATACCACTGAAAACAATCTGTAAACGTATGTATTGTGGGTTCAATGAACAAGCAGTGTCCTTACTGTATAAGCACAATGAAACATAATTTTCCTGAACGTACTCCCGACTTGCTGGTACTGTGATTACATCACAGAACAAGAAAATACAAATTCCTTGTCAGTGCAATGTAACTGACTTTCTATACTTGACAATGGAGTATCTGTTGTTGCCAAAAAATAATGCTGTCAAAATGAAAACTTCCCTGAGTAACACAATGTTCAATGAACAGACAAACAAACACAAATTAAGCTCACACATAACATGTTACCGCTTTTAAAATCTGACACAGCATCAAAATTTTATATCTGTTTTTCGTTGCAATGATAGTGTCTCCCCCCCACCCTTCTTTCTTTTGTAGTTTCACAAATGGACTGAGAAAAGCAATTACATACCCATAACTATCAACAAACAACAAAGGAAGGACAATAAAATTCTAGCAGTACGTTCTTCAGTTTATATTATGTCAAAAGTATGTTTATTCTTATACAGCACAAAAACCAAGAACCACATTACGTACAGATGTCTACCACGGTTAGGTTTTGATCTCTGTACCGTGTACTTACTGAATGACAATAATATAATAATAGTAAGACCTACATAACTGATACAGGTTTGTTTAAAAACCATAACAACAAAGTTATTAATTTACAAATTTAATTATATTGCTATGAAATAATAAATTAATTGGCATTCTTACAGCCATAACAGGATATGGATGGATGGCTTTCTCATTTATCATTAACATTTGGTAAACTGTAATACAAATTGCCATCGGTACTCACGTGTCACCTACAGAAACTAGCATGGTATTCCGAATAGCTTTGCTCGCTAGCCTGTAAATATTATAGTCTTTATTAGCGAACACATCTCATTGTGCTGGTGCTTACAAGTCTGCCCACAAACTATAATACGAAGTGAATACAGTGAAACCCCCATTTAAAGTTCCTCTGGACAGCAGTAGAACACAAAACTGAGGAAAACCATAAGCAGAGGAAATTTGGCATTGACATCACTGACTTCAGATTACTTAACGAGAACATTACACGACAGGAAAATGTTAAATTGAGGAACAGTAAATGGGATTCCATTGCACCTGGACAAGCAAACTAAATTACAATAAATAAAAATCTACCCCAGAAAAATTAAATGTTTGTATCCACAAAAAATAGTGAAGTTCGTACCATCAGTCATCACATATTTCATAACAACAGTCATAACAGATGATTCTCGCAATGAAGTTAATAGTAGTTTTATATTACATTTGACCCAATATAATTTCTTCTAGAATGAGAATTATTTGGATTTACAATTGTTTCTCTCAAACGCACAGGCACACGTGCATTCTCTCGATCACCCACAGTGAGACATCCTATGCCATGATGTATATCGATCCCACTCCAGCAGCAGGACTGTCCTACTTACCTGCGGTCTATGGTTTAGGTACGACCAGAGTGTAGCTTGGTACTAACTGCTGGATTCTTCCCTTATACCCACTGAAGACAGGACATCCCGAAACATGACCACAGTCTTGCGCAGAGTCAAGCAGAAACCTTTTGATGCTGGGATTAACGGAAATTCTGGTAGCTGAGCATTCAACACGTTGGAAATTGCTGCGCACAGAAATGCACCACATAGACGGGATTATTATTTTAATAAAAATAGAAAACAAAATTCTGTACAACACAATTTTAAAATAACCTGAAAGTCACAAAAACAGTGTTCTTCTCTTATTCTCAGGCAACTTTCAAGCACTTCCCTTCGCACTCAACATTTATATAGTTTAATGACAAGCCATGGCCCACTTCAATGCTGTTGGCTTCATCCTGTACAATTTGAATATGATACACATAAACTGGCCTCCTAATACAGGTCAATAATTATGATACACATTAATTGGCCTCCTAATACAGGTCAATAATTATGATACACATTAACTGACCTCCTAATACAGGTCAATAATTATGATACACATTAACTGACCTCCTAATACAAGGCAATAATTATGATACACATTAACTGACCTCCTAATACAAGGCAATAATTATGATACACATTAACTGACCTCCTAATACAAGGCAACAATTATGATACACATTAACTGACCTCCTAATACAAGGCAATAATTATGATACACATTAACTGACCTCCTAAAACAAGGCAATAATTATGATACACATTAACTGACCTCCTAATACAAGGCAATAATTATGATACACATTAACTGACCTCCTAATACAAGGCAATAATTATGATACACATTAACTGACCTCCTAATACAAGGCAATAATTATGATACACATTAACTGACCTCCTAATACAAGGCAATAATTATGATACACATTAACTGACCTCCTAATACAAGGCAATAATCTCAATACCACTGTTACAACCTTTGGGACTAATTCTGACAAATCAGGATGAAACCACGTGGCTGTGATGTGCCCCCCCCCCCCCCCCATGCTATTGCAGAGATTACTCTCAGCTCAGTCGATCATGAGGTTTATGATCACTGTCCTTCAGTCATTCAGTACGTTCCATACCTCCCAAAAGTGTCTGTATTTTATTAAAAATAAACTTTCATGCTTTTATGCTTTTTGAGGTTACCTTCCATTTTTATTACTGGTATTTCATAAGTTATTGGAACCAAATACATGTTTCACATTGAAAATGGATTCTGATGTCTGTGATGGTATTGCTGGTTCCGATTAATCACGAACACTGAGACTGTACTACAATTCCTAGAAAATAACTGTTACTTCTGCCTTCCCCAAGATAACATTCCTCAGAGGTGTTAAATTTTTACAGTGGCAAAAATTCAAATTGTGGCCTCCTGTTTGATGATACTATGCAGTCTCATGCACAGTTACCAACATTTCAGAGGAACCTGTCACAGTAAAAACAACATGTGACAACCTATATGTACCCTGAAGATAGAACCAGTAGGTTCAGCTGAATTGCCACTAACCACTTACAAACTCTACTTTTTCATAAACCACAGGCAATTTTTTTAAGTGGGGCTGAAAAGGACTCAGAAAAACTGTATCAGCAGTTGCTACAAAGCTACTGTCACCCACTGCATGGCAAGCAGTCGAATAATACAAAATGCCCTGTATAATACAGATTATAAATGAACACTCGACAAGTTTGTTTGTAGATTCTATGAGATGGCTCCGCATTAAGCTGAACAGCACAATTAAAATCTCCTTAAGTAAATTCAAAACTAATTCTATGTTTCATTCACATGATACAAGGACTAAGTCATATTTATTCATTACAAGCCACAACACCAAACTATTCAAACAGAGTACTGCTTACAACGGTGTGCTTGTTTATAACAAACTACCTAGCGAAATTATGAGTGTTAAGTCCATAATAAAATTCAAGAAGGTACTTAGAAACTTCGTACTTGAAAAATTTTTATTCGGTGGAAAAATTTATGACAGTTGACTCCTAATTTGTAGGGAACTGGGTTAAAGATGTACAGTAAAACCCCAATTTAATGTTCCCGCATTCAGTGAAATCCCAGATTTAGTGATGATTTTTTCATGTCCCAACAATGGCTCCATATAAACAATGTAACCTCCATTTTATATGACCTTCACCGTGCATTTTAAACTAACATGAATATTAACCAACGAAATGCACCTTCACTATCAAATTTTAATAGTAGTATATAACTTTTCCCGACATATGTTTCAGTCAGTTTTTGACCATCATCAGGGGTCCGAACTACATTCACTTCACATCCATAAGTTCACTGTGTTACCACAAATTATAGTTCAATGTTTATATAACTAATCACTGTATAAAAACACTTTCTAATATCACTTATTTAATATATATTGTGTCATATATAAAAACACTGCATATAAAACTTCGAAGGCTCGTCAATGTTTAAAAGTTAAAATCATCCACCTGGGTATCACGATTGGCTTGTTGTCTATATGTCGGGGAAAGTTATATACTACTATTAAAATTTGATAGTGAATGTGCATTTCGTTGGTAAATATTCAGTGAATGTAACCTCCATTTAATGAAAACCTCGATTTAGTGAAATATATTCTAACCCCCCAGCAATTCATTAAATAGGGGTTTTACTGTATCTCTGTATTGTAATTGCCATGCTTTCTTCTGTGTACTATGTTAATTAGTGTCTTTTGAGGTCCTGTACATGTATGTAATTATATCAGATTTACGTGTTTGTTTGCTTTTACTGTAATTGTTATACTGTTTACTGTAACTACTGTCTGTACTGTGTTAATCAGTGTCTTGTGAGGTCCTGTACATGTATGTAATTATATCAGATTTATGTGTTTGTTTGCTTTTACTGTAATTGTTATACTGTTTACTGTAACTACTGTCTGTACTGTGTTAATCAGTGTCTTGTGAGGTCCTGTACATGTATGTAATTATATCAGATTTATGTGTTTGTTTGCTTTTACTGTAATTGTTATACTGTTTACTGTAACTACTGTCTGTACTATGTTAATTAGTGTCTTGTGAGGTCCTGTACATGTATGTAATTATACAATTTATGTGTTTGTTTGCTTTTACTGTAATTGTTATACTGTTTACTGTAACTACTGTCTGTACTGTGTTAATTAGTGTCTTGTGAGGTCCTGTACATGTATGTAATTATATCAGATTTATGTGTTTGTTTGCTTTTACTGTAATTGTTATACTGTTTACTGTAACTACTGTCTGTACTGTGTTAATCAGTGTCTTGTGAGGTCCTGTACATGTATGTAATTATATCAGATTTATGTGTTTGTTTGCTTTTACTGTAATTGTTATACTGTTTACTGTAACTACTGTCTGTACTGTGTTAATCAGTGTCTTGTGAGGTCCTGTACATGTATGTAATTATATCAGATTTATGTGTTTGTTTGCTTTTACTGTAATTGTTATACTGTTTACTGTAACTACTGTCTGTACTGTGTTAATTAGTGTCTTGTGAGGTCCTGTACATGTATGTAATTATATCAGATTTACGTGTTTGTTTGCTTTTACTGTAATTGTTATACTGTTTACTGTAACTACTGTCTGTACTGTGTTAATCAGTGTCTTGTGAGGTCCTGTACATGTATGTAATTATATCAGATTTATGTGTTTGTTTGCTTTTACTGTAATTGTTATACTGTTTACTGTAACTACTGTCTGTACTGTGTTAATTAGTGTCTTGTGAGGTCCTGTACATGTATGTAATTATATCAGATTTACGTGTTTGTTTGCTTTTACTGTAATTGTTATACTGTTTACTGTAACTACTGTCTGTACTGTGTTAATTAGTGTCTTGTGAGGTCCTGTACATGTATGTAATTATATCAGATTTACGTGTTTGTTTGCTTTTACTGTAATTGTTATACTGTTTACTGTAACTACTGTCTGTACTGTGTTAATTAGTGTCTTGTGAGGTCCTGTACATGTATGTAATTATATCAGATTTACGTGTTTGTTTGCTTTTACTGTAATTGTTATACTGTTTACTGTAACTACTGTCTGTACTGTGTTAATTAGTGTCTTGTGAGGTCCTGTACATGTATGTAATTATATCAGATTTACGTGTTTGTTTGCTTTTACTGTAATTGTTATACTGTTTACTGTAACTACTGTCTGTACTGTGTTAATTAGTGTCTTGTGAGGTCCTGTACATGTATGTAATTATATCAGATTTACGTGTTTGTTTGCTTTTACTGTAATTGTTATACTGTTTACTGTAACTACTGTCTGTACTGTGTTAATTAGTGTCTTGTGAGGTCCTGTACATGTATGTAATTATATCAGATTTACGTGTTTGTTTGCTTTTACTGTAATTGTTATACTGTTTACTGTAACTACTGTCTGTACTAGTGTTAATTAGTGTCTTGTGAGGTCCTGTACATGTATGTAATTATATCAGATTTACGTGTTTGTTTGCTTTTACTGTAATTGTTATACTGTTTACTGTAACTACTGTCTGTACTGTTTTTAATTAGTGTCTTGTGAGGTCCTGTACATGTATGTAATTATATCAGATTTACGTGTTTGTTTGCTTTTACTGTAATTGTTATACTGTTTACTGTAACTACTGTCTGTACTGTGTTAATTAGTGTCTTGTGAGGTCCTGTACATGTATGTAATTATATCAGATTTACGTGTTTGTTTGCTTTTACTGTAATTGTTATACTGTTTACTGTAACTACTGTCTGTACTGTGTTAATTAGTGTCTTGTGAGGTCCTGTACATGTATGTAATTATATCAGATTTATGTGTTTGTTTGCTTTTACTGTAATTGTTATACTGTTTACTGTAACTACTGTCTGTACTATGTTAATTAGTGTCTTGTGTGGTCCTGTACATGTATGTAATTATATCAGATTTATGTGTTTGTTTGCTTTTACTGTAATTGTTATACTGTTTACTGTAACTACTGTCTGTACTATGTTAATTAGTGTCTTGTGAGGTCCTGTACATGTATGTAATTATATCAGATTTATGTGTTTGTTTGCTTTTACTGTAATTGTTATACTGTTTACTGTAACTACTGTCTGGACATGTCCAATATCATTCTGTAATGATTTATAGGACGAAATACAATACAATACAACACAGAAGGGTACAGTGCAAACACTAGTTGCTTAGCCACTGTAAGCTGATAAACCAAGCACTACAAGACACAGAGAAAGAACCTCTCCACACAGAAACTCACCTGGCCCATGGATTTCACGAAAACTAGTTGGAGTAGTGGGCGTGATGGGGTGAGTTGAGTTGTAGCGCTCAGATATGTCCAACCATGTGTCCAGACGCTTCAGTAGCCTAATAAAACCAAGTGTTGGATTTACTGTTCCACCATCATGTTGAACGGCTACTATCACACAACTCAATTTCAGATTGCCCCCCATTCAACACACTGTACTCACATTTAACCTTTATCTTTCAGGAACAGGAATTCCAAATACCCCACTACTATATGGCTGGTAACCATATTTTAATTAACAGTTAGCAGCTTATCACCGGGGAACAGGGAACTTAAAATTTACAGCTGCTACATTTTAACTCACAGGTAACAATTAAAGGTAACGTTGTCCCTATGCATGCCATGAAAGTATAGACGGGGAGTAGGGGTGTAGCTCCATTCATTCTTAACCTCAGCACTAGATGGAGATGACTTGTCAACATCATGCTGCAGCCATTCCCCCCCCCCCAAGTACATGAGCCCCTGATACTCCATGAACAGGAGGCTGGGTAGGTCCCACCGCCAGTCTGGAGGCTGGGGGACCCCACAGCCAGTCTGGACATTCTGAAGAAGAGGAAAGACCCTTGTCCCTGTTCAGAATCAAACCACAGATAATGCAGTCTGTAGCCTAGTCACTATACTGACTGAACTATCCTGGCTCCTGGTAATACAATTAATACTGTACAAATAAAGTGCTTGGCAAGCTGTAAGAACAGCATATAGGACCAAAATTTATGGAAAGAGCAATCGCTACAATACAGAAGTACAACAGTCCAGTTCTTTTCCCTCGCATATTTTGCAGTATCCACCTTACATAATATCCTTATGTGACTAAGGGGATGACTGCGTCAGACCAAAGCCATCATAGTTACCAGTGACACAACACCCAGGTTGCTATGATTACTGATGTCACAACCGGGTTTCCATGGTTATGATAGACATAACCACGGCAATCACAGCACTTGGTTTGTGAGTGATGTCACAGCCAGTTAGTTACCCTGGTTAAGCATGTGAAAATCAAAAGAAAGTCAGTATGGACTGAATGACACTGCACAGGGTTGTCAATTTTACAGTCATGACAGCAGGGCTCGATTAGCATGCGAACAGTATGTCACCAGGTCAGCTGTGCCATGGCTCAGGCGGTTAGTCGCTGGCCTCTCACCGCAGAGGCCTGGGTTCGATCCCAGGTCAGTCCATGTGGGATTTGTGGTGGACAAAGCAGCACTGGGACAGATTCCCCCCCCCCGAGCACTTTGGTTTCCCCCCCGTCAATTTCATTCCACCGGTGCTCCATTACAAGGAAAAAGGAAAAAATCATCTTCATCACAGGGTTGCACAATAAGCCTTAAGGCTGCGGTGTGTCTGTAGCATCTGCTGCGGGGCCCTTCACCACAAATATCACCAGGTCATACGACAGGGAGAGTGCTAGTTATTATAAGGCCGCCCCAGTCAAAGGAAAGTAATCATCATCGTAAAGTTGAGTGAGCTGACTGTGTGCATCTCTTTGTATGTTGCATCTTATGCAAACTGCTAACAAAAAGAAACTTAAGAACCATAAATTTTCTATGCCTCTTAAGTTTTAACATTATGTGTCACTTGGTAGAGAGGTGCAAACATTTTGGAGGTAATTTATATTTTCCATTCCGTGCATTACAGATTCTGGAGGTATCTGCTATCTCCATCTTTAGGCAAGAAGAAGTGGGGTTAACAACCTGCACACTGTAAAACATGAACACATCATTACACTTGCAAGTTTTGAGGAACGTAATGTCTTCACCCTTAACAACGAGTTTTTGTTGCTCTGCTTGACCCTACTACATTCCTTCAAAACATCAGGACCACTCACCCAACGACGGAGTGTCGCATCTCAGATGACCAGAATCCTTCACAGTTATACTTACTTGTGGGCAGTCTGCCGAAAGTGTTGCAGAATCTCCTCTTGGAAGACTTGTGGAGGTTGCAGAATGAGTTTAGCGAGTGCCTGTACCAGCTTCAAAACTGCCATTTCATTATACATTCTTGAGTTCTCCTTGCCTTGTTGTGACCCTTTCTGTTTCTCATAGCCTGCCTCGTTGAAATATGGCTCACTCACTAAGATCAGACCTGCCAACATACATTTAGTATAGATACATCAAAATCCTTGTATGTGAAATAACACTTGCTATTCTGCTGTTTTGGCCGATCCCAATGGCTGCGCGGTCTAAGACATGGGTCTACAGCCGCTCGCTCACTGGATTGTGGGTTCGAATCCCGACTAGGGCATGGATGTCTGTCTTGTGAGTGTTGTGTGTTGTCAGGTAGAGGTCTCTGCGATGGGCTGGTCCCTCGTCCACAGGAGTCCTACCGAGTGTGGTGTGGTCTCAAATGTGTGTGATCATGAAGCCTCGAAAAATGAGGCGGCCTAGGCCCCCAAGGACTGTCGAACCATTGGGGGGGGGGGGGGCTGCTGTTCTGTATCTTAGTAAGTCATTACAAACAGGAGGATAAGATGGCAGCACTGTGAGGTATGCTACACACAGGACTGCAGCATCCATCAACTTTTACCAAAATTGTTTAGTGCACTGTTATGCTATGCAGTTTGGCATGCCAGTACAAAACGACCTGCCTTACCAAACATTTTCAAATTTGGTGCTTCTGAAAGTTTCTTTTTACAGCAGGAATGCAATCTTATGACACTCATGTGCACAGGAAGACTGCTTACAGCTTGATGTATGACAGGAATGGGGTCATAGTGCAGTCTGATGGAGAGGGTACATATGCCTGCAGCACTGTCGTCTCTCTTTCCAAAAACAAATGTTTATGTTCTTACTTCAGTACTTCATTTTTAACCACTCTCATGCCTCTTCTGACACGCACTTCCATATACTGTGTGCAATTTCATGTCCGTGACTACAGATAATTCTATGGCTTCCTACATTAGAGAGTGACAAACAGTGCTTATTCACTTAAAAGCAGGCAGCACCGAAAGGTGCTCTGTAACTACGTGTAACCAACCTGACACCCCTCTAAGTACCTCCAGTGGATGAGTCCAAGTCCAGCAACTCAAATCAGGTCTCTGGGCAGTGCCATGACATTGTAATTGGACTATTAACTTTCCAGCTCCAATGTAAACAAACCTTATAGCAGTACAACCTAATGTTACAACTGAGAGCTGAGCAAAAGAAAGAAAGTTATGTTTCTTGTCTCCTGTACATTAATGCACTTAGCAGCATCCACATCTTTGCACCCTATACAACTGTGTTCAGTTGAACATTGCAGTATCACACTGTCCATGTTTTAGACTTCTATAATATGTAAAACTACTGCCAGAAACAGATAAAAGGTAAAGTTCTCCCTAGAACAGGCCATGAAGGCCTAGAGGGGGAGTAGAGGTACAGCTCTACTCTTTCCTTAACCTCGGCGCTAGATGGGGGGGTGGTCAACGCCACGCCCCTGCCGCTTTACCCCCGGGAATGACCCGGTATCCATTGTATAGGAGGCTGGGTGGGCCCCAGGGCTGGTCTGGATGGCTGCTGAAAATCTTGCCCCCACTGGGATTCGATCCCCAGACCGTCCAGCTCGTAGCGAGTCGCTATACCGACTACGCTATCCCGGCCCACAACAGCAACAGATATGTATTATTTTACTGATTTACTGCTTCTAGATAACATGGACACTTCGCTGCTCCAACGTTACCTGTTCAGATATGGTATGCGAAAGCAATACCATCAAAATGTAAAAGTGGAAACATATAAGCAATGTTGTTGACTCACATGAACAGTTTTAACCTTGGCAGTACCGCCACCTGGGAAGTCAGACCATTAGATGTTTATGACCAGTAACCAATGCAGTCCAGTTAAAAGTCCTTTGGGCTGAGGTGCAGTTGTGTCCATGCAAGTGAGTTAATACTATTACTTATGTTGTGTTCTGTCTGGCTGGCGCTGACATGAAATGCTATAAAATGAACACCTAACAAATTGTTACCAGCGTAAAGTGACAGATACAGTGAGAGACTTATGTTTTTGACAGGACCTGTATCTATTCACCACATAGTTAACCTGGAGATAAAAGACCTTACCCACGCTCTCAAGGTCACAGCTGTTCTTGTCGTCTCGAACAGCAGGTTTGTGTACATGAAGTTACACCCAATTGGGTACAGCCTTGGAACTTACCTTGAATTGACACAATGACTTGAAGTAAATTGGAGTGAAGGGTCCAGACTTCTGTCCCTTTCCCACTCCATGTACCAAGGAGACTCACGCACACTTTGCCATCTTCATATAAATTTGGGTTCAGGCGGTCACTGCAGTAACTGATATAGTGGCACAATGGTGGAGCCTTTGGATAATCGGCTGACAGTTGGAAATCAAAGAAAAACAGCCCGTCTTCATATGGAGTCTTCTCTGGTCCACGGATCATCACTGAATACAAATCCTGGCAAAAATTAAAATAAACAAAATTAACTATATTTCTATTATGGCCTTCCAGGTTATGACACTGTGTAGTTTGGTAGGTGCATTACAATGTTTATGAGGAACATAATGCCTCCATCTTCAGAATATCAGGCAATTGATATTAAATGTGTGCTCTCATCACTTGTAATTATACTCAGAATGTTTAGCAGCAATGTCTCCACAATCTTGTGGATCATGGTTTATTTAACCCTTTAAAGCCCAGTGGTTACTATATGTACCACCAGGTTTAACATTCAACAATTCTACGTTCTGCCCACACAGTGTATTTATGTGTTTTGTGTGGATCTCAGAACAAACAGCGATTATTTCACTGTACAGCATTAACCGACTGGTTTGTGTAACTGAGACGGAGTGTGTTTACTGCGCGGTACGGACTGTATTTATGTGTTTTGTGTGGCTCTCAGAACAAACAACGATTATTTCACTGTACAGCATTAACTGACTGGTTTGTTAACTGAGACGGAGTGTGTTTACTGCGCGGTACGGACTGTATTTATGTGTTTTGTGTGGATCTCAGAACAAACAGCGATTATTTCACTGTACAACATTAACTGACTGGTTTGTATAACTGAGACGGAGTGTGTTTACTGCGCGGTACGGACTGTAGTTATGTGTTTTGTGTGGATCTCAGAACAAACAGCGATTATTTCACTGTACAGCATTAACTGACTGGTTTGTATAACTGAGACGGAGTGTGTTTACTGCGCGGTACGGACTGTATTTATGTGTTTTGTGTGGATCTCAGAACAAACAGCGATTATTTCACTATACAACATTAACTGACTGGTTTGTATAACTGAGACGGAGTGTGTTTACTGCACGGTACGGACTGTAGTTATGTGTTTTGTGTGGATCTCAGAACAAACAGCGATTATTTCACTGTACAACATTAACTGACTGGTTTGTATAACTGAGACGGAGTGTGTTTACTGCGCGGTACGGACTGTAGTTGTGTGTTTTGTGTGGATCTCAGAACAAACAGCGATTATTTCACTGTACAGCATTAACTGACTGGTTTGTATAACTGAGACGGAGTGTGTTTACTGCGCGGTACGGACTGTATTTATGTGTTTTGTGTGGATCTCAGAACAAACAGCGATTATTTCACTGTACAACATTAACTGACTGGTTTGTATAACTGAGACGGAGTGTGTTTACTGCGCGGTACGGACTGTAGTTATGTGTTTTGTGTGGATCTCAGAACAAACAGCGATTATTTCACTGTACAACGTTAACTGACTGGTTTGTATAACTGAGACGGAGTGTGTTTACTGCATGGTACACACTGAGTCCTTACATAAAACAGACACATTTCATCTTTAACAGGTTAACAACACTGTCAGCAGCTCAGACAATACAGCGTCAAATGATAGGATGATTAATGAACAATGAATTGGAAGGGATGTGGTGGGACACAGTCATGGCACGATGTGCGGTACTATTGCAGCAACTGCCTGAAGGGAGAGGAAAAAAAGTGTCACAAAGAACCCTGTCAGACAGTGACTGTCAGGACAGTGACTGTCCCGGCTAAGATATGACACAAACATTTCCTGAATAATCATAAACGCTACAACTTCAGCCAATCTGTTTGGTATGTTACATACTTCTTAAGTTTCTATTATTTGTCTGATCCAGTAAAGAATTAGGAATGCTGACATAAGATTTACTTCAGTTGTCTCAAACACACGGCCTGTCAGTTCTTCTGGTACGACCATCTCACTGACCTTTTCTACAGAATGTGGTCCAGCTCAGTGTCAAAGACTTTTGTCACTTGCCTTATGGCTGAAAAAATGTCTGCTATCCCTGGATGGTATCACACAACATATGTCAGAAAACAGTGCAGTGAAGTATTAAATTCAGTAACTATATTTTGGTTTTGCTATGAAAAGTATGAAGTACTGTTAACGGCATGTTTAACTGTAATTAAAATGCTTACGAAAGATTCTAGTGTTCTGGAATGTGACGCTGTATCACACACCCTATCTTCCTGTGTGACTACTCTTCTTGGACAGCCTGACCCTGACGATGAAGCCGCATGATCCTTCACAGCACTGGGAATTACTCACACAACAACACAGCAACACTACTGTGTGAGCCTCAAACCTCAAATAAAATACAGACCCTCTTTATTGCTTAAAACAAAGGCGGCCTGCCTCTCAAAATTATCCATTTGGCCTGTGTATTATTTGAGTTTGACACCCCAGTTAAGTGCACCTTGGGGGGGGGGGGGGGGGGGCTCCTTTACTGGGGACTTTGAAAGATATGTAAAATAAGGTCTGCTGGTGGCATCTCTCTCTATGGGGGCCGTGTTGGGGGAAATTGGAAGGGGGACTTCTTCACCGGGGACTTTGAGGGACAGGTAAAAGAAGACTCTGGAAACATAGCGTCTCTTTCTGTGGGAGCTCTGCGAGGGGAACCTGGAAGGGAGGCTCCTTTGCTGGGGACTTATAAAGATATGTAAAAGAAGGCTCTGGAAATGGAACATCTTTCTCTATGTAGGGGCTTCGTAAGGGGAACCTGGAGGGGGGTATCTTTACTGGGGACTCTGCGAGACATGTCAGGGAAGGCTTTGGAAGGAAGCATCTCTCTCTTTACAGAGGCTCCATGAGGGGAACCTGGAGGGAGGGCTCCCATACTGAGGACTCCAAGAGACATGAAATAAAAGGCTCTGGAAAAGGTGCATTTCATCTTACAGGGGCTCCATAAGGGGAACCGAAAGGTATTTAGCAAGGGAGGGCTCGGCCAATATGTTTATTGGGCCAGAACCTGTACTTGATATATTTTTCTGTTATATATAACTTACAGGGTTCGTGGCCTTATGTTGGGCCACAGCACTCTAAGAAAGCATCTGCATTTTGGGTGGCACAAAGGGCCTGTTAAAAAGGCCTACGTGCTTCGGGCCTCTAAGGGCTCAAACCCATTAGATATTCTATTCTATTCTATTCTATTCTATTCTATTCTAAGTGCACCTTTGAATCAGGTTACAGTGCTTCTCATGTACATTCTACCTGCTCTTGTGTTATTCTATTTACAACAGTTATTGCTAAAGGTGTGTCCTTATGCCACTCACTCAACAAGCCAAGAAAAAAGAAACACTCACCATCCTATCCTCAAAGCCTTTAACCCATATGCCTGGTGGTAATGATGACCGCAGGAGTTTAATTTCTTTCCTCACAGTCCGAAAAAAGTTCTGTGGATCAGTTGGCTGGAACATGGTTAGCTTGAACTTATGGCTGCTGGGGGCAGAATCCATAATTGAGAACCCTGAAAATTATAACAAATAAACACAGAGGGGGAAAAAACTGTACTATGTGTGTCCCACAAATATGTACATGCTCTACAACTACTACTGTGTCCACAAATACACTGCTCATACCAACTGTACTACGTGTGTCCCACAAATATGTAACACTGCTCATACCAACTGTACTACGTGTGTCCCACAAATATGTAACACTGCTCATACCAACTGTACTACGTGTGTCCCACAAATATGTAACACTGCTCATACCAACTGTACTACGTGTGTCCCAAAATATGTAACACTGCTCATACCAACTGTACTACGTGTGTCCCACAAATATGTAACACTGCTCATACCAACTGTACTACGTGTGTCCCACAAATATGTAACACTGTCTACCACTATACGTGTGTTCCACAATATGTACATGCTACAACTGATACGTGTTCCCACAAATATGTAACACTGCTCATACCAACTGTACTACGTGTGCACAAATATGTACCTGCTCATACAAGTATAGTGTGTCCCAAAATATGTACACTGCTCATACCAACTGTACTACGTGTGTCCAATATGTACACTGCTCATACCACTGTAATGTGCAAATATGTAACACTGCTCATACCAACTGTACTACGTGTGTCCCACAAATAGTAACACTGTCATACAACTGTACTGTCCACAATATGTACAGCCACCAACTGTACACGTGTCCACAAAGTAACATGCTCTACAACTGCAACATGCACAGTTCAGACACACTTACACCACAGTACCAAGCTGTGGTCTGCGTCGCTCTACTTGGACTGATCCACAGGAGGTACTACAGGAGCGTCAGGTGAGTTGGTTACAAGCAGTTATAGAGCACAAATGTTCTGTGTTGCCCTCTATTAACCGACCACAGCAACACCCTTCAAAGAATACTTGTACTGGACTGTGGATAAAGTTATCTATACTCAAGGACATGGACTAGCACATAAAGTATGAACTGCAAGTCAGAAGAGACATTACATGGCATAAATATTCTGCACTGAGGCAAGAACAAAAACCCATGCAGGCATATTTGCTCGCTCCATCACCTGTGCTAGGACTCCAACTCTCTCACATTCCAGGCTGTAAGCAAGCTGCCTAAACACACAGGTGCCACAAGACTGCAATCAGACTCTAGCCTGTAGAAGGCTGAATGACTACACAGAGCACAGCCTACTATCAAAACCAGATCACTCAATCAGTCAAGAATTTCACCTCTCATGGAACCCAATAGTTCATTACCATGTTCGATAACAGCCCACCCTACACCATATCTTAAGCTAGTTTAATCCAGCCCACATACAATTTCCTTATGATTAATTTTAATATTGTAAATGTATCTACACTTGTCTTCTAACAGGACTACCACAGGGGTTTTATGACTGACACCTTTGTGGGTATTTTCCATCTCCCTATTGCAGGCCACCTCATTCTTCTTGATCTGATCACTCTAACAATAGCTGGCAAACAGTACAACCTGTAAAGCCCCTCATTACAAAACATTCTCCATCCCTCTGTTTCTTTGTATCTCCAAGGTCAACCCTCAATTATGGTTATCCTTTATAGTCCAAGAAAATGTTCTATACTACACACACAACACAAATTGCCAAAGTAGAATTTGAAAAAACTAGAAAGCCGACACAAGTTTGAAAATGTATGCAGGGTGCTGGTGTGTTCACTCTGCTACTGTCCGTATCTTGATCTTGGCAATAGCTTGTTCTGCTCTGCTCAACAGGTTTAGAATCACTCATGCTCAACTCTTATGCATAGATTGTTAACTATTTTGTCTTCAGCTACTACCTCACAGGGAACAGTCTGTCTCAGTTGTTATCTTTAGATCATAAACTGTTTCTTTGGCCTCAGCTCATACTTCACAGAATACACAGCCTGGCTCCATCATAAAGACCAATGACATAAATATACACAGGTCTTCGCGTAAAGTATATGTCATTTTTGTCTGATTTTAATCAAATCTAAATTTGGTTGATGGATTTTAGTAAAAATCCCTAATACAAAATTTCACAAAAAACATTCCATGGGAGCCAAGTTGTTCCATGCAGATGGACAGAGAGACAGGAAGGACAAAGCTGACAGTTGCATGCTGGAAGTGTTGTGCAAAGGCACCTAGTAAAAAATAACAGAACTAGGAGACAAAATAAGTCAATATTTCAGAGTTCCACGGCAACAACTTACCTTCACCACAGGCTTCATCAACGACTTCCTCTCCATGGTTCTGCGCAGGATCTGCACTTCCTTGGCCATCCTTTTCCTCCACAGAAGCAGCTGTGCTTCCAGCCAAAACCTCTTCCTTCTCAACAACTTCTGATGACTTAACACCAGTGGGCTGACACTGAGATGCCACAGCCTGTCCTCCTCCCAATCTTGACAGGGCATGCAGCATGTCCTTCAGCCCATCCTTCACCTTCTCAGACAGCTGCGGTAGCTCTGCGGTTGCTGCAATCGAACTTGACAGTAATTTAATTTTTTCACGTTCTGAATGTGTTATCTCACGTGGATCCCATTCCTCCTCCGGTTTAACTGTCTCTGTAACAACAACAGCCTCTTTGCCCCTCTTATTGTCTACAGGTACGTCGACTTTTTGCTGTTCTTCCTCAGCAACACTCCCATCTTTATTACTACCATTGTCGACTGGCGATCGAGTATTGAAAGCATCACTAAGAGTCATAAGACCCTGATTACCCCCAAATCGACGTGTAACTTCTCCATGAGCTTTAACAAGCTGAGCCTTGATAAGGGAACAAAGTTTCACACAAACATGAGAATTCGAAACCAATGACAAAGACAACGGAGAACCACACTGAGTACCCACTGTTGCTCCAGCAACATCTGATAAGTGTCTAGACTTGTGGGCTTCAGAAGAACTTGTCACATTAACAGGCGAGTTATCTGGGAAAGTGTTGTCTGCCTTTTGCAGATACAGCAACTGGAGACCCGTAACACCCGTTATGTGTGGTGACATTACGTGCGACTCCGCTCTGCCTCGCGTCACTCTTCACACGCAACTCCTTACTGGTGCGGTTCGCAGTGCCTCCGTCCGACTTGCTAGCGGTACAGTGCTGCTCCTTCACTGTCTGTCTCATGTCATCAGGCTCACGAAGAGTATTGCAATTAAGATTATCTGAAGCAGTGACCACATGCTGCTCCAAATTTATCGAGTTCTCACTGACACAAACGTCCCTTGAAGGACAGGAGTCATTAACAGCACTACTGCCACAGCCATTGACAGCCCAACTGGCAACAAGCACCAAAGGATTACTTGTGCTCCCACCGCACTCCAATACAGAAACACCATTCACTTCTCTGATTGTAATCTGTCTACTCCTCCCTTCCCATTCACTTACTTCTGACACATCCTGTATCATACCTTCTTGTTTTTTGGCCACACCCACTTCAGAATGTTTATTACTGCCAATGACAGTACTTGCAGGTGAATCTGAGACTGCATTTCCACATTTACCATCTTCATGACAATTGCTAAATGTCAATTGACTATGGCAGGGATCACTGACATCTGACTGATGAAACAGTCTACTGACTTGGTCAGCAACTCTTTGGGCAACATTGGCTCGTCCACGCTCCTCTTACACGCTCCAGCAGACCCTGGAAGTGGCTTTCATGGAAAAATGATGTTCCCATCAGCTTGTCCAAGTACCTAACAACAGATTAATAATACTTCACATGAAACCACAGAACTGCACTTAATTCAGAACTCTCAGTATACACACAAAGACTTAAAAAAACATGCTTATAAGGGCAAAACTGCATTTCACACAGATGCAGACATGACTTTATCACTGTTTATCTCCCAAACGCTCTTACTGCAAGGGACACTCAAAACATACTGTTTCCTGTTGTTTACTTCATGCAATTTACAAGTTTGACACGTGAACATGTCACAGAACTTCACTACAACATTGCTGAAGGCATAGCTATTTCTCAAGGGAGTCTCCATCTTTGTCGACAGTCTGCATCCACCTTTGAACAAGAGCATGTATTCCCACACGTTACAAGTTGCTCTCCGTCCTCTGTAACCACCGGCACATGGCATTCTGCAGTGCGCCACTGGTGTAATGGTATTGTTGCGGGCTTTTTCTCAAAGGACCAAACAGGTGATAATCTGATGGTGTGAGGTCAGAACTGTAGGGAGAATGCAGCTGGAAATATCATGGTTGCAGGCTTTTGGGTTGAGGGAAGTGCTCTTGTAAATTTCTTGTCTAGGATGACAACAGTGAAATCCAACCACTACATTGAAACACCAAGAAGTCTGTATGCTTGCCTTAAGTTAGTCTATCTCACAAGAAAAATTTCTGAAGTAAGGTTGCTCCTCCATGATGTTAGATAGCACATAAGAGTGTGAAACACAGAGGCTGTCACAAATTTTGGGTGGAGTGTTACCTACCACATGCAAAATGATAGGTGAATCTCTGGGCCCCACAGCTCAACTGGATGCAGTGACAAAGAGAAATATCTCTACCCACAAATGAGAAGCAAACACAGGTCTTCCATCCAATAACCAGAGCTCAACTGCAGCACAGTATAAGCAGTTACTGTGCGGTAGGCACTGCAAGGGGTTTGACTACAGGCTGTGTTCCAAAGTAACTACCGTATATTCTCGAATCTAATCCGCACTTTTTTTACAGTTTTAGAGGCTAAAAAATCAGATGCGGATTAGATTCGCGTGCGATAGATTCGCGTCTAGAGCTGGATTTTGGAAAAATGATTGAGCTGCTGTACAATATAACAATAACATAATTAACGTAATTAATAAACAACGTAAGAACAATACAATACAATAATCTATTATTTTATTATTTATTATTATAATTTATTATTCATCAGACTCGCCGTCATCACTCATAATTCGAGGAATGTTCAAAGATCTGGCCTTCTTTATCGCCTCCTCGCGAGTAGATCATAACTCACAAACAGTCCAGTCTTGCGTCTCTCTTGAAAAAACGTGAAGACTGCATCATCAATTTCAGGAAATCGTCCTTTCTTGGGTCCAGTGAATTTCCTTCGTGACGCCTCACACCCGCTGATCGCTGCCTTGTGTTTCCGCCATAGTCGAACGTTGCTTTCATCAACTCCAAAAATTGCAGCGGCTTTGCGGTTTCCATTCTCCTCTGCGCACCGAATTACTTCACGTTTGAACTTTGCCGTATATGAGAGTCGTTTAGATTTCAGGTGTCCCTCTTCCATAACTACGGTACACGACAAATTGGAACAAGCACCTCCCACGTTTCAACAACTAAGGCTCAGCTGGCTTCAGACGAGATTGCGCACGTCTGTTGAGAAAGGCCCCGCCTCTATCGGTATGACTCATCGGCCACAGGCGTAGCGTCGGATTTTAACGCATTGGTAGCATCCAATATTATTCAATCAGTCGCCCCGTGGGCAAGGGGTGGTTGAAGGAAAGGTGCGGATTAGAATCGCGAACTAACTTTTTTTCGTTTAAGAAGTCGCCAAAAACTGGGTGCGGATTAGATTCGGGTGCGGATTAGATTCGAGAATATACGGTACTTTCAGTGTAAAACACATTTACAATAGAGTTTGAGTCTTGAAGTTCATAACCTTCAATGTCTGGGATTTCGACCTGTTGTTACGACCCATTTCAATGCCACTGTCACAATCTTCCATGACTCGTTCCAACAAATATGAAACTGTGCAGCTAGCAGTCAGGTTCTCCACCCTCCTGCTGTTGCACAGATCACTCTCAGCGCAGTCCAGCCCTGTCTTTCACTAAGGGAGGTTGACTGCTGTCGTGCAGTATGCAATCAGACTGTCCGTCAATCATTTGATGCATTTTATGCTTTTGATATGTTTGTATTTTATTAAAAATAATTTTTTTGTTATTTTATATTTTTAGTGCTGGTACTTCATAACTTTAGTGCTGGTACTTCATAACTTTAGTGCTGGTACTTCATAACTTTAGTGCTGGTACTTCAAAACTTTAGTGCTGGTACTTCATAACTTTAGTGCTGGTACTTCATAACTTTAGTGCTGGTACTTCATAACTTTAGTGCTGGTACTTCATAACTTTAGTGCTGGTACTTCATAACTTTAGTGCTGGTACTTCATAACTTCCTGGAACTAAACAGGATTTTTATGTTGGAAATGGATTCTGATTTTCATGACAGTTTTACTTGCCCGTTACCCACGAACATCAAGGCTCTACTGCTTTAACACAACACATAACTCAGACTGTATGTACCGTATATTCTCGAATCTAATCCGCACCCGAATCTAATCCGCACCCAGTTTTTGGCGACTTCTTAAACGAAAAAAAAGTTAGTTCGCGATTCTAATCCGCACCTTTCCTTCAACCACCCCTTGCCCACGGGGCGACTGATTGAATAATATTGGATGTTACCAATGCGTTAAAATCCGACGCTACGCCTGTGGCCGATGAGTCATACCGATAGAGGCGGGGCCTTTCTCAACAGACGTGCGCAATCTCGTCTGAAGCCAGCTGATCTTTAGTTGTTGAAACGTGGGAGGTGCTTGTTCCAATTTGTCGTGTACCGTAGTTATGGAAGAGGGACACCTGAAATCTAAATGACTCTCATATACGGCAAAGTTCAAACGTGAAGTTATTCGGTGCGCAGAGGAGAATGGAAACCGCAAAGCCGCTGCAATTTTTGGAGTTGATGAAAGCAACGTTCGACTATGGCGGAAACACAAGGCAGCGATCAGCGGGTGTGAGGCGTCACGAAGGAAATTCACTGGACCCAAGAAAGGACGATTTCCTGAAATTGATGATGCAGTCTTCACGTTTTTTCAAGAGAGACGCAAGACTGGACTGTTTGTGAGTTATGATCTACTCGCGAGGAGGCGATAAAGAAGGTCAGATCTTTGAACATTCCTCGAATTATGAGTGATGACGGCGAGTCTGATGAATAATAAATTATAATAATAAATAATAAAATAATAGATTATTGTATTGTATTGTTCTTACGTTGTTTATTAATTACGTTAATTACGTTATTGTTATATTGTACAGCAGCTCAATCATTTTTCCAAAATCCAGCTCTAGACCGCGAATCTAATCCGCACGCGAATCTAATCCGCATCTGATTTTTTAGCCCTCTAAAACTGTAAAAAAAGTGCGGATTAGATTCGAGAATATACGGTACTTCAATTAACAACTACAGCATAACTTCCTTTACTAATTAACTCCACATCCCAGAATCCTTCTTTGGAACTCATTCAGATATTCAAGAAATTCCCCACATTTTGGTAACCACAGCATCATTACTGTGTTCACGACTCACTATCATATCAACTCCAAGAGAGCTAAATCCAGTCCACACACCACTCTCACCCTATTTCTTTAAGATCCATTTTAATACAACCTCCCCCCCCCCCCCCCACCTTCAAAGACTCACTGTCAGGTTTTCTGACCAAAATTTTGCAAGCACTTATAATTTCTCCCATGTGTGCTGTTCTCCTAAGTTTGTTCTTATTTCTAACAAATTCTCCTTCCAAAGCTACTCACCTGCAGTCCTTATAAACATCAAGCAACTGTCTCATCACACTCGTTGTTTGCAGCGACGGATTCTGAGTGAATATCTCTTCGAGGCGAGACATAGCAATGCGAGCCTTCTCTATGTTTGCGGCCAACTTTGGCTTCAGAATTTCATTGAAATCTTCATCAGGACATCTGTATAAATGAAAACAAACTTCTCAACAAACATCAACAGAACGTTGCTCTCTAGTCAGGTTTCAAACTTATCTGATGCAAGCAGCAGCAGCTGATGTTTGCCTGCAATATGGCTGCTTCCTTTTCACAGTACACAGCAGTTAAAACTTCAAAGAAGGACAATTCAGTTTAACAAATTAAAGTTTGCTCATATAATCAAAAGAAACGGGAGTGACCATTCGGATGACATTCAGAAACTGCACCACAATGCTCGAGCTGTGGTCTAACAGCTGTGGCTTTCACACACATTGTTAGCGTTACGTCTCACTGCACCTTTCAGTGTTCCATATTAGTGGCCACAGTACGGAAAAGGACACAAAACAGTTTAAAGTATGTGTCTGTATACTAAAAAATTAAATTTGGGCAGAAGCTTGCCATAGCATGATTCCTTGATTCAAGTAAGTCAGAAACATTACACAAAACATGTCCTGAAAAGTTTAGTTTTTTAGATGTACATCGCAGTCAAATTGGGTAACAACTTCTTAGCAGTGTAATCTGTCACAGCAATACGGCACGACACGTACACACACAGCACACAGCAGGGCTCAACTGTGATCGAATAATCACAGAATACACACACAACGAACACTGCAACATGCTCTTACCCTTAGTCTGTGAACAAGTAATCACAGTAAGAAGCATCGTGTGTATTTGATATTTACTGTCAGTCATGTATAATAATTTAAAATCTGCAGCTTCACTACAAGATCAACTGCAACTATACTGAATCCACGGAAGAAGTTCCACAGACAGTTGGAGTAACAATACTCCTGGCTTCTCCCATTCTGCTTACTACTGCATTCCCTCCTACTACCCTTCTGTCCTAAGTCAACCAGTCCATTGCGCTTGTCGCCAGTGAAGGTTATGATTATCAATATTCAGGTGAAACAATGGACAGGCACCTGGAGATAAATACAGGCAAACACAATGGAGGAGAAAGCACAACAGCTCAAGGGAGTCACAAAGAGGTCAACAGTAACTGTTGCAACTTTGCATCTAAATACGTTAAATTGGAAAAGCGATAAAGATCAAACAAAGGACACCGATAACAGACAATTATGTTCTTCCCTCAAAGTAAAAGACCACATTTCACACCCATACAAAAAGTGGCAAATTATTGTTTTTAAGATGTTGATCTTCAGTGTTTTGGAAAGCACAATGGCTGATACATTTAACTTCTTTGATAGACAGCCTCATAAGTTGTCACATATTTCAACCAGTAAGTTTTACCTTACAGTATTTATGCAAGCAAGAATTAACAGGACATACACATCATCAGCAATAAAACAGTCTTCTGATTCTGTTTCCCATGATGCTTCACTGCTGCCATCATCCCACAATTCTCCCTCGTCACTGTCATACTCGCCAACTTTGTACAAATCCTGCGGCCATGACATCGACACATGCCCGTCTACCCACCAAACACGCACCTGTAAACACAGAATGCACAACCTCAATAACTGAAATCAGGTAAGATAACACAAAGCTCTTCCTTTCTGACATTAGTCTTAACTTATTCCATCACTTCTACTAACACAAAATCAACCTTTGCAGGATAGTTGCCAATATATAATATATATGTATATATATAAAATAATGTGTGTGTGTCTTACTGATGGTGCTCATCATGGCTAGGTGCCACACCAGTACGATTTGGCGTGACCGGTCGGCCGAGTGCTATTCAGTTACCATCTTTCATATATTTCTGTGCCAAGTGACACCCACACTACTTACTCCACATTTCAACGTCCAAATGCTGTACAAATATGTCGTGATTTCCTACATTTACTTTCTGATCAGTGTTGCCCCTTCCTTCAAAGTAGTCTCCTTGGGACTTCACACAGTGACCTCAGCATAACCACAGCAATTAACAGGCATAGACAGTGACTACAGTAAATGTAAACTGTTCATTGAATACATCAGTTCCATGTGTTTTCACCTTATGAAGCCTTCAGAATTGGGTCCAAGGTACTTGGGTGGATAACAATATGCAACTTACACAAAGATAAATGAATGTATAAAATCTGCTGTTTTTGATGAGGGCATCCTATTGTGCAAAAACAATAGTTAAGGATAAAAATTTCAGTTTGACACTACATTTTAGTCCTGTATTAGACAGATGCGGCATGTTTCGCCTCATTCTCATTAAGCCATTTTCAGGTCTGGCCCCACAAGAATACATAAAGGATTATTTGGATTTTACACACACACTGCGCACAGTACTATCAGATGTCAACCTTCTACAGAGCTTGTGCTAAATATAAACACATGAAACTGTTGTTGTTAATCTGTTGATTGTAAAATAGTCTTTAAAAAGGTTTGTCACCTTTTTTGCCTATGAACAACCAACATAAAACAGCTGCATCAAATTAAAATTTTCTTCTTCATTTGCAATGTCGGTACCTTTCATAGCAAATGGTCTCATACCACAGAACATGGTAACCCACAATACCACAGCAATGCCAGTGACAGCCAATTCATTCTCATATGATGATGGCATCTGAAGTTTTCATTAAGAACTATAATTAAAATCCTTACCATTCCTTCTGGATAATTGTCTAAAACTTGACCAGCTGTGGAGTTTGCATCTTCTCCCTCAAAGTTGGCCACCCTGATCACGACAGTGCCAGGGCGGTACTGGAAGTCGGGGTGATCCTTGAGGTCATACACACTCACTTCCTTTTCTTCCAACATTGCAGGGCTGAAAATCAACACTGCTGGTGTAATTACTGTATTTACCCAAACACAAGATGAACCAGCATACAAGAAGACCCTCTTTCACCCTATTTGATTTTCAGGAAATATCTGTACAGAACATACGTATAGTAGGATACTTCCATACAAGTCCCTGGTGTTAGGTCAGCAAGCCTGGGTTGATGTCATGAAGTCAAGAACACAAAGTCACGTGCTCACGCTGCAGCAGTAATCATGTGGCTGCTGTTGGAGGGCCCTAAGGTCGCGTTATACTAGTTGTTGTCAGTACGACGAGAAGTACTGCTGTTCATTTTTCAACACGTAATTTGTCTGGGTAGTTGCTGAGACTTGCACTAAAGCTCAACATTCTAAACAAGAGGAATTTTATGGAAGTAATCCTACTGTAAATGTGCGGGTGATTATAAGATGATCACCAGACTTTTCTGATGCTGAATGAGGACGAAAATCTCGTCTTTTACTTGGGTAAATGTGATAGTATTACTGCATTTCTGGACTCCAACCATCACCTGCATATTCTGTACAGAGCATATATCAGACATTGGACCTGTTTCAACCTTCAGGTGAAAAGGCACAGAAATACAATAAAATCTTGCGTTGACAGATGTGTCAGGTGATTCAAGACTGACATCTTACCCTCCCAGATTACGCAAATGCATGAAGCGACAGAGACGTAGTTACATTGCAAAGCCTACAACAGATATGTAGGTTCATGCTGTCACGCCTGACAGCCTGTAACCAGATCACACAGTCATCAAACAAAAATCGTACAGTATTCTTCGGACTCCACCAACTAACCCACTGACTGGCGTGCTCCTGTGTGTCCCAGCCTTGTAAGGTACTAATGTGGCAAATCTTGGTGCTTGCTGCTCAGTCATACAACACATACAGCAAGACTTACCAAGGCTCCTCCTGAGAGGTGTAGGTTTTAAACCATTTCACTCTAGCTGTCCTCCCCGCGTGGTCGACGCTCTGAACCACCCCATATACTCTCATGCAACTCTCGTCCTTGTTCTCAATAACAAAGTCACCAGGGAAGAATTCTTGATCATCCAGATGGTGGATAGGATAAAGCTGAGTTGATGGAATTCCACACTCAACTGAACCATCCTGCCAGAAAATGAACTGAATTACAGTAAAAGTCCACTCTTCCAGCATTCTGTTTAGCAGCAATTTCACTCTAATAGCATTCTTTTCAGTACAGTCCATAGTGAATTTACATCTCTGCATGTGATACTGATGATCACCCAGAGGAAGAAATTAATGATGCATCAGCTCCTAGAACACATGGGAGGCAGCAAACACTGTGATGTATCATTTTATTCATTGAAATGTTTTGTAAATACATTTTACTTTTCATTTTATTTTTTCATCCTAGCCCACATTAAAATTGCTTTTCATGAGTCGACTATTCTATCAGCAGAATCAATCTATTGGCACGCCCTACTCCCGAACTGAACTGGAAAAATAGTTTAATGTATCACCACTGAGTTAGGAAAAGGTAAAAGAAAAAATTTGTCCCTACATTTAAGCATCGCGCTATGGCCATGTCTCTCCAGTGGTGGCAGAGCTGGATGTCATCTTAACCCTGCCACTGGATGGAGATGGGATGTCCAACTTACACTCCAGCAGCTATAACGCTGGTATTCAAGAGCTAGAAGGCTGGTGGGCCCCTGAACCAGCCCAGATGCAGTGGCAGAGAAAAATGCCTGCTTCTGCCTAAGACTTTTCAGCGTCCAGTTCTTTGTTTACTGGGGCCTTACGTTTGTCACGCAGTGTCATGAAGTGACTTCCAAGATGGTAACCTATTAACTGAGCGTGAAGCTCACAGGCAAAGACACAACCATCCGGGATGCAACACTGTGTCATTGCATGAGTAGTTTCTGACACTTTGGAGGATTGTACTGCCTTCACCTTCAGGGTGAAGCAGTTGAAGAAGACTCCTTGACCTTGTCAATGAAGGCAGCACAATCCTTCAAATAATCAGCAAACTACTCACCCAACAAAACAGCGCACACCCCAGAACACCTCAATCATTGGCAACACTGCTGTCAGAACCTGAGAGCTCACACCTCACCTGCCATACAACATCAGCGACAGACGAAGTAGAGAGTGTCTCCACCACAACGGTCTGCCCTGGTTGCACTGCTATCAGTGGAGCTTGTTTCCGGCTTTTCGCAGCTTCTTCTTCTTCAGAACTTTGTCATTAGGGCAGGCCCACGTTTCTTCTTTCCTGCAGATGACAAAACAGAACACTAAGGCTACGAAGAATGTAACATATCATGTACTAGTCATACGGATTATCCTGATCTGCACAGCAAGTCACAACTGGACTGATCTGCACAGTAAGTCACACACTGGACTGATCTGCACAGTAAGTCACACACTGGACTGATCTGCACAGTAAGTCACACACTGGACTGATCTGCACAGTAAGTCACACACTGGACTGATCTGCACAGCAAGTCACATACTGGACTGATCTGCACAGCAAGTCACACACTGGACTGATCTGCACAGCAAGTCACATACTGGACTGAACTGCACAGCAAGTCACACACTGGACTGATCTGCACAGCAAGTCACACACTGGACTGATCTGCACAGCAAGTCCACACACTGGGACTGATCTGCACAGTAAGTCACACACTGGACTGATCTGCACAGTAAGTCACACACTGGACTGATCTGCACAGTAAGTCACACACTGGACTGATCTGCACAGCAAGTCACATACTGGACTGAACTGCACAGCAAGTCACACACTGGACTGATCTGCACGCAAGTCACATACTGGACTGAACTGCACAGCAAGTCACACACTGGACTGATCTGCACAGCAAGTCACACACTGGACTGATCTACACAGCAAGTCACACACATGACTGATCTCACAGCAAGTCACCACCACTGGACTGATCTGCCACGCAAGTCACACACTGACTGATCTGCACAGCAAGTCACACACTGGACTGATCTGCACAGCAAGTTCAAAAACACGGACTGATCTGCATCACAAGTTCACACACTGGAACTGATCTGCACAGCAAGTCACACACTGACTGATCGCACACAAGTCACACACTGGACTGATCTGCACAGCAAGTCACACACTGGACTGATCTGCACAGCAAGTCACACACTGGACTGATCTGCACAGCAAGTCACATACTGGACTGATCTGCACAGCAGGTCACAGACTGCACCTGTGCAGAAGTATTTTCTGTAACATGCAGTATCAGATCTGTGTACTGCTACAACCAAGCTGGGAGTACTTTATTTCAAAATGAACAGATGTTCCCTGAGAAAGCATCTCAAGTTCTCACTCAGCAATTTTGATAACATTCTACCTCAAATGATGTAACAAATTTAGTGAAGCCAGGCACAAAGAAAAAATTGGTGAAGGAAACAGTTTGCTTAAAAAACACAGTGTATTATGTTGAGTATTTTTATTCCAGATTAATTCTAAACTAGTCTGGGAATGCCATCAATCCCTGATGAGACTGGCAGAACATAACAGAGTTCAACTGATATGGGTGCCAGGACATATGGGAATTGACGGGAATGAAACGGCTGATCAACTAGCTAGACAGGGCTCCTAACGTCCATTTATAGGACCTGAGCCTGCACTGGGCATATCTGCTAAGATTGCCAGGGAGGTGATCAGGGGATGGACGAATAGGAAACATACAGAATATTGGCAGTCCATTTATGGACAAAGACAGACTAGAGACTTTCTCAAAAGACCCTCTGCTAGAAGAGTTGGAGAACTACTCAATTTGAACATAAACTAGCTAAGGATACTGACAGGGCTGTCCAGAGGACACTGTCATTTAAAGGGACATTTGTCTAAACTGGGGCTAGTAGACAGTCCCGAGTGTGATAGATGCAAACAGGCATCTGAAACGGCCTCGCATGTTCTCGGCGACTCTGAAGCCTTGGCTGCAATAAGATTCAGGTACCTGCGGTATCATTTTATGAAACCAGGGGACTTTAAGGATATCTCTGTAAGCAGGTTACTGCCCTTTGTTCAAAGTGCGGGGCTGCTAAACAAATGAATACAAGGGCTGCACAAAGGATCAGAAATGGTCGATGTGTATGGGATGCTCTGGTGCCCACCCTACTTCTATTCCATTCTATTCTATTCTATTGAGTATTTTTATGACAATGGAAAAAGTTCTTGTGAATGTTGGTGATATTACTCGTGCACAACCATTGCCAAAAGTCTGTATGTTACAGTACCCACAAAGCTCCTCATTTTAAGTAAACATAGCCACACAACAGCACTCTTACCCTGTGAGCCAATGCTACTGCAGCCACTGCTGACAGACGCTGTGTCCGACATACTTGCAGTGTCCTCTGTATCCCAGTCATCTACGTGCTCAACACCTTGTGTGGGGCTGCCATTAGTCACTGCCACTGTTGGTATTATTGAATGCACAGCTGCTGCGGACTGGTTCTTACTGACTGCCCCTAGAATATCAGTATGTGTTGGAGCGTGTTGGTTGGTAGCGTCGACAAATCCACTGAAATATCAAATGTTGAAGGTGAAACCAGTGGTTGACACAAGTCACAGGGGCCTGCAGGGGATTACAACAGTAGGCACACGGTGGAGCCTTGACTGGCCTCAGCACATACTGTTTATATTTATGTTTATGGATTGCAATATAAACATTCATCTGAAGCCACACAAGAACAGGGAAATGAAACACAGGGCGTGCATTTTAAGTGTCACTTTAACAGCGCCTGTCTGCTGTCTAGAGATGTTCACTCAAAACTGCTGTGATCTTGGCCAAACAGGTGCAAAAGGACATCAGACAGATGTTTATCACCAGTAACTGATAAATATCAGTTAAAATATGTCGGGCTCAAGTGCATTGAATCAAAAATCCACGTTTGCAGTGATAGGGACTTGCATTTCTGATAGGATGTGTATTTTCTCTGCAATGTTAGCCCAGACATAACAGACCCTTACTGATAGCATCAAGGTCATAGCTGTTCTCAGCAGTAAGGAACAGTGGGTATTGTGATATGCTGGAAATTCAGGGGGTAGGCCTCACGCATGACTGGTGGTTGCATTAAGTGTGCCGTGTAACGATGCTGTCAGCCGCAAAGATTATATAACATCAGAGATAAACGAATGAATATGGAGCATTGGTAGAATGATATTAACAGGAAAAAATGGACATACTCAGAGCAAAAATTTCTGAGTGTCGCTTTGTCCACCACAAATCCCACATGCACTGGTGTGGGATAACAGCCGGCCTGTGTTGAGATGCCAGAAATTAACCACATCAGCCATGGCATGGCCTCCAGTGGTAACGTTAAGATATGAATTTCTGAAAAACTGATATAATTAACTCAATGTGAAACACACCTATGGTGACACAAATTTAACTCAATGTGAAACCCTTATGAGTGACACATAATTAACTCAATGTGAAACACACCTTATGAGTGACACATAATTAACTCAATGTGAAACACACCTTATGAGTGACACATAATTAACTCAATGTGAAACACACCTTATGAGTGACACATAATTAACCAATGTGAACACACTTATGAGTGACACATAATTAACTCAATGTGAAACACACCTTATGAGTGACACATAATTAACTCAATGTGAAACGCACCTTTTTTCATCAGCCACCAGTCACTCAGCTACTCAAACAATTCTCCATCACTTGCCAAACTGTAATGTTCATTACCATCCTGACAACAGTCCAGTCAATTACAAGGCCTGTGTAAGATTTCATAACATAATTTTCACGAGGAGTTGTTAGCCCCCTGCCCAAGACCAAAGACAGAGCATCACCCCCAGCAACTGAGAAGTCAGTATATTCACAGCTACCCTTAATACCTGAAATATCCCTATGGGCATACTATAACACAGCACAAGGCACCCACACCACATGACATGTAACAAGTCATATCAAAATCTTACGGATAACCCAAGTTAATCCCAGACCAGTCAATGTGGGATTTGTGGTGGACAAAGAGGCACTTGGACAGGTTCTCCTCTGATTACTTCAGTTTTCCCCTGCCAGTATGATACCATCAACACTCCACCCCCTGTCACATAAGCTATACAATATTAGCAACTGACAGCATAATTATGTAACATACAAACTTCTTAAAATCTGCCAAAACACTCAGAACAGCTAAGTAAGAATTCACCGACTTACCTTTGCTCCTGTTCTCCTTTGGGCTGCCCTGCTGCAATGTGCAAGCAGGTCCATTTATAGGAGAGCTGCCATCCAGTACACACTCACGTTGCAAACGCCTCCATTGTTCTTTCGTAACAATGGTGTCGTACTCTCGAAATGTGTAGAAATTACGATCACCAACTTGTAAAGTGCAAGGTTCAAAGACATTCAATAAACGAAGCCTGCAGCAAGAATATATATTTAGGTTCTCAGAGTTACAACATTATGTCTTTTGAGAGGTGACAATATGCAGTGAGGAGGATTCATAACAACATTTCACAGGAATCCCAGAAGACGAAGGCAGTAAGTTCATCTGAAACATTGGTACCTATCTACTAGACAACACAGCTTCACTAACCTTCAGAATCATAACAGTTTCTGGAGTCTCACAAAGGTTAAAGACAACAGCAGCACAACCCACAACAGACGTGCAATACGTAAGGTTCCCTCAGTCATAAAAATTAAATCAGAAGTCATTACATTAAACGTACCTTACTTATTCCATCAAAGTGCCATTATGGTTTAACACAATCCCCAAAGCACATTCATGAATTTATTCCATTCTGAAACAAGTTTAAAATTCTGCTGCTGTATACATCAGGCCCTTGTATTTGCCAACCATTAAGGGCCAGCCATTTCCACTTCCTCATTATTGTGGAGTCAGTAATCTCCCAAGTGTTGCTTCAGTGGCCAAAACAAATGACAGTCTGCCCAGGGGCAGTCAGGACTATATGATGGATGATCTAGATGTTCCCAGTAAAATGACTGCAACAACTCGTGTCCTAAGTGCGCAGTGTGGAGCTGCAGTGTCACGCTGAAGGACGACATCTTGCAATAAATCATTTGTTTGGGCCACTGCCTTCCAGTGCGGTGTAGCTGCGGTTTCACTCTTCCGGCATGTTGTGCAGCACTGAGTGGTAGTTACCAACGTTTCGGGAGAGCCTGTTGGTCCCAGCTTCATAGGCAAAGCTTGTCCGTTGAGAACAGGACCAATAGGCTGTCCTGAAACATCAGTAACTAACTACCAACCAATGCTACGTAACATCCCAGAAAAGTAAAGCCCATTTGTAGCATGCCTTATACTTTTTCAACATACAGTACTTACTAATACTATGAAGTGCATCAATAAGAGAATACAAAGTATGCCTGGTACAGGCAGATCGCAATCTTACGGCACCTGTGTGTACATGCAGATTGCTTACAGCTTGGTGTACAAGTGAAATGGGGATCATAGTACAGGCAGATGGCATAAGCAATCTACTTGCAGCAGAATCGTCTCTCTTCCTAAATACATGGATTTGTGTTCTTACCCCAGTACATCATTTTTATTCATTTAATACTTCTTCTGACATACACTTCCATACACTGCATACCATTTCATGTCCGTGATTATGGACAACTCTATGGGAAGAGTGGCCAGCTATAAGAGCTTCAAGAACTCCACTTTAGGAGGCAATGTAGGCAAGAGTAATGTGTTTATTCATCAAGTCTACCATACGCTAAAACACATCTCACCTGAGTAAATGCAGCCAGGGCAAGAGGCACCAGTGACGTGTGTGAGCCACGATGTGCCCTGCTGTGCTCTATGGCTTCCTATCTTAGTACCAGCATTCTATGAAGAACAGTGGTTTTGTTCAGATAATGGGATGGCAACACAGAATGATGGGCACAACACACCCGACACCCCTCTAGTACCTCCTGCAGACAAGTCTATGCACAGCACAGAAATAATTTCTTTGCACAATGCTCCAAGATTGTCAACAGACTCTAATGTTTAGTGTTTAGGTAGAAGTATATGCCAGGTTCTAAACTAAAGTGACCATTTTAAACACACCTTTTCAGGTCTTCACCATGCACAAGAAATCTGGGCTGCTCCTTCTCAGCACCAGCACCATCTTTTGAGTAGGCACGACACTGCCAGTGTACTCCAACTGAGTCAGTCTTTACTTCTTGTACTATCACTTTAACAATTTTGTTGGCTTTGGCTCGCTGCACTTTCAGTTCTTTGGTACAGTTAATCCACTCTGCGTCTTCCAAACAATGTAACGGACCCCACAGTGTCTGACCAGGGTAGAAATCATCCCGATGGCCTGGAAAATCACATTCCTGAAACAAAAAATTAAGTATACTGAGTACACAATGCAGTGTACAGTAAGGTTCTAGATTACAGGCCATGTCAACAAAGACTGCTCAGAATACCAAGGACAGCAAAAAGGACGAATGCATCGGTGATTAATCAAGTTAAGCCTAGCTGTAATAGGCAAATTGAAATATTTCGGACATATAATGCATGTCAGATTGACTGGAAAAAGATTTGATGTTTAGATTGACAGACAGCAATAAAAGAAGATGAGGACAGCAGACAACACAGACAGACGAAATACGAAGAACCATGATGATGAACTGGCATGACACCATAACTGTCATGCAAAACAGAAGGCAATGGAGGGACCTGATCTACAAGGCCGTGGAATACAGGAAATGACAAAACGAAAATGACCAAGGGATAGCAAGACCCTGTACCCCTTTCTAAGAAAATCTAGTGGGATCACCAGGGGTCACTTGCGACCTGAAGGAACTACTACTATTACTACTACACTACCTACTGCCACCACCACTGCTGCTACTACTACTACTACACTACACTACTACTACTACTACTACTACTACTACTACTACTACTACTACTACTATGTTCCCTCAGCACAAATTCATTAACCCTGTGTCTCTTACAAAGAGACACAGGTTTCTGTATAAGGTAAGAAATTTTTTGAGTAGCTGAGCAACTGTTAGTTTCTCAAGAGAGACTTTGTTCCATGTAGTTTGTTATGTTTGTATTTATAGTTAACTTGAGAGTTAAGAGGCAGAAAGTATCAGGAGACTGAACACAGCCACGCAATGAGGAGCGTCATGATTTGTGCTCTTCAGCAAATATTATTAGTGTGAACAAATCAAGAGGATACTGCATGTATTGTGGAGAAGAGAAATGTACACAGGGTTTTGGTGGGGAAACCTGACAGAAAGAGATCACTTTGAAGACCCAGACATAGATGTGAGGGGAATATTAAAGTGGAAATTCACGAAATAAGATGGGAGGACATGGACAGGATTAATCTGGTTGAGGACGGTGCAACCGGCATGCTCGTAAATACGGTCATGAGCTGTCACGTTCCAAGAAATACAATGGCTTCCTTGAATATCTGAGGAACTGTCAGCTTCTCAAGAAAACTTGTCCCATGGAGCCAGTCAGTTATGATTAAAGAAGAGTCTCATTCCACTAAGCACAAAATCAATGAACCTCACTTAAAGAAAAACATAGCTTCATTAGGCTAAGAGCGATCTGTGCAAATAGCAGGCTGGGGGAAAGCCAATTTGCTGGCCACATGGTCTCATCCCGATTCATCAGAATGACAGGTCAAAACAGGCGATCATGAACTGCAATCATAACAATGAGGTTCATGGACATGACGACTCTACTGTATTCAGACACTGAAACTGAGGGGAATTAACTGTCACACTCAGAAACTGACATTTAATCAAGTAATTTTAAAAATATGAAAATGAAGTTTCAAACTACGTACAAAATCTCTACAGTAATACTAGTACAGTGCCTTCACAGCTGCGGCTAGCACACATATCGGCAGTGGTATAAGGCAAGTATATCTTTGGGTGTTCTATGGTATGCCCACGGTAGGAAACAGAGCAGCAAGAAACAGACATAAAAGTTGCATGTCCTAATATTACTTTCATTTTACCAGCTATCACAAAATCAAACATCATGCTGCAGTTTTCACAACTACCGAACGAGCATATTTTCAATTCAATGCACAGCAAGATGTGTTTCGCAATATATGTACTTACACAATCTCTCTTCTCATTAAAATCCTCCAAGCCACTTGCTTCGACATCATTAATAACACATCGCGATCCATCGGCGCACTGAATTAGTAACTTGGAATGAACAGTCTTGATTCCACCAACCCAAGAATCCAGACACGCTGCTATATCAGTTGCAAATTCCTATAACGGAGTAAAATCACGCAGACAAAATTTCAGGTTCACAGGAACACAGAATAGCGACAACAAACATCAATCTTCTGAGACATTCTTCTTCTTCATCTGTGTCTCCACTATCCAAGAATGATAAGCACCTCCCTAGTTGCTCTCCTCCATCCATCCCTATCCTGCACTACTTGTCTCCTATTAACAATTCCCATCTTTCTTATATCATTCTCTACATCCTCTTTCCATCTAGCCTAGGGTCTCCCCTTAGGTTGTTTTTGGTGTAAGTTGGGTTGGTATATTTTCTTGGTGTTTCTTGCATCATCCATCCATTGTAGATGTCCCCTTCTGATACGTAACTTTTTTTAAATGTTCATCCACCAACAACTCAAAATACTATTATTTATTCAACCAAATCATTATCTTTTAAAAACTAAATGGTGTTATATTTATGTATTTGTGTTTCAGACCATATTAGATCACGACTGCCAACCAAACACACTCATACAAACTTAAAGTCACAGCAGCCAAAATATGTAAACAAAACCAGAAACATGACCCACAGAGTTTCAGCTCCGAGATTCAATTTGTGACACAAACTCAATTCAATGTTGCCAAACATACATATACAACAACCAAATGTATTCTAAGAAGGCTAGGCATTCACAGTATCAGCGAGGTAACCGCAGCCACAGCTCTGTACAGACACACACTAAACACTTGCCCAAAACATCACAGTTTACAATTTCTGTCAAAAATGTCTGTTCAGTATGTCACATTCCTGTTGCGTCACTGCGTCACTTTCATCCTTCAAACGAGTTTCCTATGCCTAAGCTTTCTGAATACATTTCCTTTTTCCCTTTATCCCATGGCATAATTTTATGGGGCAATTCACCGCATAGTATTAGTGATTTCAAGATGCAAAAATGAAATCTCTTGTAAACAACTGTTTTAAAAATTGGGAATCTTACCCTTATACTGTCAATATATACTTTCTTTATTGTTATTTGTGGTGAGAAATTGGGATCTATACATAACTAACCAAGAAGTCCATGGCATTAACACTAGATATAATATAATATTCCAACAGTAATCAAAAACTTTCAGCCTCAATATTATTTACACCCACAAATGAAGATGAAATAACGGCTGTTATTAAAGATTTAAAAAACAAACAATCAAATGGACTAGATGGGTTTTCAAGCTTCCTTATCAAAAAATGTTATATATATTTAATTAAACCACTAACCTTTTTAACTAATCTGTCACTTGGTACTGGAAAATTTCCGGAAAATCTTAAAACCTCAAAAATAAAACCCTTGTTTAAAAATGGAGCTCCAAATAAAATTGAGAACTACAGGCCAGTCTCGTTGGTTTCGACTTTTTCAAAAAGTTTGGTGAAAGTAGTAAGTATTAGATTAATAAACTTTCTAAAAAAGCACAACATGTTTATAGAAAGTCAACACGGTTTCCGTAAAGGTAAATCCACCGGTACAGCATTAGTTAACTTTCTGGAAGATGTGTATAAAACACTAGATAATAAAGAAGTATGTGTAGGTCTATTTTTAGATTTATCTGAAGCGTTTGACATGGTAAATCATAATACCATATTACAAAAATTAGATGCATATGGCATTAGAGGAATTGCACATCAGTGGGTTGCTTCTTACTTAAAAAACAGAAAACAGCTGGTAGAAATTGACCATCTTGAATGCAACAACTCACGAAATCCAACAAAAGCGATCAGAAGAAAAAATAATTCAATCTGGAGTCCCACAGGGTTCAATTTTAGGGCCGTTGTTATTTTTAATATATATGAATGATATAGATACAAAGATCAGCGATGATATAGGCATCAAACTAACACTCTTTGCCGATGATACTAGCATTTAATAACTGGTAAAGACATACAGGATCTAACTTTAAATTTGGATAAAATTAATAAAAGTATCTTACCCTGTTTGACAATAACAAATTGATTATAAATAAAGACAAACCATTGGCATTAGGCTTTCATCACAAATTAAATAAACATGTAGTATTTCCTGACATAATATTGAAAGACAGACAAATTAATTATGTACCCAAAACAAAATTTTTGGGAAATAGATAAAAAATTTTGGGAGTCTGGCTAGACCACAATATAAATTGCGATTTTCACGTGGGAAAATTAGTAATTGAACTAAGTAAACTTTGTTTTGCAATAAAAACAATAAGTCATTTGTAAATAAAAATATTGTTAAAACCATTAATTTTGCATATTGCATTCATCTTTGAAGTATGGTATTTTATTTTGGGGAAACGTTAGAAATGTTAAGAAAGTTTTCAAACAACAAAAAAGGGCAACAAGATTAATAGCTAATATTTCAAGCACCACAAGTTGTAAACCATATTTAAAAAATTAAAGATTATGACACTGCCATGTAGTATATCTATGAAATTCTTCTATACATTAAAATGTCCCTAAATAAATTCAAAACTAATTCTATGTTTCATTCACACGATACAAGGACTAAGTCATATTTATTCATTACAAGCCACAACACCAAACTATTCAAACACAGTACTGCTTACAACGGTGAGCTTGTTTATAACAAACTGCCTAGCGAAATTAAAAGTGTTAAGTCCATAATAAAATTCAAGAAGACACTTAGAAATTTCCTACTTCAAAAGAGTTTTTATTCGGTGGAAGAATTTATGACAGTTAACTCTTAATTTGTACGAACTGGGTTAAAGATGTATCTGTGTATTGTAATTGTCAGTGCTTTCTTTCTTATGTGTATTATGTTAATTAGTGTCTTGTGAGGTCCTGTACATGTATGTAATTATATTAGATTTATGTGTTTGTTTGCTTTTACTGTAATTGTTATACTGTTTACTGTAACTACTGTCTGTACTATGTTAATTAGTGTCTTGTGAGGTCCTGTACATGTATGTAATTATATCAGATTTATGTGTTTGTTTTGCTTTTACTGTAATTGTTATACTGTTTACTGTAACTACTGTCTGTACTATGTTAATCAGTGTCTTGTGAGGTCCTGTACATGTATGTAATTATATTAGATTTATGTGTTTGTTTGCTTTTACTGTAATTGTTATACTGTTTACTGTAACTACTGTCTGTACTATGTTAATTAGTGTCTTGTGAGGTCCTGTACATGTATGTAATTATATCAGATTTATGTGTTTGTTTGCTTTTACTGTAATTGTTATACTGTTTACTGTAACTACTGTCTGTACTATGTTAATTAGTGTCTTGTGAGGTCCTGTACATGTATGTAATTATATCAGATTTATGTGTTTGTTTGCTTTTACTGTAATTGTTATACTGTTTACTGTAACTACTGTCTGTACTGTGTTAATCAGTGTCTTGTGTGGTCCTGTACATGTATGTAATTATATCAGATTTATGTGTTTGTTTGCTTTTACTGTAATTGTTATACTGTTTACTGTAACTACTGTCTGTACTATGTTAATTAGTGTCTTGTGAGGTCCTGTACATGTATGTAATTATATCAGATTTATGTGTTTGTTTGCTTTTACTGTAATTGTTATACTGTTTACTGTAACTACTGTCTGTACTGTGTTAATCAGTGTCTTGTGTGGTCCTGTACATGTATGTAATTATATCAGATTTATGTGTTTGTTTGCTTTTACTGTAATTGTTATACTGTTTACTGTAACTACTGTCTGTACTGTGTTAATCAGTGTCTTGTGTGGTCCTGTACATGTATGTAATTATATCAGATTTATGTGTTTGTTTGCTTTTACTGTAATTGTTATACTGTTTACTGTAACTACTGTCTGTACTATGTTAATTAGTGTCTTGTGAGGTCCTGTACATGTATGTAATTATATCAGATTTATGTGTTTGTTTGCTTTTACTGTAATTGTTATACTGTTTACTGTAACTACTGTCTGTACTGTGTTAATCAGTGTCTTGTGTGGTCCTGTACATGTATGTAATTATATCAGATTTATGTGTTTGTTTGCTTTTACTGTAATTGTTATACTGTTTACTGTAACTACTGTCTGTACTATGTTAATTAGTGTCTTGTGAGGTCCTGTACATGTATGTAATTATATCAGATTTATGTGTTTGTTTGCTTTTACTGTAATTGTTATACTGTTTACTGTAACTACTGTCTGTACTGTGTTAATCAGTGTCTTGTGTGGTCCTGTACATGTATGTAATTATATCAGATTTATGTGTTTGTTTGCTTTTACTGTAATTGTTATACTGTTTACTGTAACTACTGTCTGTACTATGTTAATTAGTGTCTTGTGAGGTCCTGTACATGTATGTAATTATATCAGATTTATGTGTTTTTTGCTTTTACTGTAATTGTTATACTGTTTACTGTAACTACTGTCTGTACTATGTTAATTAGTGTCTTGTGAGGTCCTGTACATGTATGTAATTATATCAGATTTATGTGTTTGTTTGCTTTTACTGTAATTGTTATACTGTTTACTGTAACTACTGTCTGTACTATGTTAATTAGTGTCTTGTGAGGTCCTGTACATGTATGTAATTATATCTGATTTATGTGTTTGTTTGCTTTTACTGTAATTGTTATACTGTTTACTGTAACTACTGTCTGTACTATTTAATTAGTGTCTTGTGAGGTCCTGTACATGTATGTAATTATATCAGATTTATGTGTTTGTTTGCTTTTACTGTAATTGTTATACTGTTTACTGTAACTACTGTCTGTACTGTGTTAATTAGTATCTTGTGAGGTCCTGTACATGTATGTAATTATATCAGATTTATGTGTTTGTTTGCTTTTACTGTAATTGTTATACTGTTTACTGTAACTACTGTCTGTACTACGTTAATCAGTGTCTTGTGAGGTCCTGTACATGTATGTAATTATATCAGATTTATGTGTTTGTTTGCTTTTACTGTAATTGTTATACTGTTTACTGTAACTACTGTCTGTACTACGTTAATCAGTGTCTTGTGAGGTCCTGTACATGTATGTAATTATATTAGATTTATGTGTTTGTTTGCTTTTACTGTAATTGTTATACTGTTTACTGAAACTACTGTCTGTACTATGTTAATTAGTGTCTTGTGAGGTCCTGTACATGTATGTAATTATATCAGATTTATGTGTTTGTTTGCTTTTACTGTAATTGTTATACTGTTTACTGTAACTACTGTCTGTACTACGTTAATCAGTGTCTTGTGAGGTCCTGTACATGTATGTAATTATATTAGATTTATGTGTTTGTTTGCTTTTACTGTAATTGTTATACTGTTTACTGTAACTACTGTCTGTACTATGTTAATTAGTGTCTTGTGAGGTCCTGTACATGTATGTAATTATATCAGATTTATGTGTTTGTTTGCTTTTACTGTAATTGTTATACTGTTTACTGTAACTACTGTCTGTACTACGTTAATCAGTGTCTTGTGAGGTCCTGTACATGTATGTAATTATATCAGATTTATGTGTTTTGTTTGCTTTTACTGTAATTGTTATACTGTTTACTGTAACTACTGTCTGTACTACGTTAATCAGTGTCTTGTGAGGTCCTGTACATGTATGTAATTATATTAGATTTATGTGTTTGTTTGCTTTTACTGTAATTGTTATACTGTTTACTGTAACTACTGTCTGTACTATGTTAATTAGTGTCTTGTGAGGTCCTGTACATGTATGTAATTATATTAGATTTATGTGTTTGTTTGCTTTTACTGTAATTGTTATACTGTTTACTGTAACTACTGTCTGTACTATGTTAATTAGTGTCTTGTGAGGTCCTGTACATGTATGTAATTATATTAGATTTATGTGTTTGTTTGCTTTTACTGTAATTGTTATACTGTTTACTGTAACTACTGTCTGTACTATGTTAATCAGTGTCTTGTGAGGTCCTGTACATGTATGTAATTATATTAGATTTATGTGTTTGTTTGCTTTTACTGTAATTGTTATACTGTTTACTGTAACTACTGTCTGTACTATGTTAATTAGTGTCTTGTGAGGTCCTGTACATGTATGTAATTATATCAGATTTATGTGTTTGTTTGTTTTACTGTAATTGTTATACTGTTTACTGTAACTACTGTCTGTACTATGTTAATTAGTGTCTTGTGAGGTCCTGTACATGTATGTAATTATATCAGATTTATGTGTTTGTTTGCTTTACTGTAATTGTTATACTGTTTACTGTAACTACTGTCTGTACTATGTTAATTAGTGTCTTGTGAGTCCTGTACATGTATGTAATTATATCAGATTTATGTGTTTGTTTGCTTTTACTGTAATTGTTATACTGTTTACTGTAACTACTGTCTGTACTATGTTAATTAGTGTCTTGTGAGGTCCTGTACATGTATGTAATTATATAGATTTATGTGTTTGTTTGCTTTTACTGTAATTGTTATACTGTTTACTGTAACTACTGTCTGTACTATGTTAATTAGTGTCTTGTGAGGTCCTGTACATGTATGTAATTATTTGTTTGCTTTTACTGTAATTGTTATACTGTTTACTGTAACTACTGTCTGTACTACTGTTAATAGTGTCTTGTGAGGTCCTGTACATGTATGTAATTATATCAGATTTATGTGTTTGTTTGCTTTTACTGTAATTGTTATACTGTTTACTGTAACTACTGTCTGTACTAGTTAATTAGTGTCTTGTGAGGTCCTGTACATGTATGTAATTATATTAGATTTATGTGTTTGTTTGCTTTTACTGTAATTGTTATACTGTTTACTGTAACTACTGTCTGTACTATGTTAATTAGTGTCTTGTGAGGTCCTGTACATGTATGTAATTATATCAGATTTATGTGTTTGTTTGCTTTTACTGTAATTGTTATACTGTTTACTGTAACTACTGTCTGTACTATGTTAATTAGTGTCTTGTGAGGTCCTGTACATGTATGTAATTATATCAGATTTACGTGTTTGTTTGCGTTTACTGTAATTGTTATACTGTTTACTGTAACTACTGTCTGTACTATGTTAATTAGTGTCTTGTGAGGTCCTGTACATGTATGTAATTATATCAGATTTACGTGTTTGTTTGCGTTTACTGTAATTGTTATACTGTTTACTGTAACTACTGTCTGTACTATGTTAATCAGTGTCTTGTGAGGTCCTGTACATGTATGTAATTATATCAGATTTATGTGTTTGTTTGTTTTTACTGTAACTGTTATACTGTTTACTCTCTGGATGTGTCCAATATCATTCTGTAATGATTTACAATACAATACAATACAATACAATACAATACAAATTTGCATTTTACTACAGCTAAATTGACAGTATTTCAAAGGAGGGCGTATTTTGTTGCAATAAAGTTATTTAACCATCTCCCCACAAACATAAAGAGTCTATCTAATGAAACAGAATTATTCAAACCTGCGTTAAAGAGATTCCTTCTTCTACAATCAAGCTATTCATTAGAAGAGTATTTTAATTACAATAATTCATAAATCCTGGTTTTAGTATAAAATAAGGTCACTGGTATTGTTCATAGTTTATTGTCTATTACATATTTACTCATTTTATTATTGTACAAATTAATTCAACTAGTTACTGTATACATAATATCTTATCTTCGACCAGTATCTATGTATATATTGTATGTCATAATGTTTATACAGTGATTTAAGACAATTTCTACATCCTTATGTTCATTGTAACTAAACAGGCTCAATGGAAAAATGAAATTGAAACTGAAATTTTACCTTGGCAACTGACAAACACAGTAGTCACTACACTGCCACACCACAGTCAATAAAGTTTACATTTGACATGAACTTCTGGGCACACATCAAGGTAAATGCATGATATTATATCACCCCTAGCCATGGCCCCAACATATGACAGGGTTAACATAATATTAATGTGTCAATCCACCACATTTATGGCTATAAATTCACCAAATAACCTTTCAATTTCTTAGTTTGTGAATATTACAGTCCTAGAAGGATACTATGAAATCACAATGTTACTAAATATTCATGCCACAAATTTTAAAATTTCTTACCTTTACAGATGTTATTGGCAAAGTACAACACTGCAATACCAACTGAAGCACTGCTACCTCTTTACCACTCACATAAAACCTGCCACCTGGCACAACTATTATTAACTACCCACTTACTCATAAACCAAGCACATTACGCAAGATAGATTTCTGGTCATAAATGTTGCTTCTAATACATAAATAGTTCTTTCAAGGTGGAGGTAAAAGTAGAACTGAATATTTCAATATTACAAATGGAAGAAAGTATTCTTTCTATCCTATGTTAAATCACATAGGTTATCATGAGAGTGGGGTACTTCTTCACATTTCAGTCTCCTGAGATGCTATGCATGTAGTTTGGTAGTTAGGCATAAATGTTTAAGAAAAATGTGCTGTATTCTTCAGTACACCCTGAAGACTGAGGCAGAACATTCCTATGAAACACTGGTACCTATCAAATTATATGGCATCACATGTCAAAACACCATATCTTAATATCATTTGGATTATTATTTTCTTCTTTAACTACTAAGATCAAATACAACAGGAATGACTTCATCTGTACTTCTACTCACCTCTAATGGTACAAGGTTTTCACTTTTTACATTTGGAATTACTTGTTTGGTGCCAACAACCTGTACACTGGCCGTCACTTTTATGTCTCTACAATAACCACGCTGTGTGTCTTTCCCTTTTATCATGCGTCTTACAACATCTCCTGGCATCAATGATCTGTCTGCTAAATGCACCTGAAAGAACACCAGACATATCAATCTACGACAGGTCTTGGTTTTAGCATTATGATTCTAAGTTGTCATAATTCATACCATCACCAGCATCGTATACGTCTCACTTCAAGAGACACATCTGTACTAGTTACAAAATCTCCCAAATGTAGCAAATCCCATGAACAGAGCCCCTCTTCAGAAACATAGTCACTAAGTTCACCAAAAAATTTCCTGCCTTTTATGGAACCACAACGACCACCAAGATGTTCACAAGATCCTGTGACTGGACCCTATCATGAACTAGATAAATCCAGTTCACATCTTACACTGTCATGATCCATTTTCATAACACTCTCCCATCTATACCAGGTCTCCAAAGTGGAGTCTTCTTTTAGGTTTTCTTACTAACAATCTGTACGTATTTCTGATGTCTCCTTCATTTGATCATGAGTATATTTTGTGAACGGTACAACTTGTTATACACTTAAGGGTCATTAGTATTTTCAACTTTCAAGGAGAAAAGGTCCTAAAAGATATGCTTTACTCAGTGATACACGTTATTTTGAATGCATATGGGTAAATATTTTTGTTTTGTATTAAATAAAGTACCCTTCGTTCTGAAATGACTTCTTCCACTCCTGTCGGATGCCATGCCACACGAACGTGTCCCCTCCTCATCCTGCCTCCTTCTTCAACATCTGAATTTTCGTCGCTACTGACAAGCTCGGAATTTTCCAACACCATTCCAAATTCAATGTTACCCTTCTTATTAATTCTATAAACTTCATCTTCATAAAAGTACTGATGTTCAGCAGCCATGATGATCGCAGCCAACTGACAGGAAGCTATCAACGCATAGTCTGAAAATTAGATAATGAATGTTGTCGTACAGCACACAAGCACAAATTAATTTTTGAGGGCTATCATTTAATAAAAATGTGCATTCTAAAATTGAAATTTATTCACGCACTTTATAGATGATTATTCCACAATTTTCCGGTGATAACACCACAGTTTGTCTTATGTAGTCATCATCGATACAACCTCCGAATTTTTCGGTTGAGGCAAAAGTAACACGACAACTTCAGTGAATTGGATAAACGTTCATTGGCGTAGGATGTATGGTACTACAGAATTCAGTAACTAAACACTAAGAAACACCTATTTCACACAAAAAGTCATATTTGAGACTTCAAGGAAACGTGCATTAGTGTTCATCTAAAGTACTATACAGTATTTACTGCGGTTCGAAAGAAACGATATAATGTCGATATCCTGTCTCCCTCGGCCAACTTCAGCTAGCATATGGTATCGAGCTACAGGTCGCGAGAAATTCGTTATGCTCTACAGCGATGTTCACATGCTAGTAATCAATTTGACTCTTTATTCACTTTTTAAATCTCTCATACATAACGCAAAGATAACTGATCGCTAGAAATAAACTACATGAAGTTCTATTGACATAAATTCAACTTTTTAAGTTCCTGTTTCATTTGCTTTTTACTGCATCTACCGAACTGCCTATGAATAATCCAAGTGAGGTCTCGGCAACGTTGGTTCAATGCGTTTATCGTTAGCTTGAGAATTCCCGTGTTTAGTTAGTACATCCTGCCCTAATTAAAAACAATTAACCCCCCCCCCCCTCACAAGTACATCCCTCAAAGTGTGCAAGGATCCCGATAGTGTATGAGCACGAAGGAAGCATTTTATTTTTATTTGCAGATGCATATCAACATTCTTCATATGCCAACCAGTCAGAACATTTAGAATTAAGTATGTCCATCTGGAGATGGAATATGGCAACAGAAGTTTCCTCTGAATGTTGGCTCAACAAAACTGCAGTGTCATATCCCAGTAGACAATAATCTTAACACCCATGGCCGTGAAAGCCTTAATCTCAAAGCTGTAAACAATGAAAGTTTACCAAGTATGTGCATGACAAACTCCAAGGAAGAAGCACTCACTGACTATGTGAAACCATTACATGCATTGCCAACTAGTAACTTACATGTTACTCTCTTGCCTGCAGGTAAATGTCAAGAGATAGGAGATAAACACTCTAAAACTTGTGTATGGGGTTGCAGTTCCAAAATAGACAAGGTGTGAGATCTGAGGTTCTCATGGTAGTATTAGGATTACCATCTTCTGCAATGTGACACACTGTAGCTAGGCAGAGGTACCAAAATTCAAACAGAACCTGCTGCCTCAATTTTCTACTCTGAAGATGGAGATAGCAGCATCCTCCAAATCATTGGTATGCATTTCCCAAACTACAGTATGTCACATCACAGAATACAGTACGTTTGATACAGGCAAATACTGTCTTCATGAAATGTTGGTCAACAACAGTTTAATCTGAACAGAAGACCAGCAAAAATTGCATAATGAGCGGCTTCGTGATTTGTACTTCTCACCAGATATTGTTAGGGTGATTAAGTCAAAGAGGATGAGATGGGAGGGGCATGTGGCACATACGGGCAAGGAGAAAATCCCCACAGGCAGACCATGTTGAATACCTAGGCACAGATTGGACAATGCTTTTAAAACTTTGAAGATGATATATCATGCCTATTTTCACGCCATCATGACTTACGGGATAATATTTTGGGGAAATTCCTCATACGGTAATAATGTTTTTAAATTACAAACAAGGGTTGTCAGAATTATTTGGGCACTAGAACTAGAGACTTGTAGAGAATATTTTAACACCTAAAAATTTTACCTTTATATTCGCCATATATACTTTCCCTTGTACTTTTTATAATTACTAATAGGAATCAATTCGCAGTGAATTCTGATACACATAATATAAACACTAGAAACAAATCCAATTTTCATCAACCACCATCTCTTTTGACATCATATCAAAAGGAACTTACTATTTTGGTATCAAGGTTTTCAATTGTCTTCCTACTCGTATAAAGACTTCATCCCATAATATGAACCAATTTAAATCAGCTTTGAAAAATTTCTGTTAATTATCATTTTGTTAGAATTGCATACAATTTAAAACCTTAACATGAAACAACTGATACTGCAATTCTATTTATTGTTTATATACTTTATAATGTGCTCATTCAATTAATTAAGTCCATAAAATAAACACTTCATACATCTTTTGTATTCTCTAATATAATACAGTCAGATATTCTCTTGTGAATTATATTTTGCATGTATGATTATTATATATTGTATTTTCATGACATGTATTGCCTATATTATATTTTATTATTGTATTTTGAATTGTTCTATATCCAAAGGTCATGTTACCTGTTATGGATTTCTGGAATGTGAAATAAATAAAATGAAATGGGTCCTATAGAATTATGGGATGGCATGGACTGGATTCATCTGGCTCAAGACAGGGACAAGTGGTGTGCTCTTAAGAAAACAGTAATAAAAGTATGAATTACATAAAATGCAAAGAATTTGGCTAGTTTAGGAACTATTAGCTTTACAAGGACTCTGCTCTATGCAGCTAGTTATCTTGTTAGGTAAGAACTGTGTATGTATCTTCTGTATTATGATTCAGCATTATTTAGTTTCTGCATATAGCATTTAGTTCATGCCGTCACGCTACAGAAGCATGTAATACGCTGCATCACTAACCCACACAGCACGATCCTTAACCTCACAACCACTCAGTTCACAATAGCCTACTATGGACCCACAACTGAGCCATGTGTCCTGTCCACACCCTTACATTGCTTCTTTAATATTTAATTTTATCCTCCAATCTATGCAACTCTTCCCAAAACTTTGCACGTCATCTCCACTACACATGCCTCTTCTCCTTGCTCAAGGCCTTCATTACCCTAAAAATCAAGCATTGGATTTGAATGAATGAATGAAATGAGCTGGAGCCCTCTTCGGTCTGATGCACTTCGGCCATCTTAACAGACCCTTTGTGCCCCTAGCTGTTTGGTTTATTTTATTAAAATTTTGCACCTAAAACTTCGTAACATATCACGTCTGCCTGTAACACTGTGCTGTATCATCAGGATCTATATTGTAAGAGCTCAGGTTCTCACAATGGCGTCAGTGAGGATGCAACGCCGTGTTGTGGGGTGAGCAGTTCCCAGTTTTTGGAGGTTATAGTTCCTTCAGCTTCAGCAAGTAGTCCAAGATGAGTGCTTGAGCCTTGAAGATGAAGGCGCAATGATCCTCCAACATGTCAGGAACTACTTACCATCACATCCCAGGAGATTTGAATCCTCAGCTTCTGTGTTGCTGTTATCTTGTGTTATGTAAGTCACCTATTACATTCATCCTAGTGGTTGTAACAGGGCAGCCCGAGTTCGAAACCAAGGACTGCCATCCCAGATGAAAGGTGGTACTGCACATATTATGAGGACCTAAGTGTACATTCCTCTATAAACTTTCTGGTGTGAGGGTCCTCAGCTTACCACAAAACAATAGGCATACCGCAAAACCCTGAGCAGGTACCCAAGATAACGGGATTCAGCTTGGCGCCATGGAGGCAATGTGCAGTATGCATAACACTTGGTATTTGGATCTCAACAAGTAAAAAAGAAAATTTTTGGTTCGGTGTTAGACATGATAAGAATCGAGCACGAGAAAATTCCGCGTGGAGCTCGTCTCTATCCTGAGCTGACAGTCGGTGCCTCGCTTCCAGCCATACCCACACGACCTGTGTAAACTACTGGCCACCAACCGAAGTTAAAATTTCAGTGGTTAGTGAATGGATGCACGGTTACATGGTGTATCATATTTTGCTGATATGACAGGAACTGCTCTGCCCAGTCTCTGCAGTAGTCACATGCTAAATCATACAACGTTTACAGGTGTAAAGGCAAGATTTACTCTGTACGTATCTAGTTTAATCCGCACAGCTAATTTAGGACAGTACTGTGTATGTGAGCCAATCCAGTAGCCACGTGGTTGAGGGTGTATGTCTGAAGCTGCCTGATTGCTGAGATCGTGGGTTCAAACCCCGCTGAGGGCATGGATGTTCATCTCTTGTGTTTGTAGTGTGCTGCTACGTAGTGGCCTCTGTCACGAGCTATCACCTGTTCAGAGGAGTCCTACTGGGTGTGTGTGTGTCTGTGTGTCTAATTGTGTGTGATCTAGAAACCTAAACAATGAGGGCAGCCCAGGCCTCATTTGGGCTGTTGAACCACAGAAAAAAAAAATGTGTATGTGCAGAGCAGGTTAACAATTCTGTAACAGGGCCATAACTGAACTCTGATAAACCCCTCAAAATGCTGTGTATTTCAGTATTCTCAGGCACATAACACAAAATGACTGTGAAAAGCAACTATTAGTGTTGTCATGTTTACCCATCTGCATGCCCACATGGAAAAACTCAGTTCCAAATGGACGGAATTCCACGGGAATTTTCACTCAAATCTGTGGACCAAATTAATGTTTGGTTAAAATCCGACAAACAGGCACTGTACGTGTAGACCTACATTCATTTATGTCACTGATTCACATATTGCACAATATGTTCTCTGAATTACAAGCTGAGGCCAAGCAAAACAGTTCAGTAGACCCTATATAACAAGGTACATGAATCCTCACTTACCCAGTCAATTCCTTTCCAGGAAGGAAGTACAAAAATTCCATCACTGGTGTAAGTTTAGAAGCCACATGTTGTTATTTATTTACATTCACTCACAACTGACATCACCTCCATTCACAACAGCACAGATAATATTATGAAAAAACTGTAAATTACAAAATTCGGACTAAGTACTCTTGAATCGTTAATATTACATAAGTATTCCAGGCTCTTAGAAACACAGTACAAAATGAAGGCATATATGGGTTATTAATATAATCAATACAATGTTGAAGCATTTTAACCTATCACCAGTTTTTAAAACATTCACAACAAATCTGTACAAATTGCCACTTGGATTCTTTCATGTAGAAATTAGAAAAAATGATAGTTAGTGTTCAAATTATTATTATTATTATTATCATCATCATCATCATCATAAATTTCATTGTTATTATTTTAATATAAAAAGGATCACTTAATTGCAATTATAAAAAGAGTTCCCTTATTATTACAATAAGGCATTTTGTGGTCAGGAGCCAACCAAACCTCATACATTTCCATTCCTTTTTGCCCCTGTTCCAAAATATTGATATGATACATCCATACGCATTTTGACATGCCGCTGGAATCATCTGATCTGTTAGTACATACATAGGTTCTGTTCATTATAACCAAACCTAATAACATTGCTTCTTTTGTAAACATTATTCTGGAATGAGCAATTTTACTTTATCTCTTTCTTTCAAACACAAAGAAGGGGAATGTGCTTTGTTCTTCAAAATTTTCTTTGAGAACAAATTGCTAAAAATATACTAATATATCACTAAATCACAGAGCTAAATAATGCAATAATTACTGCATTCCATCTATCGTGATTGCAGTCCACCAAAAGCACAAGATTTCAACGGACTGGACGCAAAACAAGTCCTGAACTCTTGCAGGCTCAGAACACACTGCCTGAAATTTTATTTCAGAGCAGTTGTAATGCAGACGTACATTAATATTTACATGACCATTGTCTGTATTGTTTTTAAACTTGAACATCATAGTAACATTTAACTTACAACTGCAAGTTAAAAACATTCCAGTAAAACAAAGAGGACAATAATAAGGATTAACTCTGACAAATGTGAAGGCAAAGGAAGAACAAAACTTGAATAACATGTTTTCTCTGTCCATCTATGTCTAATGTAAGCGTCCAGATGTAACAAAGGCATAGGGTCAGTCAGAACATACCTGACCTAAAATCCACTGTTTCAGAGATTTCTCTTCCTTGATCACAAAGCTGAGACCAGATTTGTTGATATATATATCTCAGTCAATGCCTTACAGCTACGCTGGACATCAACAGACTTCTCTCTCATGTACAGGTGCTAACACAAAAGCTGTGCATGCATATGTATACACACATACATGCGCGCGTGCGCACAGTCTCAGCACGCTAGTCACTCCCCTTACTGAGCGTAATGATCGATGCAGCATAAATCTCCAAAATAATGGTTTTTAGCTGACTCACAATGACATCCTGAGAAAATTTATGGAAATCTACTGCATTTACCCCAATATATGACAAGTATTTTTCCTAACAATTACAAAGTTCAACATGATCTGTACAGTATTTTATTTAAAACTGAAGTCTGTGAAGCAGGATCATCTTACATTAGGGTAAATGCAGTAAATGGGGTATCTACTTTGAACATTCGAATTGCACGCAGAAGTGTAAAGAAAACCTGCACAGAATTATGAACTAACAAAATAAAATACTTTTGTATAAATTTACATATAATGTTGCACAAATGATACCAGTAATAAATGAAGGGTCACTGAGCCCCATGTTAGTAATTCTAATTCACATATTATTTCTGCGTATATGTAAATAACTATACACACAGTGATGTCCCTTCTTTACCGTAACATTCATCATAACGCTCTGGCAACATACTGCCGTCTCCTCTAAATCAAGGACTGCAAACTATCCTGTCTCCAGCCCAGCCTTTCAGTAATACCACTGTCACTGCATACTCGATAGCTTGGAAGACTTTAGCTCACAATACGTGTCTAGTTGGGTGCCTCCTCCCCATCCACGGAGTCCTCCTGAATGGATGGATCATCGCCACTACCTGCTGGAGGGAACCTCTTTTTGTGCCTGTCAGCCGTGGAAGCCCGATGCCTGTTCCCGCTCCCACCACGCCTGAATAACAAGCATGATCAAATAATGTCTGTCCATAAAACACCATTTTTCAGTTGAGCAGGAAGAAAAACTCATTAATGACAAAATTTACATGAGGAAGGTCTGACCTTTATTTACTTAAGCCTACAGAGTAAATGACAATTTGATCCTAATAGTCAAAACCTGAGAATTGCTGAAACAGGTAGTGCAGAAAGTAAAGTCCAATTCTGCAGTGTTAGCAAATTGAGGCAGGCCTCTACCAGTAGAGTTCAAATATACAGGGACATTATTTTATCTGGCAACTGTTGCCAGTTACTTCCTGTCAGCTTGCTTATCTTATACAACTCTGACATGCAATTAATGCGCCTGTTAGATGTGACACACGTCTGCAAGCTGAAGGAAAGCATTTCCAGCAGCTTCTTTACATATGGTGAGTAGAAACCTAGTATTAACTGCAATACATTGAACTACAATGTGTGAACCCTGACTCATGGCAAATGGGAACAGTAGCGAGTGCTGCACTGCGCTCTCACAAAACGGTCTAAGTGAAAGGCGATGCAAGTTGTCAGATAAAATAATGTTCCTGTATAAAAACACACACAACACATGTATTGTAACAATATGATGCCCAGCCTGCAAGTTAGAAAACCACACAGTCTTGGAACAGCATTCAGTTTACATACGCAGAAAATATATCAATTGGCACAGAAATACATAAAACAAAATGTTAACTGAACAACAGTTGGCCAGAATGGTTACAACACTGTATCATACACGTATGGCACCTGGCTTTAAACAGCACCTTCAGTGAAATGTAACTGTGTGGTAACCATTCTGAAAGGGTTAGTGGTAATGTTGAGAGGACATCTGGGGCACCAAATGCAGGGCAAATTCAATTTCATTACGCACATTCAAATCAAACATAACAATGGGTAGGAACGGGCACAACTACACTGCATACAAACCTGATTGTACTTGTGAGTTTCGAGGTTTTCACAGTGGCATAATCAAAGATTCTGCTCTCCTGGTATGTGACGTGCATTGCTGGGTTAAGTGGCTCTCGGCATTTCGAAGGGACGTGCCGCCTTCATCTTCAAGGGTTCAAGGTCCATGGACGTTGAACATGAAGGTGGCACGTTCCTTCGAAATGCCGAGAGCCACTTAACCCAGCAATGCACCGTCACATACCAGAAAACTGGAATCCTCCTGACCATAATTCTCAAGTATCCGGTAAAGCTGATTATGGAAAGAAAAACTCAATCCTTGGCTGGGATGAAAAGGATTGCATAACTGACGATTACACTGTACCAACAAATAAATATGTTTGTATGGAGCATTCGTACGACAGACTTGTGGGTTGTATTACTGTGCAGTCTGACAGGTGGTTATAAGGTTTCAGAGGAACCTGCTGCCTCCATCTTCAGGGTCATAATGCTGTACAGTCTGGCAGGTGCCAAGCCAATGGGACTGGTGTTTGTAAGCACTGGACGGGGTTCTAGTGGAACTTCTGCTTGAACAACAACTAAACCTAATCTGACACTACAAAAATAAGTCTTTTGAACCTAATCCTAAATGGGTTAGTGCGCCGAGTAACACAGGTTCCACTGTCCATATATATATATACAGTTCGAGGAGCACATAAGATGTGGTTTGACACCAGGAAGACTGGCAAACTGTAACAGATGTTGACACCAGAAGACTGCAACTGTAACAGGGATGTTTGACACCAAAGACTGGCAACTGTAACAGGAGTTTGACACCAGAAGACTGGCAAACTGTAACAGGGATGTTTGACACCAGAAGACTGGCAACTGAACAGGGAGTTGAACAGGAAGACTGCAAACTGTAACAGGGATGTTTGACACCAGGAAGACTGGCAAACTGTAACAGGGATGTTTGACACCAGGAAGACTGGCAAACTGTAACAGGGACGTTCGACACCATGCAGCATGACATTACTCTTTACCTTTCGTTCAGTTTGTATATTGCAATAATGGGGTGAATTATAGTTGGTAGTTGATACAGAATGTGTGATAAAAAGGGAAAACAGGTTACTGATGTTCGCAAGACGTGGTCGATGAAATATCACTGGCGGCTCAACTTCCTCTGAGGCAGATCAGACGAGCGATCCTCACTGCATTAACATAAAAAGTAAACAAGAAATGGGACCTTAAATCAAGGGACAAGCAAGTCTGTTGCAGCTCACATCAACAAGACATCACTAACATACATTCATGCTCCAACACACTGACCTGTGTGCGAATTTATTAAATTCTAACTGCAAGTACCATATTTACCACAACAGAAGACAACCTAACTTTCACAATCTTTAATTTTTAAGAAAATACCAACCAATACAGAATGTGTTTAAATTTGTGTGCAATTATAAAGTGACCCCACCCCCCATTTTTCAGACATATTTGGGGGGTAAAAATCTTGTCTCATATTCAGGCAAGAAGAATAAATGCCCCAGGCAAACCATTTACACTTTCATGCACACTTCATATTTACATGTCATTAAATAAATAACTTTTTCAATACAGCTGCACTTCCCCCCACCCCCTCCCCCCAAGTTAAAGATACGGCCTAGGGCCCCATGGAATTTAAGATCTCGTATTCACAACTGACAAAGTTTAAACTTACACAGCTCTACCAACTTGTCTTACATAAGCCCAAGCTTACATTCACACAAGTATTCTGACTTCTGATCTACATTCATTTAACTGTCAAGAGTTACTTCAGTAACAAAAATACAAAAAACATTTCAAATTTGATTCTTCCTTCATTTAACAATGCTGTAACAAATGCAGATACACATCAACTTATAAATAGCAGAATCAGTCTAAACAGTGAAGTGGGTGGGTATGCTATTCAACAACACAATCAAGTGCTAGCATTACACATGTGGAAGAAGCAAATAGTGCCTGAACTGACATAAGATAACACTAATGCTGCTAGCACAAAGTTCTACTACTAGATGTAGATACTAAGACAGCAGTCTGCCAAGTCATTTCCTACTTGGAATAACAGTGAACTGGAAAAACAGGAATGTCTCAGCCAGTACAACTGGCCTCACAGCTAGCGTATGCAGAGTGCTAATGCTCCACACACAAAGCAGGAGTGCTAACTGTTCCCAAACTCATGCGACGTAGTCCCATAAACTGATCCATCCACATCTCCCTCAAACACTTATGCTATGTTCTTCTAGTGTCTTCACAGTATTACCTCCAGCTGTCTGGCCATTCTGTTCATATGAATGTTGCCAGTGACAAGCACTTTAGGCTGGTTGATATAGAGCAGAGGGAGACTGATAGGAATACAACAGCAGCCACAAAGTGGTGCCATCACCATCTTCCATCAACACGTTTGGTATATAGTGTATTTGTCTATAGCTATATTTTAGAGACCCTACAGGTTTTCGTACTCTGGACCAAATTGCTGTTATTATGGATGTTAACACTATCTTGTGCCAGACTTGGAACGAATGACTGATTTGTCTTCCATATATGTTTATTATTATATTTTAACAATTTTACTTATTACGCTATTTTCTAAGTATGTTTGTTGATAGTGTGTACGTCTTTGTGTTGACATGTTCTGTATCCAACATGTGACATTTTGTGGATTTGTGGAATGTTGTAGTAAATGAAATGAAATGTTAACACTATCTTGTACCTGACTTGGAACGAACGACTGTTCTGTTTTCCATATATGTTTATTATTAAATTTTAACAATTTCACTTATTATGCTATTTCCTAGGTATGTTTATTGATAGTGTGTAGTGTTTCTGTTGACATGTTCTGTATCCAACATATGACATTTTGTGGATTTATGGAATGTTATAATAAATGAAATGAAATATTATCAACATTATCCTGAGAGCTTTCTCTCCCATCAAAACAAATCACCACTGCCCACAGCTCCTGCCCTCTATGTACACTTGCAGTGTCAGCTAATGTCTCCACAAATCACCACTGCCCACAGCTCCTGCCCTCTATGTACACTTGCAGTGTCAGCTAATGTCTCCACAAATCACCACTGCCCACAGCTCCTGCCCTCTATGTACACTTGCAGTGTCAGCTAATGTCTCCACAAATCATCACTGCCCACAGCTCCTGCCCTCTATGTACACTTGCAGTGTCAGCTAATGTCTCCACAAATCTAGAAACCACTAACAGCCACACAGTTCATGCTGTGGTCTGCAGGCAGTTACCAGCATTACTGGGCAACTTACCGCTACCATGTTGCAGGTATGGATCTTAGCAAAGCAGTGTTTATGGCACAACTCACCTGAGTTTACTTTTAAGGTTGTTGAGTTCTCGTGACATTGTCTCATGTGACTCCATCATGTCCTCCATTTCCCTTTGTAATTTACGTTTTTGTGCCTTTTCACGACTTATTTCTTCCTCTGCCTCATCCAGCTGCCGCTTGAGACCCTTCACTCTTACATTCACCTACAACAATGCATGAAGAAATTAACTCTATTCATTACTACACAGTATTTTGGTCCGTAACTTCTGAATGTGTGTGCTACAAACAGCTGAGTAACAAAGCTATCATGCTACAGTAGCGACCAGATTACTTGCTGAGCTCCCTAACACTGTACATAGCTGCAGTCAGCATCGTGTGACCACTGGTATGCTGACCTCAGAATGACTAGGCAGTGCAGTATGTCTTAAAAAGATATTTACTCAGTTGGGAATACACTCACAGCTGCAGGCACTGTGCATGTCCTTGCAACAGACAGAAAATGCTTGGTGGTGTGTGTGTGCGCACGCACGTGTGCATGTGCAGTGCTTTCCCTCATACTAGCTTTCCTCTTCACCTGTATGCCTACAACTAGCCAGTATCCGCTCACTACAACACACAACTTCCACAAATGGAAACTCTAAACATTTTTGGTTTACTTCCCCACCCCATAGACATGAAAATGTCATGAAGCCCATGCTGTTAGATGTACCACACACGGTACATGCTTAGAACTCACACTTATGACTTGCTGCGGCTACAGCTGCATACAATAGGCTCTCAACTGTCTAAAACACTGCCAAGGCTTTTATTTGTCTCACCCTCCTATATCAGAGATAGCAATTATGACTGTGCAATTAAACTATTTCAATAGTTTATTATAAGAACATTCCAAGAAAATAATAGGCACAAATAAATGGACAAGATAAAAGATGCTCTTTCACCATTTCCCTGCAGTTCCATTTTGTAGGCACAGGGGGGAGAGAGGGGAGGAGCGTGTGCGCGTTCATGTGCGTGTGTATCCTAGCAAACAACAGTACAGCACAAGAGGTGCATACCTTCTCCACCTGCTCCTTGTACTGATCGGCATGCCTCCGTTCATCTTCCAGCTGCATCACCAGCTCCTTCAGCTTCTTGTCCTGTTTGCGGTTTATCTTCTGCTGACCAAATCGTTCCCTAAAACATCATAAATGACAATTACTTACTGTGCTATGACAACACATACACTATTTTGCAAATCCAAAATAATGACATGACAAGTATTCTGTAAGTACTGTAGTCCATGCAGTTACAGACATGAGAATATAGTATTAGAGCAACTAAAACTGATGAGAAGATAGGTTGGACATGTAGCATGCTTCATATTTGGTAGGCTTCAGGTTCAAATATCAGCCAATAGAGTGGGCACTCAAAATATGGCTGTCTGTAATTCTCCTCAGTTGCTCATGACATATGTCAGGATGGTACTTCACACGACCATTTCCTTGCACGTATATATCAGTTCATTACTCATATAATCCTACCAGCTGACACAGTGATACCTGAGCTGCTGTGCATCACTGACTAGAACATAAATAAATGGCTCTCAAAGAACATGGTGCAAAGTGGTGGCCTAGATATAACTGATAAAAACAGGCTAGAGTGGTGGGATGTTCTGAACATGCTGAGGAATGTTATGGTTACATAAAACAGGGGAATTCCCTGATGAGTCCCACCCTTTGAAGGGTTTTCCCAATTTATAAGCCTTATTTTTGTTAAATGTCTAAAAAGAGAGTTTCAATGTACCTATACAGAACATGTTTAACCTTTAGCGTCCGGAGTTATTTCTCAGCTTTGCCCTTTAAATCGAGATAAGTGGCCTACTTTACGGCACAATACCTGTGTGATCGGTTCTGCGGTCCCCGCGTTGGCCGTTTAAACTTTTGCGCATTCGTTAGAAAAACTTTAATATTATTTTTTCTTTAAGAGATAAAATAGTTTAATTACTTCCATTTTGTGGAAAATGAAACAGGCTTTTAGCAGAGAGTTTTATAAAGTCGGCTTGTATCCTTTCTGCCTAAATACACACAATAAAATTCCGTATTCGTATGAATTTGCAGTTTATGTCGTCTTATTTGGGGCTGTTAGCGACATCTATTATAAAACAGGATTTTAGCAGAGCGCTTTATAAAGTCAACTTGTATCCTTACTGCCTAAATACACACAATAATGTTCCGTATTCGTATGAATTTGCATTTTATGTCGTCATATTTGGGGCTCTACGAAACATCTCTGTAATGAAACAGGCGTTTAGCAAGCGCTTTATAAAATGTCAGCTTGTATCCTTACTGATATCTCGTCTCTCCTACTCAATGAACACAGTTTATTTATCTGAAGCACGCACAAACGTAACACTAGCCTCTGCTAGCAGTCTAAACATTGGAAGGTTTTATGGCGTCACTGATTGCAAGAGCATTCCACACCGCTTGTAGCAAAACAGAAGTATATCCTGATACAGTCTCCAACATCACATACATACTAAACCTATTTTTGAACCTAAAATAAAATATCAGAAGACAAAGAGAAATTCTCGCATTCAAGAAATAATTGAACGTTTTAATTTTCAGACAAATAGCGCTTAAAAATAATATAAAAGGATTTGTTTGGCGTTTTTATTAGAATAATGACAGTAGAGTTATAGTACATTTTTGCACACGAAATTCGTCTGTCAGGAAGGTTGACGTAATATTTCTTCGCGACGAAATTTAACACTGCCTGCGATACGACACTACACAAAAGCTCCTTTATGACTGGTCCAGTTTGTTTTCATTTCTGGAGTCTGTTTGGTTTTGTTTCTCACTAACGCTAACTACACAGTAGGAAACTTGTGTGAATCACTACGCCTATGTCTAGCTCAGCCATATGATATAAAACTCTCGTACAAGTGAATCGCGCTTTCACCAAGCGGTTGTTTTCAGTCGACTGAAACCACACGATCTCCACTGCAGTGCAAAACAAGTTACGTAACTACCTAATGCTTCCAGAGCTGATCGATAAAGCCTCTTCAATGTTACAGACTGAGATCCTTCCTGGGGTAAAGTAGTCGGAGCGTGAAACAAACCAAATATTTCATTTAACGCGGAATGTGGAGGTATACACGTTAACTACATGTATTTAAAGCTGTGGGAGCTATCCCCCGCGGTCATGGGCAGGAAAGGATGACTGACGGTTTAAAGGGCCCTGGCAACTATATGGCACGCACGGACTCTAAAGGTTAACTTTATGCATGATTACAAGGTAACACCCCACTATTCAGACAATGAATTAGGAAAAACTTGTCACACGATCCAGTAAATAAGACAAATGAAGTGTCATCCCACAGGTCTACAGGTGAATGATCAACTTCCCACCCATGCACTTTACCCCTGTAGAACGAACACCCTTACCCACTGAACATGAGACAGGGTGGGCCCCTGAATCAGGTCACGACATTTCAGAGGTAAGCAAAATCTCCTGCCTCTGCTGGCAATGAATGCCCAGATCACCCAGCCTGCAGCTTAGTCACTACGTTGACTGAGCTATCACAGCTCCTCTACACATATATAAACCATGTTCAATTAAAATCCTGAGTTATGTACATACATAAGGGTATCACTTCGTAAACTTTTACATAACTCAACCTGTTACACTTAACGTAATCTGACAAACATGCGTGTGCGCACACGTGCAGACACACACACAACTTTATTTACACAATATACCTGCGTGTGTATGTACACAGTTAATCCTGTAATGGTCTACGCAGATACTAAGAAAAATGTATTTGTGTTAAAACTTTACACCCAACTGTAGGTACAGTATACAAGTCACCTGGCAAAGTTATGTATGAGGTCAAGTTCATGTCAGTCAGGGCTTATGCAACCCAAGGAGTGCCTGTATTACTTTATTAAAATCTGTACTTTGTTTCTTTTCAAACTAATTAAACAACAGCAATGAATGTTCCAAGTATTGCCACTTCCTATCTTCTTGTATTGGGGCGTTTCATGGCACAAGACAGCTTACTTCGCTTCAGCCTCCAGCTGCTCTTCCAAATTGCTGATCTTGCTCTCCAGTGCAGCAATAGTGGCCTTGGTCTTTGTCCTCTGAGCAGTCTCCAGTTCTACCAACTTTGCCTTCAATTCCTTGTTCTGCCTTTCCAATAGCATTCTCCCAGTCTCCAGTTTCTGTGTCGTTGATCGCTCTGCTGCCAAATCTGCAAATTAATTATAAGAAATGACATTTCTACATTCCTACAACATCTAAGAGAATGAAGCCTGCATGACAACGCCATCTACACAAACACCCACACAAATTAAAAGGTAAAATTATGTTCTGCATATTAAACCCATATGTTTTTAGAAAGCAAGCAGAAACACAAAATATTGTGGGCCAAACAGTAGCAGGCATTCCCTAAACTTAACATGCTGTCTCTTCAGTAAAATAATTTCCCCCCCTAACATAAAAAACTGTATATTTACAACAAGCCAAACTGAACACACAAAAATGTGAGCCATTCATACTGCAACAGCTACTTGAATAATACATGGTGGACATTCAGATGCCCATCACCTTTGATGTGACACAGCGCAGTTACGTACACATGTACCTGTGTTTTGGAGAAACCTGCTGACTTCATCTTCAAGGTGGCAGAAACAAAGATAAAAACAGCAGGGCCCCCAAAACACTGTTCCCTATACGCCACACAACATGGTGTCATATCTCAGAAGACAGTATCTTAAAATTCACCACTGTGAGGTCAAAATTTAAAAAGGAGGATATTATCACCTGTTGTGAGCTGCTCAATAGAGATATTTGCTTTGCGAGCTCGGTCCATGAGGATTTCTGAATTGCTCTGCTCCTCCTCTAACTCTTCCTCCAAGGCTGTAATACGAGCCTCCAATCGCCGCTTCTCATCCAGCAAAAGCGTACTGTAATACATGGGCATTAGCCATGAGGTTTTCAGGTTTCCAGAGCAACTGTTGTTGAAATGATGGTCATTTTTTTGGTTTCTACGTTCTTTATAACATAAGGCAGAGAAACTTACTGCCTTCACCTTCAGGGCAAATGAGTTGGGTTCAGGTGATGTTAAAGTAACTGGGAGGAAAGAATGTGTTAGACATACGAAAAGGCTGCTGGGAATTTCAGCCAATCGGAGCTACAGAAGAGAGAAAAGAAGATACAGCTATTCCATTCACTGAAAGACAGAAGGCAGCAGACATTTTCTAAGAATGGGACAGTCTGTCCTCCTGAAGCAATGCCACCTCAATTTAACACCAACACCCAGACCAGTAAATTTCATCAATTACATCTGTCCAGCTGCACATCTCCCACTGTTAGCACTGAAAAGGGCCATTCTTGGAACTCTAAAAAATTCCCTATAGCTCACAATAAGCCCTCTCCCCTGTCCTCTGACTGGTCAGAATGCCCTCCAACCTTCTACACAATGAACATGTTCCTTCCTTCCAAATACTTCAGCATCCACCTGAACCACAGTCAGAGATCCTCAAGATGAAGGCAGTACATTCCTCCGAAGTTCTGAACAATCCTTTACTACACACTGTAAACCACCTCCACCCCCCCCCCCCCCCCAAATCATACTTTTTATGTGTCACAAAATCATTAGTACTGGCACAAATCTGACATGACAAGTATTCCTTTCTCAACATACTTTAATGCTGCAGTGGTACACAGAACTGTCTATTATACCAAAAACATTTAAATTACCTGCCACTGACAGTGCATATGAACAAACATTAACATCAACCAGGCAGTAAGAAGCCCCCATAAATGTCTCCATTCATCAGTCCATCTGACATCAAACTACACTAACATCATGTTAACACACCGCAATAAACAGCTGCAGATATCAGTCTATAACTGTACATGACAAGAACACAACAGCTGCAGATATCAGTCTATAACTGTACATGACAGAACACAACAGCTGCAGTATCAGTCTATAACTGTACATGACAAGAACACAACAGCTGCAGATATCAGTCTATAACTGTACATAACAAGAACACAACAGCTGCAGATATCAGTCTATAACTGTACACGACAAGAACACACAGCTGCAGATATCAGTCTATAACTGTACATGACAAGAACACAACAGCTGCAGATATCAGTCTATAACTGTACATGACAAGAACACAACAGCTGCAGATATCAGTCTATAACTGTACATGACAAGAACACAACAGCTGCAGATATCAGTCTATAACTGTACATGACAAGAACACAACAGCTGCAGATATCAGTCTATAACTGTACATGACAAGAACACAACACCCTTAACTGAATAACAAAATGTGTTTGCTTTTAATTTCAAAATCAGAAGCGCACAAAACTTCTCACACTTGCAGTATTTATCAGCAGGTGTTGTACCACTATGTCCTGCACTGTGGTCACAAGACATCACACAGACTGAGGGTGATCATCAGATGACACCAGTCACTGTCATCAACACTGACAGATCGTCATCAGACAGTAGGAATACAGACATCATCTTCAGACAGTGACAGATAATCATCACGGTGACATCGACCACTGTCATCACTTAGTGAGTGTTATGTCATCGCAAGCCAACAACACCAATAGTTGTCACCATCAGTTAGTAACATAATTTTGTGTCATAAGATAGTGACACCAATCACTAAGTCACTATCAGGATCTTGCTATATTGCATTCTCAACATATTTCTGGTATTCACACACCACACGGAAATTCCAACACAATGGGTTAATACTTCACTACTAACTACTTTATGCCCAGGAATTAGTCCTGGATTCCCACCAGGCTCCAAACATATTATGGCCACAATAAGAAAAATCAAAAGTAGAGAGCTATATATACATACGAAGATTCACTGTGTCTACTTGCAAGGTGGGATGTGAGTTTGACAACATTATTTACAGATACAAATATGTTGTTGGCTTCATGACAATTGCATCAAAGATGTGGAACACTGCAATGACGGTTAGCAGGATCACTATACACTATCACTATCACTATCACTATCACTATCACTATCTATTTGAATACACAGCATGCCTGCTGCACACTCAAGGCACGATACCCTCACAGAAGTAAACTTACTGCAATTTGTTTCTGCTTAAAACGCTTCTTTCTCAAGATACATTGCGTGACAAAATTTCACTAAGCAAGAAATTTGACACAGTCTTCCTTCTACTGACAAAACACAAACGTTTTAGTATTATCATCATCTGGGATGTAAACCAAGTAGTTTGGTACATAGGTACCAATGCTTCAGATGAATTTGCTGTCTCCATCTTCAGGGCAGCAGTTTGCTCTGAAACACTGACACCTATATACCAAACCGAACACATCAGATCCCACAAGAATGTAAGATTCCAGTCTTCTGTGACATTGGGTGAGTAGTTCCAAGCATACTGAAGGCTCATGCCTTCATCTTCACAGCCTTGGACTGCTTGACCCTTTTAACAAAGAGGCACTATGACACTACCTGCCCAATAACAGTGTCACATGTCTGAAAAATGGAATCTTTTCAGCAAGACCACTTTGAGATCCTAAACTCTTTTTTGTTATCTTACTGTTCAATGTCATAACCTAAATTCATACAACAAGAACAAGCGTACTGCAAGATCGCACTCTGGAACAGGGAAGTTAATATTAACAAGAACCGGGATATGACACTTCCATCACTGCACTCCCAAGCTGATCAATGTACGAATGCTATGCTGTGGCAAGAAGGACCAGAAACTTTGTTAGCTGTGTAACTGGTTATTATACAGGGCATTTACTTTCCATGCTTGATCACAGAACATTTTCAACTTACGCTGCTTGTGCAGGGCTGTTAGCCATTATAACACTTAACCTGCGCCTGTAATGGAATACATACCGACATTTATGTAATGGAGAAACAGTACAAAGACAGAAATCAAAGTTTCTTCAACATTATCGTAGTTCACAAACCAAACTTGCATATAAACTAAAAGCTGCATGTAGGAATCCAACACTGGGATTAGTTAAGAGGCACCTGAAGAATAAACTAAACTTCTTAGCAAAGAAAACATTAACACTTCAAAGGCTACAATTAACCAAAATTATAGAGCGATCCATATAACACCTGGGTAGTTGAGGTCTATAATTTTCTAACGCATGCACGGAATGGAATAAAAGTAAGGTGGCACATACATGACTTCATGGTAAACTGGATGCTTCTGAAGCAAGGTACATCTGCTTCCGACCATTTGTTCAAGAATTACAGGCAAAAATGACCCAGGCATTCTACATGAATCACTCCATAGTTAAAGATTCAATTCAGACTGCCCAGTAAATGCAGTGCATCTGGGTTATAAAAACCAGTCAGTTAATGCTGCATAGGAAAATAGTCACTGTGTAGGCAGAATGTAGAATTGTTGAATGTTAAAACTTGGAGTGTATATAAAGTGACCACTGGGCCATTAAAGGGTTAATTGCTAAAATAGCTACCATACAGCCCTTTGAAATTGCAGCGGGAAATTATTGCAGTCACCAATATTAATTGGAGCATCAGACCTACTCACACAACAATTGCTGCGCACAGTAACATTTTCTGCTTACAGACACAAACTTCACCAGAACTATGTAACCCCAATCACGTGAAAATGGTGCTGCTACCAGAAGGTATGCTAGGGACTTCTTCCTGAAGAACTCGACCCTTCAACGCTAAGCATACTTTCCTTGCACTGTAGTATTCTACTCCTATATGTAACTACTTATCCTCTTGGTAAACCCAGAATGACATTTCAGATGTCACTAAACTTGTTTAAATACAATGTTCACAAGACTGTGCACAATTCCATGTAGGAAATTAAATCATCAATGGTCCATTGCTTAACACAGACCTCAAGCTATATACTTTATGTTATGTTCACCGTACATTTTTATTGTATAAAGTCTTATTCCGACAAATGTACAATTTATTATCTTCTATTTAATACATGCTTATGTCAATAAATAGTCAACATGTTTCGAACTGTATCAGTTCATCTTCAGGACTCAGTACACCATCCAAAAACAGACAGTCAGCATGTAAACAGCAGATTACAGTGACCACATACTCAACATACTTGACAACATTTTATCAATTTTATCTATTTTAATGAGTACCATATAGCTGGTGTAATGATAAAGAGCTCTGAAGATGAACTGATACAGTTCGAAACATGTTGACTATTTATTGACATAAGCATGTATTAAATAGAAGATAATAAATTGTACATTTGTCGGAATAAGACTGTATACTCAAGCTATATATTACTCTTCTTCTTGACATAGTGCCAAACAGGAACCAGGTAAAACTCTCCAAATAATATCTCATGAAAACCATTCAGCAGTTATTCATTTGTTACATGTCGACAGGCAGATGGACAGATGGGTGGATTGACAGATTGGGGGACAGACAGACACGATACAGTAAACGGGCATATCTTTGCAGCTCAACATTGCAAACGTGCAAAGAATGCTGAAAATAACCAAAACCATACAACGAGCTGTTCATAACATCAATAGACTGACGACACACACACACACACACACCCTCAACTCACCCCTTATTGGAGTTGCTGCTGATTTCCTCCTGCAGCTCATCACGCTCGCTCTCTGCTGCACGCCTGGCTCTCTCAGCGCTGGCCAAATCTTCACTCATTTGCACCAGTTCAGCTTCCAAGCTCTTCAGCTTCCTCTCCGTCTCCTTCGCTACTGCAGCCAGCTCGTCTCTCGATGCTCTTGCCTCCTCTGCGTCTCTGGCAGAATCCTTGGCCTGCACCTAGCAATGAGAAACAAAATGTACAAAATCTCCCAGAAATAAGCTAGTGACATCATTTCCTTTACCACTACTATATTTATATGTGGTGGTTATAACATGAGAAGAGTGGAGAAAAGAAATGAGAGGGGGAGAGGAAATGAGGGAAGGAGGGAGAGAAAGCTGCCTAAAACATAACTCGATGGATGTTAATGAGTATTGGTACATACACATACCAAGCTTTAACAAACCCAATTCAAGTAGTTATCATTAAAATTACCAACCTGCAGTTTTTTGAGCTGTTTCAGTGCATCCTCCTTAATCTTGTCGTGCATTTCAAGTTGCTGCTCCATGTCCTTCAGGTCAGCCTCAAGTTTCTTGCGCTGGGACAGAGCGTTAGCTCGCTGTTTGCGTTCGTCCTCCAACTCTGCTTCCAAGTCACGCAGTTGCTTCAGCAAGCCACGCCTCTTTTCTTCAGCCTGCTCCTCTTTTGCCTGAAGCATAAGCACATTAAAATAAGGTCCCTGATGGTTCACTCACATACACACACATGTGCACACCCAAACACACCCAACACACAAAACTGGATGGTTATGAAGACATATGAAAGAGTGCAGACAGAAGTCATGTTAAGCCTCCTTTACACCCCCCCCCCCCAATATGCATTAAACAAAGACTCAGTGGGGCCCCATAGCAGTTTGGACACTGCGGCGACATACTAAAACGCCCTGCGATGCAGTTGACGGCGTCACTCTTGTGCGATGTGTGGCAATAGTAGGAAGTCTGCTACTGACACTTCAGAACCGCATGTTGGTCCCTTAAAGATGGGGTCAACATGCTCCCCAGAAAAGTTGGTAACAACCAGCTAACACTATGCAACATCCCAGAAAAGCAAAGACATAATAAAATTTTTCATTCTCACTGCTTAATGGAGCACTCCAGCTTTCATTACTGCATGGTATAATTTCTAATGCAAATTACAATTTTCAGAAAATTCCAACTTTCATAAATGAACATTACGTACAGGAAAATATGTACTGAGAGTTTGCTCATTTGCCAAAGATGTACATAAAGGTGAAGTTGTCCCTGCGTCCACACCATGACGACATGTAATGGAAGCAGAGGTACTGAGGTTCATTAAACTCAGCACCCTATGGGGGTCAGCTTCACGCCCTGGCCACTTTATCCCTAGGGACAGAACTGTGGTACTAGCTGAATAGGAAGCTGAGTGAGCCCCAGATCAGGACTGTACATTTTGGAGAAGGAAAAAATCCCCTGCCTCAGCTAAGAAGCGAACTCCGTATCATCCAGCCCATTGCCTAGTCACTTACTGGCTGCACTGCCTTGGATCCTCTAAAGATTTTTTTTTATTAATTCTCTCTCTCACCTTCCATACTGATTATACCTATGAATCCGAATGGTACGTTTATTTAGAGGTCACAGTGCTGTAAATCAAAATCACTACACTGCAAGGTATTTACAGTTACATCATCTCTTAATGCTTTATGCCACATAGTGCTTGTAATTTTGCTCCAAATGGCTGACAGCTGACAAACAAGACACTGTGTTTCTCACTGCAATAGGTAAAGCAATGCCATTACAGGCCTGGACAAGCCTTGAGGGTTCCAGGAGGTTGAGGCTCCCAGATTTCAAGGCAGTCGGTACATGAAAGTAGTAAGGTTGTCAGCCCTAAACACCAGCCGCCTTTACCCTCCAGGAGATATCTCTGGTACTCATTTCTGTTAGAGGCTAAGTCGACCCCAGGGCCGTGCGGCCAGAAGGATTATGTCAATGAAAAATTCCAGTGACATCATTCAGAATCGAACCTGCAAACTTCCAGCTTGTAGCGCAGTGCCTCAACCAACTGCGCCACTGCGTGCCCCCTTCTCACTGCAACAGCACCATCAAAATGGTGAACATTCCATCCATTGGCATTTATGTACAGCCTGAACTTAACTCCTACAAATAAAGCAGACTGCATTACCTGTAGATCTCTCTCGAACTGGGCGCGCAGTGCCTGCATGTTCACTTCCAGTCTCAACTTAGCATCCTCAGTAAACTGCAACTCATCTTCAAGTTCCTCGTTCTGAGCTTTCTGTTCTGCAAGTTGACTTTCCAGCGCTCGCTTTGCCTTTTCCAGCTCATGAACCTGTCATAACAGACAAGAGGGAAGTACTCAGCATCTTTGCTTGAAACACACTACATGCTTATTGGCAAAAATGCAAAAGCATAAACTTTTGGAAACCACTGCTAACATAAATGATGACTAATATTCTTATTAAGACACAGGACAATACAGAGAATACAGTAAAAGCAAAAGCTATACTGTTTACCCACACATAAGATGACCCTTTTCAAAATCCTCTATGTGCACAATTAAAAGGTCACACCCCACACTTTTCAGATGACAAATTAGGGAAAAGTGTCTTATAGAGTTCAGTAAATATGTTACAGTTAATTTAACAGAACTTTCTGTAATACAAAAACAAAGCCAATATTATCAGCAAAACACACAGCAACAAACTTGAACATTATATAGCAATACATACGCACTACAAAGAAAGCCAAAATACAACACTTCTGATCATTAGACACAATCTCTACTCCTTAAACCAGTGCTTCCCAAACCTGGGTAAATTACCCAAAATTGGGTAAAAGTGGTTTTTCTTTGGGTAACGACACACCTCGGAATACACATTAAAATTTACCGTAAAAGTGTAGAAGAAGTACTCTGAAGAAAGTGACCAGTCAGTGTGCACCGATGCTCTAAAACACTCTAACAGTGGCATTATACTCATTAGCTGGGACCTGGGTGATGAAATATTCACGGTGAATAATTACCAAATTGTTTGTGGCTGCTACAATGTTTAGAGAAGTTTAAAATAAAGACACTGCATCAAACATATTGTTTCCTTCCTATTTTTTACCGATCTCTCTTCACTTGTCAAATATGTTTTCTGTGCAGTTAGTGTTTTACCTACATGGGTAAAAAGGACTTTCTGATAAGCGTTTTTGGGTAATGAAGGAAAAAGTTTGGGAAGCAGCGCCTTAAACACACAAAAACAGGTACTCTCCGACTTATGAACATGATACGGTCTGAACACCTGGTCGTAAGTCAAAAATACAAAATATACACCCTCCAGCATGTCGAGGAGGATTCAAATAAGTAATCTCTTTGTTGATAAATAATAAGAATGGAGTTTCTTCAAGGAAATATGAAATGGTTAATCAGACAGTTGTTTGTAATATAGTTTGAAATGAAGTTTTCTTAAGAAAATTTTGGTAGTAATTTCGGTTGGTCGTAAGTCGGGGAGTGACTGTATTCCCGAAGTTATATTTCTGACCTGTCTATCAGAGTCCAGTAATACAAGCAGATAATTCTGTACATCTTACATGTAAGCCAATGTAATGTGCCAGCACTCACGGAAGACGCTGGCCTGTGGAAAAGCAGTGCAGTCTTCTGACTACACTAGCACGAAACAATTCAATTTTTGTACAAATTAATTTGTGATTAACATGAGGTTGGAAATGAAAAGGATGGCACAGGGTGTCAATGAAGTGTGTGAAGTTATGTTCGGGACTAAAGTAACAGCAAACATGTCTTACCTCTGCCTGAGTAAAGTGGTGCATGAGACAGAAGAAACAAATGAATGATAACCAGCACACACTGCTATATAAACAGGTAAAACACTACAATCCTAAGCAGTAAAGTGGTGCATGAGACAGAAGAAACAAATGAATGATAACCGCACACACTGCTATATAAACAGGTAAAACACTACAATCCTAAGCAGTAAAGTGGTGCATGAGACAGAAGAAACAAATTAATGATAACCGCACACACTGCTATATAAACAGGTAAAACACTACAATCCTAAGCAGTAAAGTGGTGCATGAGACAGAAGAAACAAATGAATGATAACCGTACACACTGCTATATAAACAGGTAAGACACTACAATCCTAAGCAGTAAAGTGGTGCATGAGACAGAAGAAACAAATGAATGATAACCGCACACAATGCTATATAAACAGGTAAAACACTACAATCCTAAGCAGTAAAGTGGTGCATGAGACAGAAGAAACAAATGAATGATAACCGCACACACTGCTATATAAACAGGTAAAACACTACAATCCTAAGCAGTAAAGTGGTGCAAGAGACAGAAGAAACAAATGAATGATAACTGCACACACTGCTATATAAACAGGTAAAACACTACAATCCTAAGCAGTAAAGTGGTGCAAGAGACAGAAGAAACAAATGAATGATAACCGCACACACTCTATATAAACAGGTAAAACACTACAATCCTAAGCAGTAAAGTGGTGCAAGAGACAGAAGAAACAAATGAATGATAACCGCACACACTGCTATATAAACAGGTAAAACACTACAATCCTAAGCAGTAAAGTGGTGCAAGAGACAGAAGAAACAAATGAATGATAACCGCACACACTGCTATATAAACAGGTAAAACACTACAATCCTAAGCAGTAAAGTGGTGCAAGAGACAGAAGAAACAAATGAATGATAACCGCACACACTGCTATATAAACAGGTAAAACACTACAATCCTAAGCAGTAAAGTGGTGCAAGAGACAGAAGAACAAATGAATGATAACCGCACACACTGCTATATAAACAGGTAAAACACTATGGACCTAAGCAGTGAATAAATCTACTACGAGGATTCAAGTCTTCTCAAATGTGTCACTAGGTCGCTGGGTGATCAGTTCCTAATGTTTCAAAGGATCCTGTCATCTTTATCTTCCAGAGTGAGTAGTTATTTGACTGCTTGCCGTTGAAGATGAAGGCACTATGATCCTTTGAAATGACAGGAACTGCTTGCCCAGTGCCACAGCGTCACATGCCAACATTCTCAATCTTCAGCAAAACTGCTGCCAAGAACTTCCATCTTAAAACTAATACACAAAAATATACGACTCTAACCAACTTTAATATATACTGCACCCTAGGTGACAATGGCTCCTCTGTACAAATATTCATGTCACTTCAGCAAGACAATGAAATTTGTACAGAGACTGTGCTGCTACTTGCAGTCCTTGTATTGTATTGTATGTATTCTGTCCTAGAAATCATTACAGAATGATATTGGACATGTCCCAGTACAGTTAAGTTACAGTAAACACGTATTATATAATTACTACATGTACAACAAAGAACATAAATAGTACAACAACACGTAAAATCTAGATATATAATTACATACATGTAATGTCCTGTGGTTCTTCTTTGACCACAGAATGCATTTTACGTACGATTCACAATAAAGATAGTACACAAATGGGCAACACTGCAAAAACAGAACTTACTGCCACATGAATGTACCTACTGGGGCATGCAGTGAGTCATGTAAAGACATCTTCAACAGATTAAAAGCTACACTTTTTATCTGATACATTTTTCAACACTTAATTAACTAAACTGAAGTTCTGATATTGGATAGTGTGACGATATTGGATAGTGTGACGATATTGGATAGTGTGACGATATCGGATAGTGTGACGATACCGGATAGTGTGACGATATCGGATAGTGTGACGATATCGGTAGTGTGACGATATCGGATAGTGTGACGATATCGGATAGTGTGACGATATGGATAGTGTGACGATATTGGATAGTGTGACGATATTGATAGTGTGATCGATATTGATAGTGTGATGATATTGGATGTGTGATGATATTGGATAGTGTGAGATATTGGATAGTGTGACGATATTGGATAGTGTGACGATATTGGATAGTGTGACGATATTGATAGTGTGATGATATTGGATAGTGTGACGATATTGGATAGTGTGATGATATTGGATAGTGTGATGATATTGGATAGTGTGATGATATTGGATAGTGTGATGATATTGGATAGTGTGATGATATTGGATAGTGTGATGATATTGGTTAGTGTGATGATATTGGATAGTGTGACGATATTGATAGTGTGATGATATTGATAGTGTGATGATATTGGATAATTCACAGTTAATGATGCATAAAAAATAAACAAAGATCATATCTGGAAAATGTGTACTACAGTGAAGCAGAAAGGCGTGGCCACTAAGTAATGAGAATGCATGCGCAACTCCTGACCTTGACTGTTAACCGTGAGTGAACGTGCGCGCACGTGTGTGTGTGTGTGTACCAGTTACTGCTGAACCTTCCACCAGGCATGTGCCAAACCAAACACTGTTATTTCCACAAAATGCCGAGTAGTAAATTTTTATAAACCTTCTGCAACTTGTCACAAACATGCTCCATAAAAAAAATTTTGCAACAAGTAAACATCAAATTTATTGTGACACTGAAGAAAACTGCCCACTGAAACTTGCAACCTGATATGTGAGGTATGTGAAAAAGACACCAGACTTATTTAACGTACTGTCAAAGAATTACTTCAGAGGATGCTTCAAGGTGTGAAGGTTCATACAAAGCAGCTTTCAATGCTTTCAATGGAATTACTTTGAAGCATGTAAAATATGGATACAATGATTTCATTAATAAAATACTGTTTTGAAACCAGACTCGTTATTTAATAGCCACACCACATATGACAATGGATTGTGAAATTCTATGATAATAAATAGGAGGTTATGTATCCACTAGCCACAAAACACAGTTTTTGACAGTCTGTGCCTTGAAGAAGAGCTCAATGCCAGTCCTGCCGAATCCTAGCAACCCACGCGCATCAAGCCACTTCATGGAAACACTGTCCACTAAACTCACTACATTAGTTACAAATATGGTGCAAAAGTTTCTTTCAAATTACAATTTAAACACTGTAATGTAAATGTTTTACACGGTTTTATTGTTTTGGCTATTCAACAGAATATTCTGTCCCAAACCCAGTTTCTGATCACATTAGACATGCACTCGTGCGCACGAGCATGCACATGCACATGCAAGCACACATGGACACAACGTACATTAAATATGTTGGAGAGTCAAATGAGAACCTTGAAAACTTTTTACCAGCTAATGTAGTGCGGACAGGTTCAGTGCAGTTTTGTCATTTTGCAACTACTGCCAGACCTACAGCACACAGTACACGCTGCTGTCTACAGCTGAAACACTAGTCCAGCCACTTTGCAACCTACTGCCAGACCTACAGCACACAGTACACGCTGCTGTCTACAGCTGAACACACTAGTCCCAGCATTTTGCAACCTACTGCCAGACCTACAGCACACAGTACACGCTGCTGTCTACAGCTGAACACACTAGTCCCAGCATTTTGCAACCTACTGCCAGACCTACAGCACCAGTACACGCTGCTGTCTACAGCTGAACACACTAGTCCCAGCATTTTGCAACCTACTGCCAGACCTACAGCACACAGTACACGCTGCTGTCTACAGCTGAACACACTAGTCCCAGCATTTGCAACCTACTGCCAGACCTACAGCACACAGTACACGCTGCTGTACTACAGCTGAACACACTTAGTCCCAGCATTTTGCAACCTACTGCCAGACCTACAGCACACAGTACACGCTGCTGTCTACAGCTGAACACACTAGTCCAGCATTTTGCAACCTACTGCCAGACCTACAGCACACAGTACACGCTGCTGTCTACAGCTGAACACACACTAGTCCCAGCATTTTGCAACCTACTGCCAGACTACAGCACACAGTACACGCTGCTGTCTACAGCTGAACACACTAGTCCCAGCATTTTGCAACCTACTGCCAGACCTACAGCACACAGTACACACTGCTGTCTACAGCTGAACACACTAGTCCCAGCATTTTGCAACCTACTGCCAGACCTACAGCACACAGTACACGCTGCTGTCTACAGCTGAACACACTAGTCCCAGCATTTTGCAACCTACTGCCAGACCTACAGCACACAGTACACGCTGCTGTCTACAGCTGAACACACTAGTCCAGCATTTTTCAGCACTTCTTAGTTTTCATTTGACACACCTTCATAATTACAAAGAAACCAAATCATATTCTTCTGGTCTTCTGGCTTATGACATGTTCAGTCCAGTAAGTTGGTGTCAACATGGTACGTTTATCTGAGGTATAGGCCAGTCAGCTGCCCTGGTTCCTATCCGAAGACAAAGACGGTGTGTTCATCAACTTACCACACTAGACAGTGTCACAACGAAGGCCACAATATCGCTCTTCACCAGATAACAACCTGGAACATTCTATACTCACATTCTTATCAGCAGTACCCTGGTTGTTGACCAGTTCATCCAATTCTGCTTGCAGCTGGCGACGTCCTCGTTCCAGTTCCTCTACCTTTTCATTCATTTCATCAATTTCTCTTGTCAAGGAGAGAACCCTTGTCTCTTTCTCTCTTGCTTCTCTCTCTGCTGCATCACGCTCCTGAGCAATCTGCTCTGCCACAGCCTGTACATCAATCACAATGAAAATGGAGCAACAACAAAGTTTTGTGATTCCATTACAACAAAATTCTGACTGACTTACTTGATGCAGTGCAGGCCTTCTTAGGGGCATGTGATGTGCCACATGTGGGGGAGAAGAGAAACGCATATAGGGTTTTGGTGGGGAAATGTGAAGCAAAGAGACCACTATGAAGATCCACGCATAAGATGCAAGAATGATATTAAAAAGGATCTTAAAGAAATAGGATGGGACGGTGTGGCCTCGATTTACCTGGCTCAGGAGACACACCAGTGACAGCATCTTGATAACATGGCAATGAACCTTCAAGTTCCATACAATACAGGGAATTTCTCAACCAGATGAAGAACTGTTACTAGCTTCTCAACAAGGACTTTGCTCTGTAAAGTTCATCTTGAGAAGGGTCCAGAAATTCCCTGCCTTCTGTGGAACACACAGACTCTTACTGGGGTTTCTGAGGTTATTTCATATTTTGATTACTAGTATTCACATGTTCTTGGAACCAAACATGCATTTTACATTCAAATAATTTCCAAGTCCTTGATTCCAGAGTTCATGATGGTTTCATCAACCCCAACTAATCACGAACAACAAGACCCTACTGTACGGTCATGTGCACTTTACATATCAAAGATTTTTAATTCAATGTAAGATATTCCATTCATTTTTGTAAGTCTCTTACCTTCTCCTCTGCCAGCACCTTATCGAAGTTACGCTGTTTCTTCTCCAATTCAAGCACCTTAGCTCGCTGAGCTTCTAAATCAATATTGGAATCTTCCAGTTCTGCCTGCAGCTTCTTCTTAGATTTGTCCAGCTTATCATTGGCTGCCTGCAACTCTTCAACCTGGCGCTGTAACGCCTCCATGTCCTGTGCCAATGTTCACTGGTTAGCTCACTACATATCGACACCTCCATTTTATCCCTTCAACATAATATACCGACAGCAGCAGGGAAGAACAACACATCTCAGCACATCTGAAACTCTCGACCCCAAAGGTGTCTTCTCTGACATCCTCCAAGTTACACAAACTTTGTGTTAATGAAATTTCATATGATTAACATTTGATGTGCAGGCTACTATATCATATCATTTACAACGAAAACTGAAGACAGTGAACCCAAAAATGTACCAAAAATGTTCAGTTACATGACCATTCTGGGAAATGCAATTACGGCACAAGTCAGATATGTGTCATATATCAATAGTACTGGCTTAATTCTGCTGCTGAAGGGTTAACATATGGTACACTTAGAAGCAGTTATACAGTCAATGCCCTCTCCCCCCTCTTTTGGGGTGGGGGTGAGGTGCATGTGCACACATGTAACACAGACACACAGAGTGCACTGGGGTACAAGAGTCAGAAGTCAGTCCAAACCACAGCCCAAACTTTGCTCAATGGCTGCACTGTCCATGTAAGTCACCATATAAACAATAATATTCAGTGCACAAAATCAACTACAACTGAGTAAAAATATTCTGATACTCAATGAACCTTGAATAACTGAATCCTTAAACATATGCAGCAAACTGTGTCCTGAAAACAGCCGAACAGATACTTAATAGTGACTGAACAGTAGGCATGGTGTGGTCGTTCCTAGACTCACCTGGGAATGGCTAGGTGGTGTTATTCCTCTTTCAAAAATATTTACTCTGTTGTAATACATTCATAGCTTAATTCACTAAGGACATTTCTGATAATTACAGAAAATGCTTGGTGGTGTGCGCACAGTGCTTCCCTCTTCGCAGCTTTTCCCTGACTCCAATCTGGCCACTATTAGAGGCCACTTGGTTACTGCACTGAAATACCCAGCAGGCCTACCAATTCAATAAATGGCCACATTTACCTTTGCTAATTTCTTCTTGATCTCCTCAAGTTGGTTCACCTGCTCTGCTTCTTCCTCAATACGTTTCTTGGCATCAGCAAGATTCTGTGTCATAGCAACAATCTGTTTCTCCAAGTTCTTCTTTGTTTCCTCCTCCTCCTCCACTTGTTCTTGCAACGCTTCTTTCTCACTCTCAAGCTGCCGCAGTCTTGAGCTCAGAGCAAGTTTCTGTCTCGTCTCTTCCTCCAACTGTGTCTGTTGAAACAAACAAAACAGTCTGTATCTCAGAACTAGTATCCACGTTTCCTGAAATGCTTTTTAACATGGCAGTGCATCATACGACCAGCATGTCGTTAATGGCAGTGAATCATACGACCAGCATGTCGTTAATGGCAGTGCATCATATGACCAGCATGTCGTTAATGGCAGTGAATCATACGACCAGCATGTCGTTAATGGCAGTGCATCATATGACCAGCATGTCGTTAATGGCAGTGCATCATATGACCAGCATGTCGTTAATGGCAGTGCATCATATGACCAGCATGTCGTTAATGGCAGTGCATCATATGACCAGCATGTCGTTAATGGCAGTGCATCATATGACCAGCATGTCGTTAATGGCAGTGCATCATATGACCAGCATGTCGTTAATGGCAGTGCATCATACGACCAGCATGTCGTTAATGGCAGTGCATCATACGACCAGCATGTCGTTAATGGCAGTGCATCATATGACCAGCATGTCGTTAATGGCAGTGCATCATATGACCAGCATGTCGTTAATGGCAGTGCATCATATGACCAGCATGTCGTTAATGGCAGTGCATCATATGACCAGCATGTCGTTAATGGCAGTGCATCATATGACCAGCATGTCGTTAATGGCAGTGCATCATATGACCAGCATGTCGTTAATGGCAGTGCATCATATGACCAGCATGTCGTTAATGGCAGTGCATCATATGACCAGCATGTCGTTAATGGCAGTGCATCATATGACCAGCATGTCGTTAGTTAAAACAACAACAATAATAAAACAATACATACTTAAAAGGTAAAGCAATCCCATTACAGGCCTAGACAGGCCCTTAGGGTTCTAGAAGGTTGAGGCTCCCAGATTTCTAGACAATTGGCACATGAAGGTGGTAAGGTTGTCAGCCCTACACACCGGCCGCCTTTACCCCCCAGGAAATATTCCTGGTACTCATTTCTGTTAGAGGCTGAGTCCTTAAGAACTAGAAATAGCAAAGTAGCTTTTGTGTCCAGCTAACAACTGTGTGTCTTCCTTTTATGATGGAAATCAAATTAACAGTGTGTCAAATAGGTGTAAAATTAAAATGAGCAACACAATGTGAATTTCACTGCACATTTTTGTTGCCCAAGTCACAAGGGCAACCCCCATACCAGCTGTACACTGTTCTGTTTGTGTCATAAAAAGTATGCAAACTGACAAGAACAGCAATCCCTCAGCAGATGCAGTTAAATGAGTTGTGGTGCTTGCTTTACGTACGTATCTGTGTATTGCCGTGCACACAGAAAGTCTGTGGTTGCCATTCCAACAGACTGCTATGATGGCACCTCAGACCGGTTTCACACCTTGCAGATTACTATTTCGCAGCAAACTGTCGCGATATTTTCATATTTCTCATTTTACACATGGCAATATAGTGAAACTAATAAAGTCTGTTGAAATTTCAACAGGAAATTGTTGTATTTATACAAATAAGTATTGAACTTGGAATACAGAATAAATTAACAAAACAATTTCCACACATGTTAATGTCTTTCACATACAAAAACACAGTTCATTACAAATACCTAACCTCAATAACAATCTGATCAGACACAGTACGATTAGATATAAAGAAAATGTCAATTGCATCACAGGCTTCCAACTTATCTTCATCGTTTTATATTTCAATGACACTTAATTACTCAAAATTGTTAAAAAGAATTTGAAAACACTTGAATGAAGTGTTTTGTGAAATACAAATGGTTGATATATATACATATACTGATGTCTGCGCTCTCTTGAGATTTTAAGCAGCACAGAACGGTAGTTTCTTACTGATGTTTCGGTACAACCTATGAGTCCCATCTTCAAGGGTCAAACATTCAAGCAGTCTTTGTTGTTAGTGAAAGAAAAGCCAACTTAGTTGCAATGTGATGAAAGTTAACAGCTACTGTGGTTCCAGTTTTTCAAAAGATTGAAAATGAACAATCCTTCTTAGTGTCTCAAAAGATCAAAGCATAAACCTGTGACATATTACCTGTGCCTCAGAGAGCTGACTCTCCATAGCGGCTGCGCTCTTGGTTGCTGCGGACGTCCTGAGTTCTGCCTGTTCTAACTGTGCTGCTATGGCATCAGATTCCTGTTGCAACTTGGCAAATCGATCCGTAACATCTGCACGTGACCGGTCCAATTCCACAAACTTGCTCTGCAACTCCACCAGCTGACTCTCAGCCTGTTTTCGACGACGTTCACATTCCTGTCGACTTGCACCCACTGACCGCAACTCTGTTGTTAGATCTGCATTTTCAGCCTCCAGCTGTGATTTTACCTTCTCCAAACCACTCTTGGTCTACAGGGATATTACAAATAAAATGTGTCAGATTATGCAATGTTTAGCAGGATAACACATTACTTCACTTACGAGCTACGTGAATGTGTAGCTCCACACATTTTTAAGCTTTAAAGTACCAGGCATTCAAAGACTCATATGCCCTGCTGGCCCAGTTTAAATGCCAACTTTGTGACAGGCTGTGTCCGTCAGTCCACAGTGGGCCAACAGTGACACCTCTGCTCTGGCTTAAGACACAGTAGGCCTCTGAAGGTTAACCTTAATACTAGATAAACACAAGAGGTCAGCTTTATGTCCTGATGCTTTACACTGTAGGAAGTTGGCAACACTGCTCTGGGGAAGATCAAGTCTCTGCCTATACATACAATCCAATCCTGAGTCACCAGCTGCCCAGACTGTCCCAGTACTATTGGTACATTATTTTATCTGACAACTGTCCCTTGTCACTTCATGTCACCTCGCATGACTTACAAAACTTTGACATGCATTGAATGTGTTTGTTAGATGACACATCTGTTTGTTAGATGACACGTCTGTTTGTTAGATGACACGTCTGTTTGTTAGATGACGTCTGTTTGTTAGATAACACGTCTGTTTGTTAGATGACACGTCTGTTTGTTAGATGACACGTCTGTTTGTTAGATGACACGTCTGTTTGTTAGATGACACGTCTGTTTGTTAGATGACACGTCTGTTTGTTAGATGACACGTCTGTTTGCTAGATGACACGTCTGTTTGTTAGATGACACGTCTGTTTGTTAGATGACACGTCTGTTAGTTAGATGACACGTCTGTTTGTTAGATGACACGTCTGTTAGTTAGATGACACGTCTGTTTGTTAGGTGACACATCTGTTTGTTAGGTGACACGTCTGTTTGTTAGGTGACACGTCTGTTAGTCAAATGTAAACATTTTCAGCACCTTCTTTATACATGGTGAGTCAAACACCTAATATTAACTTGCTACAGCGAGCTAAAATGAGCGCACCCCAACTTGCAGCGAACTAGGACAGCAGTCTGCTGTCACACAGAACACTATCAGTAAGACACGGCGCACATTGCCAAGTCAAGTAACACCCCTTTGCACCGACACTTTACAAAAAGATGACACAAGCCGCACGACTCTTTAACACGTTCACTGCTGGGCATTTAAATCCCTGACGCCAATAAGATCACCCCCTCACAATCTTCAATAATCAGGATAATACCGATAACGGACATGTTTAATGACCAGCACTCGAGTCTTCTGGGATGCGATGACGTGTTGTTGGGTGCAGGACTCCCAGTATTCGCAATCGAATGCAGTGCTTTCATGTTAACTCACATAACAACAGCATAACATCCCTGAAGACTTGAGCCCTCCATCACAATACTGTGAGAACCCCAAATCTCACACCCTTAAACTCATGGACGTTTTGGACCCATCGAATTTACTGAAATATAATACACTGCGTTTTGGCGACAGGTTCGGTCCCCCGTCTTCAGGATGAGCTTGTCAAAAAATTCCCCAAATTTTACAGAACGTTAAGATTCATTACAAAATTCCCAACTGCATGCCGCTTGTCCCTATCCTTAGCCAGATTAATCCAAGCCACACCCTCCAATCCTATTCTGTTCGCATCCATTTGAATATTGCCCTCCCTACTTCTAGGTCTTCCAAGTTGACTCTTTCCTTCAGGATTCCCCAACAAAACCATTTATGTATGCCTTTTCTTCCCCATACATGCCACATGGCCTGCCCATTTCATCTGACACCTGATGCCTGTTCAAAGGCCTTACAACACCACCACATGGTCCTACCTTCTTCACAGTCTCCATCTGCTCATTGATGATGGCCAAATCCTGACTGTACTTATGTCTCATTTCAGCTATTGCCGTCTCATGAGCTGCAGCATCTTCTTCCAGGCTCTTTTTCAATGTGGCTAGTTCCTGAAAGTACAGTAACAACCATTAACAATGTCGCACTTATGGTGCTTCTCCATTTAACAACTCTCCGAAACACAACTAGTCCTTCCATGAACAGCTGTACCATGTTTCAAAGATGTTTGTAAGTTCATGCCATTTACACAAATCTTAAAGGTAAAGCCGTCTCTGTGTGTACCATGAAAGCATATAGCAGCAGTAGAGGTACAGCCCCATTCATTCTTAACCTCAGCACAAGAATGACCAACTTCACACCCCGGCCTCTTTATGCCTGGAGAAAGAACCCCTGGCATCCACTGAATAGGAGGCCGGGCCGGTTGAGGTACAGGGCTGGTTTGGGTACAGGGCCGGTTGGGGTACAGGGCTGGTTTGGGTACAGGGCCGGTTGGGGTACAGGGCTGGTTTGGGTACAGGGCCGGTTGGGGTACAGGGCTGGTTTGGGTACAGGGCCGGTTGGGGTACAGGGCTGGTTTGGACAATTTGGAGAAAAAGAAAAATTTACCCCTGCCAGGAATCAAACCCGTTAAAATATGGATTCTGGCTTCCTATGATGTTAGGCTATGCAGTGGTTTAGGAGATGGCAGTGTGCCAAACAAACAAACTGCTTCACCTTAAAGTGTTGTAGAGTTCTTCTTCCAGGACTCCACAACCCTACATTCCTTTGAAAGTTTTGGAACTTCTAACCATGCTGTGCAGCATAACACCTCAGGAGACAAGAATCCTCAACATTAGTGCTGTGGAAACCTCGGATATTGCGGCTAAGTTAATTTACACACACTCATAACAATTCGACTAAGAGGCAAACATACTAGACACTTTACAAGTGTTGAAGAACTGTATCGATGCATACATCTGGTACATTTCCAACTGAAACAAATATACAAGGAGACCGTGCTATACGATGTAAAATCTGTTATGACGTGATTCCAATTTAACTTCATCACATTATGATATTTTTACCAACTAGCCTCCTCGAATGTACAGTTCGACCACATACCTGTACTCACTTCTATCCCTATACACACTAAAATATAACTAGTTTCTTGCTTGCTTGGTTATGTATTTCTTGGAAGTGTGCAGGAGACGGCAGAGTGCCCGTTACTGACCCGCCTGTGTTAACAGCTCTGTCCTGACTACAGTCACTGCTAGTCCATGCATATTCCACAAGAGGACAGAAAGCGTTTCCTTCACATATTCACAGCATTTGGTACTACAAACGTTCAAAGAGTCCCTCAAGTATTACATGGCAGTTTTGTTACAAAAACAACTGCCGAGTGTAATAATTTTGAATTATTTTGAGTGTCAAAACATTTTAAGGCCATGGGATTTGGATGCACCAAGACTGTGGCGGCACAAGGTTAGCTGTTAAAATGCTGATGTCACATGTTGTTGAAGCAGCATTAACTGGCCATGTAAAAGGGGAAGATATATAAATTCCCAAGCTAACAGTAATTCCCACCGATGCATCACTTCAATTTGGCCAACTGCAGTTTCCACTCCGCCTAGCATCTGCTGTGTCCATCAACAAATTGTATGGGCAATGTCTTATCAAAGCTACAGGTGCTGATGTTCAGACTGTCCTCATGGACAGTTGTCTGTAGCATGTTCCCAGATTGCAAGTGTAGTACAGTTGTACGCACATGCCCCTAAACGACATACCAAAATAGTGCCTCAACTGGCAGTACCTTAAAGATGAACTAACTCCACGTGTTAAATGACAATGAACACTGTACAGAAAGCCACGAAGATACGTAGTTTAATACTGAACTTTAATACATATGATCTTGTTTTTGGTCAAAATGTAACAACAGCTCGTTCAGAGAACAGCGATGTCAGCTAGTACACGAACAAAACCTTTGTCTTTAACACAATCTTCTACCAGTTTCAAATATGAACTTCTCATTAATTTTCAGTTTTTTAACCAACAAATGCACTTTTTATTTTCGTATTTTGTTCAATTCACCCTACATATGCATTCATTGGTTAAAAAACTGAAAATTAATGTCACGATGCACGGTGAACACAACGTGACATTAATGTCACGATGCATGGTGAACACAACGTGACATTAATGTCACGATGCACGGTGAACACAACGTGACATTAATGTCACGATGCACGGTGAACACAACGTGACATTAATGTCACGATGCATGGTGAACACAACGTGACATTAATGTCACGATGCACGGTGAACACAACGTGACATTAATGTCACGATGCACGGTGAACACAACGTGACATTAATGTCACGATGCACGGTGAACACAACGTGACATTAATGTCACGATGCACGGTGAACACAACGTGACATTAATGTCACGATGCACGGTGAACACAACGTGACATTAATGTCACGATGCACGGTGAACACAACGTGAAATGAACTTCTCAATTATGCCAGAGAAACTCATCTTACAGTGGCTGTGTTAAAACAGAATCCTCTACCATTACACAGCGTCCCTGTGCACATATAGAGCCTGTAGAGAAAGGAATTTCCAAATGAAACACTTTAATCCCTCACAGTCTCTCAGTTTTTTTAACACAGCCATCACACTTGTGCGCAGACAAAAATACATTTCAGTACCTGTTCTCGCTTGGTGCGCAGCTCCTGCTGTGCTGCTGTTGTGTCCAGAGAATCCAGAAGTTCATTCTTCAATGCTTCCAGTTCCTCATTCAAATCTCGCTTCTGTTTCTCTGCCTTGCTGCGAGCTCCTTTTTCAGCTTCTAAATCTTCTTGAATCTGTACATAATAAAGCAACAAAGAATTATGGCTTGCTTGCTGAATAACAGAACTTCATTTTGCAATTTTAAAAGCTTGGAAAATGAAGTATTGGAAGAGCCAATGATACTAGTACACATATGAAACACAGTATTCTAACACACTGTTCTGAACTAGCAGGAAATATGATATTCAAAAATTAAAGCTCTTACTTCTGCACTCTAGGATGCCCACGTAGTGAATACAAAGCAATGGCGATAATATCTGGACAAGAAAAAGTAACATGAGACTGTAGAAAAATGCACAGTAAAGAGCTTGATGAGTTGTTACTGTTCATCAAACATTATTAGGATAATCACATCAAGGAGGGTGGGATGGGTAGGGCATGAAGCATGCTGAGGAGAAATGAGAATGCATACAAATTCTTCTCTAGAAAATCCTAGGCAAAAAGAACATTTCAAAAACCTATGTGCAGACAGAAAGAGCACATTATGACATATATAAGGTTAGGACTACAGCAAGCAGTACTGCTAAGAATTCAGGTCATGTGAGAAGTGACAATGTGTCACTGGATAGTTCCGTCACCCAGTAACACAGCATCACATCCCAGAAGACTTGAATCTACAACAACAAGACTGTTTTGTAAATTGTGCATTTTAAACTGACAGTTTAGACTAATGACTATCAACACGTGGTCCACAGACCCTGTGGTCTGTGAGGTCTCACCAGGGGGTCTGCAAGATTATTTCTGTCTTCCTATCAAAAGTCAGAAAAAAAATATTGCAAAATATGTTTATATGGAGCAATAACCTAACAAAATGCAAATTCTGCTCAGCAAAACATAAAAGTTCTATCACTGAGGTTTTCACAATCTTGGCTTTATTGTCATTACTGCTAGGAAAATCAGTTTCCATAACGAGTTTCTACATTAACTTAATAAACTTCTTTACAGTTTACAGAGGTTCCTAGTCTGTAATTCTTCAAACTTTATATGTTACTGAGCGTGATGCCTTAGTGGTCCGTGTGTTGACACAGTTTACAGGAAGGGGTCTGCAGATTGAGTCAGACTAAGGGGTCTCTGTTACCAGAAAGACTGAGAAGCACTGGTCTAGATATTCACAATGGTTGTTTGTCATATGCTGTGCATTTATGGTGTACAGCTGGTCTCAAGGAAAATGCATATGAGGGTGCACACTGGATTAAATGGGCTGAGGATAGGCACAAGCTGCAAAATCTTCTCAATTGTTAAAGTCTTGACAAACTGAACCATTAGCTTCTCATAAAGGGACTCTGCTGTGTGGAGTGGGTCATTACATTGCCACACGCAGATGTTCTGAACGCAGCTCAACATCTGTGTCAGTGCACTGAGAATGAAATTCTTGTCACTGCTGAATTAAATGTGAAGATACAGTACTTATAAACTGAATTGTAATCTCACCTCGGCCAGCTGTGACTCAAGTTCGCGAAGAGCCTTCTGTGACTGCGCTTTCCCAGCACCTTCCTCATCGATCTTCATTAGTGCTTGTGTGAGCTCTTCCTCACGTTTGCCAAGTTGCAGCTGCAGTTCTTCCACCTGCAGGCGATGTTCATTCAGCTGCTCCTTGAAGTCGCTCACCTCAGTTTCCAGCTTCCGCTTACTGCGATCCATCTCTTGCCTCTGGTGCTGATCTCGCTGTAGTCTCTCCTCGAGGTCAGCAATTGTTGCTTCATGCTTGGTTTTGAGTTTCGATAGATGTTTTGATTTCTCTTCTTCTTCAGCAAGGGTCTGCGATAAGTCTGCTGACCGTTCCTCAAGCAGTTTCTTCTCTTTCAGCAGCTACAATAACATCACATATGACATCGGAGTTTCTCACAGTGTTGCTGAAGATCCATGTCTTCTGGGATCTGACATTATGTCATTGGGTGAGTAGTTTGGAACTTGGGCTGTTTTACCCTGAAGATGAAGGCACTATGATCCTTTGTAATGTTGTGAACTACTCACCCAACAACACAGCATCTTATCTCACAAGACTGAAAGCTTCATCATTCGCATGTTCATACCTAGTGACCACTTACACCAGTATTTTGGCACTACCTGATGCTACATTGATTCTTAACTAAACTGAAGCATGTAGGATTAAATAGATGAAATACAACATGACACAGAAATAATTCAGTCTTAATTAAGATCCAAGAAAAGAAGGATACAAAATTAAGAAATATTGAAATATGGAACAGCAGGAAAAACAAATTAAATACCATGACAATATGAGATTTCAGGTATCAATTAAGCAAATCAACTGCGTACATCAGGGTTGCGATACGGCAACTTTGTTATCTTAACATGCTTCAGCTCAGCTAGGTCATTAGCAAGAAGTTCAATATAAACAAGACAATACAACATCTCACAAACATGATCACATAACATGGTACATATACACATATTTAGATAAAATTATGGAATCCCTGAATAAAAACAATGTAAATGATGTCTTAGTAATGTGTCAGAACCATATAAATGATACAACTAACAAACTGTCAATATCAGACCTACTGTCAAGTTAATTATATTATATTCTTGACAAATGGGGAGATGTATGCAAATGTCCATGAAAACACTGATGGTTGAGATATAATTCCAACCTTTATTCACATAGAAGCTGTCATGTGATGTCATCCCTCTGTTTATTGGGAGACTTGTGACCCTGAGGGTCCTCAGAGTGGGGAGCACCAAAACTTCAAAAGTTCAGCATGCCCAGATCATTGCATCAGCGATGTTCTGTATTTATGTGATTATAAAACAGCGATCGTTTACATTTTCATCACTCACAAAGAGAGGGGTCACATTAAAATTATGCGCAAAGTTAAACATGTTCTTTGTACATACAGTAGAACCCTGTTAAGAAGTCTTTCAAGGGACCAGAGGATTAGGGACTCCTTAAGCGGGAAGACTTATTAAGAGGGAAGCTTATTAAAAGCAATAGGATTTCGGGACTTTAAAAATCAGACTTCTTACAGGGGAAAACTTCTTATCCGGGTTCTACTGTACCTTCCTGAAGAATGGAGACTGTGAATGGGACACTAACATGCAGGATCACCTTATATTCAGGTAAATACGGTATTCTCTATTTACAGTACTCAACACTGCACAGTCACAAGGCACTACATAACAGATAATTCTGTAATGTCACATAAAGGTAAAGTTGTGCCTGTACATGCTATAAAGGAATATATGGAGAGCAGTACTTTCATCTACAGAAGTTTGAGTGGGGATTGCGCACACACACATATATACATAAATACATACATACCTTTTGGTTTGTATCGTCACTAAGGGCATGGTCTTCCTCCAGTTTCTTGATTTTCGCATCGCACTGCACCTTCTCCAGCTGCAGTTTCTGTCTCGCTGCTTCCTCCTCCTCCAACTGCTCTTCCAGGTCCTAAACATAAACATGAAAGTTGCAGAGCCACAAACGTCTGCAAACCTTACAGAAACAATACTGTCAAAAATTCAACACCCTGACAGGTCAAGAAGTATAAATTTGTATAACCTTTAGAAGTGACAGAACAAGTACGAATCAACAAAGCAGTTACACAGAAGGAAATTACGAAAATAATGTGAAGATAGTTCAATTTCAATTTCGCTCAAAAATATCTTGCATTGTTTCAACGGTACCTAATCTGCTACAGTACAGTAAACCAATTTCAAACTAAACTAATGGACAGCCATCCGATACATCTCTCACACCTTTGTACAAGCAACATGTCTGTCAACAAAAAACAAGCAGTCCCAAGCGGTGGCACAAAGCCTGTTTCCCTGCTGCATACATTTATAATTTTACATATCAATTAGTATTACACATATTTTATTTTCCCTTGCTAAGAAAGTTCGTACTGTATTGACCAGCATACAAGACAAGCATTATCTTCCCAACTCACCTGAATGCGGGGCACATATATATAGCTATGTTTATGATCTATCGCCATACTAGCTTCAATGGTTTATTACTTACTGCAATCATCCTGACAGCTAAGGAAATGTTTCTAATGCCTGTCACGTACTAGTTTACATTCTACAAAAACATTATCTTAACAAAAGTTCCGTATTTTCCCATGGTCTATCACCATACATTATTTGAGGTCCTAAAGGTGCTGGTGTTGGTCAGATCTTTTAAGTTATTAGTGCTGCTTCAGCCAACTTCTTTCCCTTCTCATGAAGAAAGTAGGCTAAAGTGTGGGATGAATGTTCATGGACTAAATGTCCTAGAATGCTCACGTATTATGTCAAACACTGAAATGAATGCTGTGAATTCAGATAAACCTCCAAATTTCTACATTCATGACGATAATGCTACTGTCATGGTTATATTACTTCCCATGTTTTCTCTATGAGACTCAAAGCAGGCCACGCTCCAAACTTTACCTGTATGTTGAGCTGTAATTTCTTTTTCTCTGAAGTCAAGGTATTCGACCGCTCCTCCTCTTCTTCAATGCGAGCTTCCAGGTCATGTAAGATTTCCTCCAGTTCCTGCTTACGTGCAGCCAATCTCGCTCGCATCTCCTCTGCTTCTGCACACAGTTCCACTTCTGCCTGCAGCTGCTCCTGCAGCGTTATCTTCTCCTCCACTGCCTATGACAAAGAAAAATACAACCAACTCAACATCTTCACAGCATCACACACATACATGAAAGTAAATTCAGGTAACCTACCGACTGACCGACCGGCTAGCAATTAACTAACCTAACTAACTAACAACACAGCACAGTCCTTCTTGAAAAGCTACCAGTTCCTCAGCTAGGCAAGAAATTCCCCGCCCTTTATGAAACCCAAAGGTTCATTACTGTCGTCACAACAGCCTAGATCCCAATGATTCAAAGAAATATAGTGCTTTCATCAGCAGGAGTCGCAGTGTCCAACAAGAATGACTGCTTGACCCCTGAAGACACACCATGTTCCTTCAAACATCAGAAACCACTCACCCAATGACACAGCATTACCTTCCAACAACCTGACAAGTGTCCCTACCTGCTGCAACTTTCTCTCGCTGTCCTGAAGTGACCGCACTTGCACGTCCAGCTTCTCTTTAACTTGCTTCAGTTCATCCTCTTTCTGTGTCAATTTCTCCTCTTGCTTTGTCACCTCTAGCAGAGGCTTCACCTTGGTGTAGAGTCGCCACCACTGCCAATTACGCAGCTTCAGATATGCTGCACAGTTGCGTTGGATGATACGAATTGCATTCAGCTGCTGCGTGCGCTTGTGGAAGTTCCTATTGAACATGGTAAACAGTTAATGCCAAACACACCGATCTCAGCAATCATATGACACTTTGGAATGAGACATATTAAGTTATTTTATTTAATGGCACTTTCAATTGCAAGATGTAAGGTTCTTACAGTGGTGTTGCTGCAGGATCAAGTCTTCTGGGATGTGGTGCCATGTACTGAGTGACCTGTTCCTCATGTTTCAGAGGATCACAGTGCAGAAGGAGCACTCACAATCTTGAAATGTCAGGAACTACTCAACTAAAGGTACCACATGCCAGAAGACCTGAATTTTTTATGCTGCCAGTTGTTAAGATTACACAGCATCAGTGACAGAGATGAGTGAATGAGTATGGAGCATTGGTGGAATGATACTGACAGGGGAAAGCTGAAGTACTGGGAGAGAAACATTATACAGCGTTGGTGGTAGATGAATGAATGAGTATGGAGCATTGGTGGACTGATATTGACAGGGGAAAGCTGAAGTACTGGGAGAGAAACATTATACAGCGTTGGTGGTAGATGATGAATGAGTATGGAGCATTGGTGGAATGATACTGACAGGGGAAAAGTGAAGTACTGGGAGAGAAACATTATACAGCGTTGGTGGTAGATGGATGAATGAGTGTGGAGCATTGGTGGAATGATACTGACAGGGGAAACCTGAAGTACTGGGAGAGAAACATTATACAGCGTTGGTGGTAGATGGATGAATGAGTGTGGAGCATTGGTTGAATGATACTGACAGGGGAAAGCTGAAGTACTGGGAGAGAAACATTATACAGCGTTGGTGGTAGATGGATGAATGAGTGTGGAGCATTGGTGGAATGATACTGACAGGGGAAAGCTGAAGTACTGGGAGAGAAACATTATACAGCGTTGGTGGTAGATGGATGAATGAGTGTGGAGCATTGGTGGAATGATACTGACAGGGGAAACCTGAAGTACTGGGAGAGAAACATTATACAGCGTTGGTGGTAGATGTATGAATGAGTATGGAGCATTGGTGGAATGATACTGACAGGGGAAAACTGAAGTACTGGGAGAGAAACATTATACAGCGTTGGTGGTAGATGGATGAATGAGTGTGGAGCATTGGTGGAATGATACTGACAGGGGAAAGCTGAAGTACTGGGAGAGAAACATTATACAGCGTTGGTGGTAGATGGATGAATGAGTGTGGAGCATTGTGGAATGATACTGACAGGGGAAACCTGAAGTACTGGGAGAGAAACATTATACAGCGTTGGTGGTAGATGTATGAATGAGTATGGAGCATTGGTGGAATGATACTGACAGGGGAAAACTGAAGTACTGGGAGAGAAACATTATACAGCGTTGGTGGTAGATGGATGAATGAGTGTGGAGCATTGGTGGAATGATACTGACAGGGGAAAGCTGAAGTACTGGGAGAGAAACATTATACAGCGTTGGTGGTAGATGTATGAATGAGTATGGAGCATTGGTGGAATGATACTGACAGGGGAAAACTGAAGTACTGGGAGAGAAACATTATACAGCGTTGGTGGTAGATGAATGAATGAGTATGGAGCATTGGTGGAATGATACTGACAGGGGAAAGCTGAAGTACTGGGAGAAAAACCTGTCACAGTGCTAGCGTCCACCGTGAGATGCTGACAACTAACTGCCTGAGCTTCCAACACATTTGACAAGCTAAAAAGAATATAAATTTACTTCTATGAAAAGGGTTCTCACCTCCTGGCCAAGTATCCACGGCAGAATGCTTGGAAATTCACAATAAGATCAGTAATCTTATAATCTCGCTCCTCTTCCAAATGTGCTAATACACCTGCACGAACAAAAATCTTGGACTGCCCAACTCGATATAGGTTAGGGTCCAGTTCCAAAGCCTGTATCTGTATAAATTAAAGATTAAAACACTAGATGGTTATTGCCATACAGAATACAGTCAAAACATGATCTGAAAATATAACACTTCAGATATGTGAAATGTTTTGTTCCATATGAGCCAAGGTTCGTTTGCTGCATGTCAATATGTCTTCATACAGCACTTCAGGCATACCAACTTCTTGGGAGGAGGGGGCCTTCCAATGTTGAAACCATGGACATGTGAATTTGATCCAGCAGACATTTTTCATGTTCTCAAAACCAAAAGATCAACTTGAAGGTACCTAATGGTGAAAAACTTTAAGATATTCAGAACAACGTAACAACTTTACTGAAAATATTTTTACACAACATTTTCCAGCAGTTTCTATGACACGGCAGAAAGAGTAGAATCTGTGTATAAAGCTGGAAGGTGACTATACAAACGAACAGCTACAGACAATATCTGTGTATAAAGCTGGAAGGTGACTATACAAACGAACAGCTACAGACAATATCTGTGTATAAAGCTGGAAGGTGACTATACAAACGAACAGCTACAGACAATATCTGTGTATAAAGCTGGAAGGTGACCATACAAACGAACAGCTACAGACAATATCTGTGTATAAAGCTGGAAGGTGACTATACAAACGAACAGCTACAGACAATATCTGTGTATAAAGCTGGAAGGTGACTATACAAACGAACAGCTACAGACAATATCTGTGTATAAAGCTGGGAGGTGACTATACAAACGAACAGCTACAGACAATATCTGTGTATAAAGCTGGAAGGTGACTATACAAACGAACAGCTACAGACAATATCTGTGTATAAAGCTGGAAGGTGACTATACAAACGAACAGCTACAGACAATATCTGTGTATAAAGCTGGAAGGTGACTATACAAACGAACAGCTACAGACAATATCTGTGTATAAAGCTGGAAGGTGACCATACAAACGAACAGCTACAGACAATATTTGCTTCTTTACAAAATAAGTCTCTCTGCCAGACATGCTGTGCTGAAGACTGACTGATTGTACAGTATCAAGGAAATGCGGCACCAAAGAACTCCCCATGCTGTGAGGGGCAATGAACAAAGTTTAACCAACTAACCAACCAACTAACTCACTAACCAATTCACCAACTCACTCACTCCAAAGAGCAGAGTCCTTCTGGTGAAGTTAACAGTTCCTCAGCTCGTTAAGAAATTCCCTGAACTTTACGGACCCCGAAGGTTCCTTACTGTGCTCACAACAGCCTGCCACCTGTCCGTATCCTGAGCCACATGAATGCAGTGTCATTTCTTTAAAACCCATTTTAATATAATTTTCCTATCTACACCTAGGTTGTCCAAGCAGTCTCTTTCCTTCAAGTTTCCCCTCCAAAACCCTGTATGCACTTCTCGCCTCCCTTACCCTCCTTGATTGATCACCCAATAACTGGTAAGAATCATTACTGCTATACAATTCTGCCAGTAATCCAGGAGGGTGTCTAGTGTTAGTTCTCTTACAGTCAGAGGTTGATATCCTGAAAATCCTTCAGCCCAGAGTCCTATCATTTTACAACTACAATCTAGCAGATATTTACTGCTTTGTCTGGCACCACAATGGTTCAGAGACGCAAATATTATGCGCAGTGGATGGTAACAGGAAGTCTGCTGCACAGTGTTTGCTTCATACCCTGGCATAAATACTTGCACATGCTGTTCACTGTTCACATTCCCTGAGTAACACCTGTTCCACTGTTCGCTACCCAAATCCTTGCACAACTGGCAATCTACCAATTATTACAGCATGTTTGGTTCACACTCCTGGCTTACAACAAGAACAACTGCATCACAGAATTGTTGGACCCACAATGAAAGCAGAACTCACAAAACACGGTCATTTGACCGCCCTACCACACTCACAGTATCACATCCCAAACAACTCACACAATCTTATCCTGACCACACATTACACTTACCATTTTTTCACAAGCTTTCTTGCCATCCATGAAGCCTTTAGGAATAACATTTGGCGTCAACAGTTCGTATCTGAAACACAATACAGATAAACGTAAAGGTAAAGGTAAAGGTCACCCTATAACAGGCAATGAAGGCCCAGCGGGGGAGTAGAGATATAGCTCTACTCTTTCTTTAACCTCGGCGCTAGATGGGGTGGGTGGTCAACGCCACGCCCCGGCCGCTTTACCCCCGGGAATGACCCGGTACCCATTGTACAGGAGGCTGGGTAGGCCCCTGGGCCGGTATGGATGGGTGCTAAAAATCTCGCCCCCACTGGGATTCGATCCCCGGACCGTCCAGCTCATAGCGAGTCGCTATACCAACTGCGCTATCCCAAATACAGAAAGTGATAAAAGAGGCTGTGGAAAACTTCCATATTTATGGTTACTAATGTAAAGCTTGCTGGTATTTCAAAAAAAAATTGTTATAGTTAACATCATTGCCGAATATGGCACAAAAAATCTATTGAGAAAACAATTTTTCCACATATGCAACTTTTTTGATCATGACAACAAATCTAACAAACCTCATCGAAATATCGAGCCTCAACAACTTAAAACATTCTGGAAAGACGGCCACATCTGAATTGCAATGTTCAACTTGAAGATTAACAGTATAAACAGTAGGATTACCGTCTTAACAACGAGCCTGGGCTGACATCACAAGTCAACAGCTAGCACACAATCCTGTCTGTACTTCTGCAGTCACAGAGGAGGAAGTGCTTGCACAGGATGCCGCATTTTACAAGCAGCAGCCATGATCACATGACTGATGTAGGAGGACCGTAAGGTCACCTACACTACTATTGGAAGAGCTGCTGTTGCTCCAACTGTCACTACGACAAGAGCTGCTGCTCATTTTGTTAACGTGTCATCTGTACTTGTCTGGGCAGTTGTTGAGACTCACACTGAAGGCTGTCATGTAAAATGACAGGAACTTAATGTAAGTAGTCTGCCTACAATAAGCAATGTTCCTATGGAGACGTCCACTACAAAACTTTTCTTACCAAAGGTAGTCAATGTAATATTCGGTCAGATATTCCTATGAGCCATTTATTTCTGCCATCTTCTGCTCCAATCCATAATTACAATTCTCATAGCATACACGATGACAGACCAGCCAGCATGCATTTGCCTTTCATATATTTCCTTAAAACTATTACTGAACATTCTTAAGTGCACATGCACATGAACGCGCACACACACACACGCACGCACACAGAGCAAAAGAACCAAAACTACAGTCAAGTGCATACCTTTGCCGGAATTCTTGGAAAGGTATACGGTTGGGGAAGCCCTGTCTGCAGATACGAAGACCCTCTAGAACACCATTACACCGCAGCTGGTCAAGAACGAGAGGTGCATCGATCTTGCCAGCACGTTTTTCGTGGTTTGGTATGATACATCGTACAAAATTTGGGTTGGTGTTTCGAAGTGTCACCATAAGCTTGGACAGTTGTTCCTTGTACAGTTGTGATACAGTTCTAAACATGCCCTTACGAGTCCGAGCACCAAACTGGGTGTCTGTTAGAGCCTGCTGTGCCATGCCCACAATCTCAGCTGCAAACATAAAACAAAACACACTTGTAGCTTATCCAAATACTGTATCAGGCTTGCAATGACGGAGTGTAAACGTCACATAACAGGATGACTGTTGAGTCAATAACTGGAAAGGATGTGGAAAGAATCAGTCACAGCCTAAATCGAGGCACAGGCTTTAACATGGACAAGTCTTATAATCTAAGTTTTGAGGAACATTGTTCAGACTCAGATTAATGCTGTCTTTGCTGGCAGTGGGCAAGACCTTAACAGCCTGATTTGTATAGGAAAATATGCTCTATTGCACATTACATCAGTCCATGTTGTGATCTGCACAAATGTAACCCCAACATCAAAAGAGGACTTACTGTAGTGTCCTGGTATTTACCTGGAGGGACTGAGAACCACAAAAACCTCAGGCAGGACAGTCAGTCTGTGAGATTAGCTGTGAACCTGGGACCTCCAAAAAATAAAGCTCAAACCAATGAACCATGACATTTTGCCACACTGCATGATACTAATCTATCAGCAGTTACTGTGGCTGTTTTACTGTTATTTAGGAGTAACAACACTATCAATTGGTAAAATTATATACATTAGTGACGAATGAATGAGTATAGAGCACTGGTAGAATAGTACTGATAGGGGAAACTACAGCACTCAGACAGAAACCTGTTCCAGTTCCACTTTGTCCACCACAAATCCCATATGACTGGCTTGGGATCGAACCCAGGTTTTCACAGTGACAGGAAGGCAACTGACTGCCTGAGCCATGGCACAGCCATTAAAACTACTTGCATAAATATGCGCAGAACAAAACTATTCTCCAGTAGACTACAGTAAGCTGGTCAAGACATGGTCCATCTCATGGAAACGTCCCTTGCGTTCAGCACAGCTTGTCACTGGGCTGACCCTGAGCCCAAGGAATCAGCCTTCCTTTATGGAACATCTCCCAACAAGACAGAACTATTAAGAACGTAATGAACGAAAAATGAATTATATACAACAATTCAACAAATCAATGTAAAGGATGGCCAAGAAATCACTACATCCCTGACTAAATTACTAAGTGCACACTACGTGCTCTGGGAGGCTGTGACACTTATACGTAGTGTGTGGCAAAACTGTATCTGTATGTGCATGGCCTGTGCTGTGGGACACTGTGAAACTGACAGGTGGTGAATACCCACGTGGCATGCTGTGTGCACACGGTAAGTTAGTGTACAGCGACTTCTCAGCCACTGCTAAGATAACATGACTCACCATCCTTCCATATATGTACAACAAACGGATCTTGAGATGCCTGCAGAAGAGACACCACATTCTCATTCAAGGGGTCCATATTCTTCATGAGCCACTTGGCTGCAGAATAGTCCACGCGGCCTGCATAATGGATCACAGCAAAGTCTGCTACACCACGGAAGTCTGTCTTGAGGAACTTTGGATGGACACTGTGAGCCAGAACCAACTTCTCGACGAATGATTTGTCAGTCGCTTTAGGGAACCAGCATTCTTCGTCTAACAGAGCCATAATGCCCATTGGCTACAAAAAACATGATTTATGCAAAAAATAATCATAATTTTCAACCCTGATATCAGAAAGTAACTTAACATGTATCAAGAAATTAACACATCTTGTGCCTGCAGCAGTATGATTTATCATATACAGCATCATTATTTTATCTGACAACTATTGGCTGCCACTTCATGTCAGGTCACGTATTATATTAATATGGCCAACTCAGCTGATTGCCCACACACATAGCACAAGAGCAGCATAAAGTGACGAATGATAAAAAAAAGACCCTGTACTAGCTGAACAGCTTACATGAAGATCTGTTTTAGAAACACAAATACTGAAACACGGACTAAAAGGAGCTGAATAACAATTAACCCAAAAAATACTTGCTTCGTCAAAATTACACTAGAATTCTGTCAACACAGCACCCATGGGACTTCAGATTATTGGATGGTACCAACTGACCTAACTGCTTATAGGACTTAATGTCTATCACTTTAAAAGGTCCTACACTTTCACTTGATGCCATGAGCAATCATAATTCGTCCCTATATTTCTTTACATCATACACAGTTGACAAGCCAATGCTGTATGCAGCCACAACCTCTCTTCAACTGTCACCACTTTAAATCCTCCTAATGACAGTATTTCAAATTTCTGTGGAATCATTAAAGTTTCATGTTTCTACTTGCCAGTTATTTACTCAAGTTTGGATCTTTTGAAGCCGTTAATAACACGTCAAAGCGTAACAACACGTGTCACACGTTACACAATGAAAACAGAACGGACAATAGCAGTTGTTCCATGCAGATGGACAGACAGACATGACGAAGCTAATAGTCGCTTTTCACAGTTATGTGAATGTGCCTAAAAAGGGCAATTCTTCACACAAATACCACATTTTCCCCAAATATTAAATGACCCCCTTAGAATCTTCAATTTTCAACACAATACCTACACTAAATGTGTTCAACTATGTGCACAATTACAAAGCAATACCTGCCCCCCCCCCCCCCAATCCTAGTTTTTCAGTGATGAATTACAAAAAAAAATCCCCATCCCATATTTATGTAAATAAGTTAGCTGAACTGCACAACAGGACAGAGACAGGTGACTTGCCTTGTCGATAAGATCAATGGTTGGTTGGAGATCAAGACCGAAGTCAATAAACTTCCATTCAATGCCCTCACGCTGGTACTCCTCCTGTTCTAGAATGAACATTGTGTGGTTGAAGAGCTGCTGCAACTTCTCATTTGTGTAGTTGATGCAGAGCTGCTCAAAGGAATTCAACTGCAGACAAAATAAAATGCACATCAGATCATCGCTGCTTTCTAAGTTTCTGTCCCTGAACATCACAGCTGTCACTGAGTATTACTGCACATGAACACTGAAACTGCAGGCACTGCAGTCTGTTTCTCCCTGCAATTCAGCTGACCACATTTGATAGAAGAGTCCTGAAGTACCACTCTCATACTCTACGCAGGCGTCACACCTTGATGCACACACACCAGTATTTTGTGTTGTTCACATGAACTCTGTCTTTTGTCCTCACAAACAACAAATGCACAGATTCAAATAAAAAAATCTGGAAGTCACAATTCACATGACATCAACAGCAACCGTGCAGTCAGTGTACTGACTACGCTACAGACTGGATAATCCTGGGTTTAATTCCCAGCAGAAACAAAAAAATTTTTCTCTTCCGCAAAATGCCCAGACTAGATCCAGGGCCCACTCTCCCCCCTATTCAAAGTCTGACTGCCAAGGTTAACAAACATCAAGACTCTACTACATAAAAAAGTCCGCATTTCCACATTTCACCACTGCCCAAGTTAATGTGGTGAAGCATTAAAAGAACAACATAGAACAACCGTTCATTCCTGTATAAATCAAAGTGCCATTGAATTTGCAAGTTGTGTCAGTGTCAACCAGAAACATTTCGTCTGTGTGCTCTGAAAGTGTATAATTTGAAATCTGGTTAATTTGTGATTCAAAGCAGCAACCAAACCATCGACACGTCAACATTTGAAACATTCAGAATTATTACTGCATGAAAATTAGTTTGCACCATAATTTTTAAACACTGTCTGCACACCAACCGTTCTTCTGAGTGTGAAGTAAAACAACTAACAGTTGGTAGAACACTCACATGGGAGAGCAGTTGCTACTTCTCTGATCATACTTATATTTATTAGTCAAGTTGAACTGTACGGAAGACTACACTCGCTACTATCAGGTTTTTATAGTCCACAGACTATATCCAAGTTTCATAAACAGTTCTATTTAATAGCTAATCCCTCAGTCTGCCGGCCACATTCACCAAAATTAAAATATCCCTCCAAGTCATGCAGTTGGTATCTTCGCCACATTTTTAATGTGATCACCGACTTCCCTCTAGGAATGCGTACGATGTGACACACAGACTTCACACTCAGCCAACACACCATTCTCACTGTACTATAAAAGCCAACTCACCTCAAATATTTCAAAACCAGCCATATCCAGAATGCCAATAAAAGATGCTCCTTGCCGCTTTGTACGATCAAGCGAGCGGTTGATGCGGTTCACCAGCCACCGGAACATACGTTCATAACAAGCTTTGGCAATAGCCTCCACTGCAAACTCAACCTGTTCTTTTGTCTGGGCCTTGGTAACGAAGTCACGACCAACTTTGATGCGTGGCCTAAGGAACGCCTTGGTAGTCTCCGTGACACTCAGACCCAAAAGATGAGCAACCTTCTGTGCAATGGTATTATCAGGCAATATGGCTTGGTCAGAGTTACGCTCTTGCTTGAACTTCATATTTCCAAACAGCATCACCGATGAGACTATGCGAAAAATGGCTGCAAGAAACAGGGATGTATTAAAAAAAGAATGAAATACACTGTATGGGATTTCAGTTTGAAATGTTACAGCAGGTGGTACATACAGTTACCGCTGTGCTGTGAATGGGGCAGCACAGAAAACAGCTATTTTACACAGAACTGAATAATTTGTGTCAACTCCTAAGTTTTAATCAAAAACATCTGTAACAAATGTTGGCCTGACGGTGCGCAGCATTGTGCACAATAATAAACAACACATGAAAGCTACCTTTCTCTGCATTCCATATTTATCAACTGCTGAGGCAATATCCGGTAGAAAACTATTTTAGTATGCAGAGTGATTACAAATAATGTTAACACTTGCCAGATATAAGATTCTCAAACTGGTGTTGTTTTAAAAAGTCAAGTCTTCCAAGATGTGACACTGTGTTGTTTGCCAGAAGTTGTTGACATTTCAAAGATCATAAGGCCTTCAAAATATGAGGAATTTCTTGTCCCGTGACACAGTGTCACATCCCCGAAGACTTGAACCTTCAATGTTAAATACTTATACACACAGTTTTCTGTTCTAGTTGTTATTTCAATCCTGAAGCATATAATACAACAAGCAAATTTTGAGGTTAAGGCTGGCTATTGGCCAGACAGGCATGACTCAGAGAGACTTTGTGCAGTAAAAACATTTACAAAGCATGTAAATGCACATATTGTTTTAATGACTCTGCTCATGTCAACATAACAAAAGACAGTATGATTAAAATCATGTTACAATTCACCAGAAAAATCGTCGTTTGTCATTCCCATGATGGACATGGCTTTGCATGTAGCATGGAACTCTGCAACATCGTCCACGCCAGGTACAGGAAGATGACCCCCACTGGACAGGAATGTGTATGTCTTTGGATCTTCAAGGATGAACTCCTCTGTAACCACATGGTAGCAAGTTTACCTGTTAGTGCACACAGTAAACTCACCACACACTGTATCCCTAACTCATATGATCAATTCATTCCAAAGATTTCTGCATGTAATGAAACAATTCTGACACTTAAATATGATTTTTTTACGTATACATTCATTCCAATGTAAAGACAAAATATAACATAATTATATGCACAATTAAAATGTATCATAAGAAACATACATACTATAGGGTATTACACAAAGCCTGTATATCTGGTACTAATAACCATGGAAGTCACAGTGCCTACACTACTTAAATAAAAATAAACAAACTCCTGTAACTGAGTATCCACAGATCCATGACACTTGAAACTGTGTAAGTTAGGGTACTTACTATATGTATTTTCTATAAGCTTTAACTGCAAGACTTGAGGGTCTCACAGTGGAGCGGCTGAGGATTCCAGTCTTCCGGAATGTGACGCTGTGTCACTGGGCAAGTAGCTCCTAACATCTCCCCACGGTATGTACTGCCTTCTTCTTCAAGTTCAAGCAATACTTCTTCTTGGACTGCTTGACCCCCAAGATAAAGGCACTATGGTCCTTCTAAACATCACAAACTACAACCCAGCGACGCAGCGTCACTTTACAGACCTCACTGCTGCTCCTAAGTACAATGACACTGCTACTTCTAATGCAGTCAGATATAATGTACAATACAGGCTGCCTCCAAAAGCTGGGCTCAAACCACACACAACCATCATAAATGGAGCAGGCAAAGCATACATCTGTCAATCTCTGTCACACGATTTCAGTGCATATTTTTCCAAATGAGGTACTAAATGTACAGTACACAGAAGGGTAGCTGTATTGAGACATGAGGTACTAAATGTGCAGTACACAGAAGGGTGGCTGTATTCAGAAACCAGGAACTCATCATTATACTCATTACACATCGAAGCAGGGCACGAAAGAAAATCTGTTTAAAAAGAACCCTATATTACCTACAAACACTATCACTACAAGAGCCCTATATTACCTACAAACACTATCACTACAAGAACCCTATATTACCTACAAACACTATCACTACAATGTCCACACAAGATAAACGTAATGAGAATTTTAAAGTTATTTGCTCCGCGCATTTTGAACCAATATTTTCATTTAATATACCAACTAAATGCACTTACAATATAGAACACTGCAGTCACTTCACTCCGACATGTTTGGGCATGACAATGCCACATACCAAGCTTAAGACCATTTATAGCAAAAAGGACTACATCTATGAATTTTGCAGCCTTCTGCACATCCAGTTGCTACTATCCACAAACTGCTGTTAGCAACAGAATGCACTGAAGGTTTTGAAATTCACAGATGTAATCCATTTCATTATAAATAGTTTTAAGCTTAGTATGTACTCCCTGAAGATGGCACTGTCATGCCGAAACATGTCGGAGTGAAGTGACTGCAATGTTATATACTGTCAGTGCATTTAGTTGGTACATTAAATTTTAAAAAAATGTAATGAGAATTCATTACGTGAATTCTGAACAACCAGTTGAACTTCACTTAGGCACTGAGCAATCAGACTCACATCAAAGGTACATATCATGTCCAGATGTTCACACAGACTCTGACACCCAACCAGTGGTAAAGCAGCTGGGCACAAAGTTGACCTCTCATCTCTAGCTAGTGCCGATGTTGAGGATAGGCTGCTCCCCTTATACGCCTCCAAGGCACGGCAGTACAACATGACCTTGTATTGTCAACAAATAACTAACTACATGCAACAATTGCCTTCCTGGGAAGTTGTTTATTGCTGTTAGGCCAGCATTCTCCTGTCTTTTCAGGGAACCCAAAGACACATTACCATCTACACAAAACTTTGCCACCAGAACCCTGTCCTGAATCCAGTCCACATCCTATACTTCGAAAATTCACTTTTAATAATATTTTACCATCTATGTCTGGACCTCCCAAGTTATCTCCTTCCTTCAGATTTTGTGATTAAAACTTTGCAACTCTCATTCCCTCTCACATCCCTACCCCTTACTTTTCTGCTCAGGAGAGGCCCCAACCAACAGCTGGTAGAAAATGTGGAACGTTCGTTCATCCTTGGCTTGACGTATGGCACGAGACTTCTCCAGTAAGTAGGTCTCAATGTTTGCTCCCGCAATGTAACCAGAAGCATCAAAGTTGATACGGATAAATTTACCCTGCAAAAATAAAGTAGCTACTGACATTGCATGCAGCATGTTAAGTGGACAACAACAGAAACAGTTCACTTCACAGGCACAACAAATGTGATTCTGTTCACTTCATTAATTCCAGAGTTCATTAATTTAAAACAAAATATAATGCTGCAAACCTACTGGCACTACAGATCAGACACTACGGAGATTCAAAAATTACCTCCCCTTGTACTTTCTTAAGTAAAACAATATATGAGTATATTATGAGGCTTTAATAGCAGTTACAAGGAATTAAGTCTTCTGGAGTCATCAGCCATGTGAAAATGCAGTTTGTTTTATTGTCTGTGTGATCAGCTGTGTTAATGTACGGTCTGTGTCACTGTGTGAACAGCTGTGTTAATGTACGGTCTGTGTCACTGTGTTATCAGCTGTTTTAATGTACGGTCTGTGTCACTGTGTGATCAGCTGTGTTAATGTACGGTCTGTGTCACTGTGTGAACAGCTGTGTTAATGTACGGTCTGTGTCACTGTGTGAACAGCTGTGTTAATGTACGGTCTGTGTCACTGTGTGAACAGCTGTGTTAATGTACGGTCTGTGTCACTGTGTTATCAGCTGTGTTAATGTACGGTCTGTGTCACTGTGTGAACAGCTGTGTTAATGTACGGTCTGTGTCACTGTGTGAACAGCTGTGTTCATGTACGGTCTGTGTCACTGTGTTATCAGCTGTTTTAATGTACGGTCTGTGTCACTGTGTGATCAGCTGTGTTAATGTACGGTCTGTGTCACTGTGTGATCAGATGTGTTAATGTAAGGTCTGTGTCACTGTGTGATCAGCTGTGTTAATGTATGGTCTGTGTCACTGTCTCTGTGCAATCAGCCCTGTTAATGTGCAGTTTGTGTCACTGTCTCTGTGCAATCAGCCCTGTGAACGTGCAGTTTGTGTCACTGTCTCTGTGCAATCAGCCCTGTGAACGTGCAGTTTGTGTCACTGTCTCTGTGCAATCAGCCCTGTGAACGTGCAGTTTGTGTCACTGTCTCTGTGTAATCAGCCCTCTGCATGTGCAGTGTGTCGGCCTCTGTGCAATCCGCCCCATGAACGTGCAGTTTGTGTCACTGTCTAATCAGCCCTCTGCATGTGCAGTGTGTCACTGTCTCTGTCTAATCAGCCCTCTGCATGTGCAGTGTGTCACTGTCTCTGTGCAATCCGCCCTGTGAACGTGCAGTCTGTGTATTGCTCCCAATTAACCACGAACATTGAGACTCTAAAGTACACTCTATTCATTCTGCTGCTGCAAATACTTACAAAACGAGAAGAGTTGTCATTCTTAACAGTTTTGGCATTGCCAAATGCTTCTAAAATAGGGTTGGCCTGTAGCAGCTGTTGTTCCAGTTCGCCCTGAAAGAAAATGAGCCCGCATCAGCAGGTATCACGGACAACACAAAGCATAATGCACTAAGCTTACACATGCTGAACATCTAAACAACCACAAAGTAACAATCTTTCTGTACAATTACCACTGTCTTCTAGTTTCAGAACATGGCAGCAGATTTCAATAAACAATCACTTAAAAGAGTAAATTTGATGTACAGCCATGAGTTGACAGGCCATGGTATTAATGGGAGTATGACTGGGCCAAAGGCAGCACCATTAGGCCACTCCTTTGGTTATGCATTCCCTGAACATCACTCGGAGAACATCAACACAAATTAAACCTCAAAACCAATTACCAGCACACACAGTTCAATCAGTTACAAGAGCTTTCTCTTTGACACATACACCTCAGCTATCTGGCCCCTGTAGCAGTGCAAAGCCGACCTCTCTCTTCCATCTAACACCAGGGCCAAGAAGGCATGCAGCTTTATCGCCACTCCTATGTTCTTATAAATGGCAACTTTACTAGTGAGTCACATTCTGCATTAAGTAAAGTGCACTGACGGCCACCCTGAACATGGAAGTTGCAGTTAATAAAAACAGAGGCAACTGGGATCCAAAAACATTACAATAGACACTTCTTAGATGTCGCTTTTTCACAAATAAATCTTAGCTAATGGATCACAAAAATTAACTGCTTATTAGCTTCAACATTTCTTTGCACATCGGGACTCTACAGCACAGTGGTAACTACATTTACCACGTACTTTACCACTAAAAAAACTCTGTACTTTGTCCACAGAATGTACTTATGGGTTTCGTATGAGTCTCACAATAAATAAAGATTATTGCCGTACACGGCATTAAATGACTAGTCCTTGTAATGGAGACACGATGTTTGCTGTGAGGTGAGAACTGAATTTTATAAATTATTTACGTTGATTACAGACTTAAAATGGTTAAAAATTAACACCATATCATCATCATCATCATACAAACGTGACAGTTCTGTTTCCAACTGCGAGCCTAACAGAGCACGCCTACAGATACGTAACTTACTATGTATGTTTATTATTTACCGTATGAAAGGCAATCACAAATGTCAGGGCAATGTGCAAGTAGCAGTACTGCTTTTGGTGTGGATCCTTCAGTATTCCTTTTAATGACAGCAGCAAACTTTAACGTGAAGGGTCTGTGATACTGAGAAGGCCGGCAACCACCTCACGTAGAGGAGTGCAACAACGTACTGTCTCCATTACGAAACATATAAGCGCAGGTATACCAAAACTGGCGAGCAGCGGATCGCATGTGGGCCTATGAATTATTTTTGCGGCCCACAAAACTTTTAAAAACAAACAGTGCGTACGGCTCAAAGACTGCTATTTAAAAACAGATACGTTCGTTTGGACAAGAACGTAAAACAGGTTATCTAATTATTGCGCGAAACTTAGTACTTTCGTGTACTTTCACAGGGCCGTATGCGATCAAACGATGGCCTAACACGCCCTGCTTGCGTGACTACACCGTTGCTTTGGCAGATGAGATGCAAGTTGCGGTTTATCGACAGATAACATTAGTTACACTGCCTGACAACGAACACACCTTGATGTAAACAACTGTCCTTGTTCAGTACGCGAAACAAGCGCTCCGACGTATCTCAATTAACGACACATTTGGGGATTCCGCTTCTCCTGGGACACGACGCTGCGCTACTTTGCAGTCGGTTCCCAACGTTTCGAAGGAACACGTCCCCTTCACCTACACAGGTCTTAAGAGGTTCGACAAAAATGCCAGATTGACTTGTGACTGGAACGGAGACAGAAACTGTCGCAGTGTCACTGCATACCAGACTGCAATACGGCACGCACATCAACAGACAATCCACCTGGCCAGTTACAGACAGGGACGCCATACCGGCCACAAGACAAAGACTTAGCATACACCGTTCCCAAGAGCTGTCACACAACATCCAGATACCTACCGCAGAATTTGTGTTCGACTATGTGAGAGCATGGAACAGAAAGGAATAAACATTACTGTTATGGTGCCTGTTACACAGGAAGATATAAAGCACTAAAGTACAGAGCTCACAGAATGCAGAAGACTAATAACACACAGCAAAGTGCCAGCACCTGAACTGCCATGAAGACTGCTGTCTAATTGGAGGGGACACCGTGAAGTCCGGTAACTTACCAGCGAATCACAGGAACTGCTGCCTCCACTACCAGACCACACGGCATCACAACCTTCAAGACACCAATCTTCACGGCTATCACCGTTACACATCAACTCTCGTTTTAAACTACCAGATTAACATCACGGTCTTGCCTCCATCTTCAGGGTAGAAGTAGTTCTACAAATTTCATACACCTCCTCTTCTGTCGGCAGGTTCTTACGAAACACCTGTACCTGTCTAATAGCCTACAAGACATTACATCCCAGATGACCGTAATGTTATCCTGCTCTCCACCACAAGAATCTCAAATCTCATGAACTACGAGATGTGGTAGTAATGTGGTAGTAACGTCAACTTACGAAAACAGCTTTGACCTTGGCAGCGCTAGTAGGATCCCTCAACTCTGGGCTAACCTTACTGAAAAAAACGCCTATGTTCTGTAAAAAAAAAGACACGTCTCTGTCACCACGTCACGATCTACTGGTCGCCATTCGTTAGCTGTTGAGTTTGTAACAAGCCTGAAGCCAAAGTTACGTACAGCTCTAACCAGACAGAACAACAGAAAATTACAGTATCACTAACTCGCACGCACAAGACACAACTAAACATTAGCCCAATGTGTTTGTAACTGGAATACATCCGTTACTCTTTACAAACATCTGACGGCTACCTTCCATACACGCACAACCACTGCCAAGGTCAAAGCTGTTCTCGTGAGTCGACAACAGCAGTAGTAACTCCACGGTCTTTCTGTGAGACACAAGTGTTAGCCATCTTACACATCCATACAGCCTTTCTTCTCAGACCATGCAGAGAACAGAGACCGTTTCTCATGAAGAAATTTATCATAAAAGAATAGTGCAGAAGGTGTATTCCGTGACGCAGGACACAGACTTTACCAAGGAGTTCTTTACTTTCAAAATGTCTTTCTGTTTTACGGTACACGCGTACATGTAATTGCATTAACGCCCATAACAAAAGCACGCCTTCCCTGCGCCGATTTGCACGACACACAAATGCTCAACAGTATTAGTGTAGATCTGTTGTACCACACTTCAGACATATCATACAAACGTGGAAAGTACGAACAGCAATTAATTTATCCTACCAATTAAAGTATGAAAATCACTGTGCCGATTTTCACGAAACTCATGATCAGTCGTAAAATTTTTGTGGACATCTCATGTGCGGAATTTTATCCAAATCGAATGCAGAAAATATGGGGGCGAAATTTCACTTACGCCCTCCAGTAAGGATGGATTTCACTGAGCCGATTTTCAAGAAACTCACAACTGGTCAACTGCATTGTGTGGAGATCTTCTATACCGAATTTCACCCATATCTGTCATGAAATACGGAAAGTACGGACAGAAATCGTCTAACCCTAAGCGAAGTACGGCTTTCACACAGCAGATTTTCACGAAACTCACGCTTGCTCGACAACTTTCGTAAAAAACTCCTATACCAAATTTCATGAAAATCAAACGGTTTAGTCGTTGATACTGCGTCACGAACGAGCGGACATGGCGTCCGCATAAGGCGTTCCTCTTTTACTTCGTAAAGAAAGCCTAAAAATCTTTCAGACAAACATAATCCAAGAAAACATTAATCCTCCCCTAAAAAGTAAATGAATTCCCAAACCTTTTATGCAATCATCTGTACAGAACATTTGTTAGTTTCTGGCCAGTTTCATTTTCAATCAGAAAGCTAAGAGCGAGTCTCTTGTACAGAGATAGCGATAGCTGATAGGCGGACAAAACAAAACAAATGGCCGGCCGTGCCAGGGCTCAGGCGAGGCCCGGGTTCGGTCCCAGGCCAGTCTGTATGACATCTGTGGTGAAGTGGCTCTGCGACAGGCTTTTGTTGAAGTACTTCCGTTTCCCCCCGTCAGTATCATTCCACCGACGCTCCACACTCAGTCACCGATCACCGGCGCTAATAATCTCACCAACTGACAGTCTCGTTACAGAGCACATAACAGCAAATACCCTGCCCTTGCCACCTCGCGTACAGAGTAGGCCCGCCCGCCAGCTATGCTAGATTCTTCACCAGCCAAGAACAAACAAGTGACCTATACAAGCAGTGCATGCTGCCACAACTACAGCCTTTGCAAGAGTAAGTTCCAGACAGAGAGACAGGTGGTACTTACAATTATGAGTGCCGCGCTGGGTGCCTGTAGAGGGCATGCAGTGGTGGACCCAACATATGCAACAGAAAAAAAGGAAAAAGAGGCATTATAAGAAACATGCAGCATTCAGCACTACTGTAAGGTACTGCGGCACTATTCTGAGATACTGTAGCACTACAGTAAGATACTGTAGCACTAATATGAGATACTGTAGCACTAATCTGAGATACTGTAGCACTACTGTAAGATACTGTAGCACTACTGAGAGATACTGTAGCACTAATCTGAGATACTGTAGCACTACTGTAAGATACTGTAGCACTACTGTAAGATACTGTAGCACTAATCTCAGATACTGTATCACTAATGTAAGATACTGTAGCACTAATCTGAGATACTGTGGCGCTACTGTAAGATACTGTAGCACTAGTGTAAGATACTGTAGCACTAATCTGAGATACTGTAGCACTACTGTAAGATATTGTAGCACTAATCTGAGATACTGTAGCACTACTGTAAGATACTGTAGCACTACTGTAAGATACTGTAGCACTAATATAAGATACCGTAGCACTACTGTAAGATACTGTAGCACTAATATAAGATACCGCAGCACTACTGTAAGATATTGTAGCACTAATCTGAGATACTGTAGCACTACTGTAAGATACTGTAGCACTAATCTGAGATACTGTAGCACTACTGTAAGATACTGTAGCACTAATATAAGATACCGCAGCACTACTGTAAGATATTGTAGCACTAATCTGAGATACTGTAGCACTACTGTAAGATATTGTAGCACTAATCTGAGATACTGTAGCACTACTGTAAGATATTGTAGCACTAATCTGAGATACTGTAGCACTACTGTAAGATACTGTAGCACTAATCTGAGATACTGTAGCACTACTGTAAGATACTGCAGCACTTGTCAACATGCCTATCCCACGGACTCCACGCTATTTTCCACAGTTTCTTCGCTCAGCGGCCGGCCACCTGCACCTACCTACTAATTACAGCAAATCCAACTCTCAGACACCCACACCAGTCTCCCATAGGGTTGCGTACGAGGAATTAAAGAATGCGAGATACGAGACTCTCACACAGCAGTGTTCTAAGGTGCGACGCTATGTCCTTGCGTGTGTAGTTCCCGACGTTTCGAAAGATCGTCCGTGCCTCCATTTTCAGGGTGAAGCAGTCCAAGAAAAATTGTTTTTGTATTGCCTGTCCCCTGAAGATGGAGGCACTACGAGCCTCGAAACGTCGGCAACTACTCTCCCAACGACACGGCATCACAGCCCAAAAGGCCTGAATCCTCAGCAGCACCGCTGTGAGCACCTAACATCTCCCACTTCCCACACCACCTGTCGTCACAACCCGAGACACGAACACGAACCTTCACCGTCAGTCACACACCGTCAGTCACACACCGTCAGTCACACACCGTCAGTCACACACCGTCAGTCACACACCGTCAGTCACACACCGTCAGTCACACACCGTCAGTCACACACCGTCAGTCACACCTCACACCTCGTCTGTCTTCAAGTTTTGAGGAGTTTCAGAGTAAGAAGAAAAGCTTCCAAATTCCATGCTAAGATAAACTGTAGACATGCTTATGAAGCAGGTCGCTACATTACCGGCTGAATGACCCCCGACTCATACAGTACGCATAAAACTGCAGAAAAATATGAGGGAGTCCATAGCAAAGACAAGCTGGACGTGACCAACACTACAGCTACCAATCACATCACACTATCATCTTAACAAGCTATGTCACTACAAGCTTACAAGGCAGCTACAGTATTTTTAACCCACTGTCAACCAACGTCGCGGTCAACCACTGTACCCAAGCAGCAGTACCACAACTGCGGTCAGAGTGCACTAGCAGAGGCGTCGGATGTTTTATCTGGCGTCCCGATATCCGGAACGCCCCAAATCTGGCTACATTCCAGAACAATTAAATTCAGCTTCCGCTGCCTATGTTACTGCAGTCTCCGTCTTCACCAGACGTTCCTGGTGACATCTCAGCTGATGTCTTGTACTTAATGCTGACTGATGTCTTGTACTTAATGCTGACTGATGTCTTGTACTTAAATGCTGACTGATGTCTTGTACTTAATGCTGACTGATGTCTTGTACTTAAATGCTGACTGATGTCTTGTACTTAAATGCTGACTGATGTCTTGTACTTAAATGCTGACTGACCCACCGCAAAGAACTTCAAATTTAGAATTCCTCCATCCTGGACAGCAGTCGCAATTTAAACCCCAGCGTTACTGAAGTGTTCAACAAGTGTTCAACAAGTGTTCAACAAGTGTTCAAGGCTCTACAATACAGAGCTGCACGAAACAGGCTGCTTGTGCAACACACACACTGCACTCTGCACAGACTAACAGCAGCACGAACAGAGACCTCCAAAGACTGAACTGGTACTGACGTCAGCACACTGACAGCCAGCTGCAACCCACTCAACAGCAAGTTCCTACATGTTACTAAACAGCAGTATAGTAGGATTACTTCCATGACGTCCGTGGTGTTAGGACAGCGCGCGTGGTCTGATGACGCAATGACAGTCAAGAGCGCCAAGTTGTGTGCTTCTGCTGATGTAGCAGCCTTAGTCACGTGACTGACGTTGGACCAGCGCAGTTGCTGTTCGTCTCCTTGTCTCACGTTTCATCTGTACTTGTTTGGGCTCTTTGTAAGACTCGCGCTGAAGGTCGTGATGCAAAATGACAGGGACTTTATGGATGTAATCCTACTACAAATGCCTTTTAATTTATTTGTTACATAAATCACTGGAAGATATCCATTAGGGCCTACATTCTAGAAACTGCAAAATTTTTAACTTCAAAGGAAAAAACGAATGTCAGCGACGGGAGGGCGAATGGCAGGGAAAGGGAGATCCACACACCTAGCTAACTAACTAACTAACTAACTAACTAACTAACTAACTCCATGTAGCACAGTCCTTCTTGAGAAGCTAACAGGTCGTCAGCTAGTCAAGAAATTCCCCTCGTTTTATGGAACCCGAAGGTTCATTACCGCACTCACAAGAGCCCGCCACCTGTCCCTATCCACACACCTACAAATACAAAAATTGTTGACACCAACTTACATTCATGAATAAAATTCTAGCAAAAAAAGCACAGTTTCATTCTAACTGCGATGTTTACACGGCCCACATACGTAAAATGTTTGTCGAAGCACAAGTACGTTAAAGTACATTTAATTGAGAGTGCAATCGTCTGCGTATGACGCCGTGGCGTCTGGTATGCGGGCAGCACGATCCCCCAAAACGTTGGTGCCGTGTGACCCAGTACATAGTTACCACTACCCACTGACCATCACCATCACCATCACCAACATCCGACAGCAGCTGCCTACCACTGCTGTGACGGCCCTTCATTACTCTATAAATCAGAACACCCAACGTGTTAATTACGGCCAGACAATGGCAGCTCCTGAGAAGCTGTGTCATGCACCCCGCCACACATACTCAAATGCCAGTCGGTGTAACTGAACTACCAGGCACAACTAACTAACTAACTAACTCCATGGAGCAGGGTCCTTCTTGACAAGCTAATTGTTTCTCAGCTAGCCAAGAAATCCACCGCATTTTATGCAACCCGAAGGTTCATTACAGCATTCACAACAACATGCCACTTCTCCACATCCTGAGCCAGATCAATCCAGTCCACACCATGCCATCCTATTTCAAAACCAATTTAATATAACTCTCCCACCTACGTCCAGGTCTTCCAAGTGTCTCTTTCCTTCATATTCTCTCACCAAATCCCTGCATGCAATTCCCTTCTTCCCCATACGTTCCACATGTCCCGCCCATCTCATCCTCCTTGATATGATCATCCAAATAACACTCTTTGAGGAGCACAAAGCATGTAGCTTTTCGTTATGTAATTACCTCCACTCTCCTCTGACACCCCAATATCTCCCTCAACGCCCTATTCTTGAACACCGTCAGCGTATGTTCTTCGTTGAGTATGAGAGAGACCAAGTTTCACACCCACACAAAACAACACCCACACAAACAACACGCAAACTTACAGTTCTGTATATCTTAATCTTTACATTCTCAGATACCGAAAGAGAAGACAAAAGATTCTGGCCAAATGGCAGCTTGCATTACCTGAATTTAATCTGAACACTGTCAGACACAGAGGGCCAACATCTGGCATCAACACTTATTGAACATCTGAACACTGTCAGACACAGAGGGCCAACATCTGGCATCAACACTTATTGAACATCTGAACACTGTCAGACACAGAGGGCCAACATCTGGCATCAACACTTATTGAACATCTGAACACTGTCAGACACAGAGGGCCAACATCTGGCATCAACACTTATTGAACATCTGAACACTGTCAGACACAGAGGGCCAACATCTGGCATCAACACTTATTTCCACACGGTCTACTGGCTCAAGAAATTTCGCTGAAACCAGACGTTGACTGATCAAACTCAGATACACATACTTCACAGACATCCAAGTCTGCAGCCTTGGGGGATGTGATGCCGTGTATTCTGGTACCAAATTTACCAACGTTTCGGAAGAACGAACTGGCTCCATCTTCAGATTACAAGAATGAGACACAAAGAGCAGAGCATAGTGCTAACTTCATATTACTGGACGTCACAACTGCAAACTGAACCCAGACGCACAGCAAGTTAAACGGCCGCAGCATGACACACACAGCCAGTCCTATCGCCGCGTTTGCGGTACACTGCGTCATCTGACGAGTTACGCCTAGTCCACACCTCCGTACAATGTCCGCGGTCAGTCCGCGTACAGATCGCATACAATGTTTTGTGTTCACACTTACTTGGCGTGTGCAGTCACTCAAGCCACGGCGTGGACTGAACTTGCAGCTGCGATGTATTTGTACCGAGAAGAAAGAAACGGCCAAAATATGCGAAACGTTTTTGGCGCTTGTTCAACGATGGAGTTCGTCACGGACACAACCTTCTTCGCGAGTGAAATAATACAGAATGGTTCAGGATTCAATAATTTTGTCAGGACGACGAAAAGTGACTTTGAAATTTCGCTCCAGAAGCTGAGCCCAGAATCCAAAGAGCAGATACAAAATATCGCGGAGCAACTCCTACCTCAATCAGATTAGCCGTGCCGCTCAGACATTCAGGAAGGGGCGATTTTTTGACGTAAAACGTCTTACATTTCGGTACACATAGGTGGGTCACCTCGGCGCTGTTTTTTACAGGTTCACGATGCCGAGACTAACTAACGCACAAAAGCAAGAAAATACCGAAAACGGAAGAAGGAGGTTGAGGAGGGTTCACAGAAGCCGAAAAACAGATCGCCAACATTCAACTTGTCGGCGTGACGTTTTACGTACAATTTGCGGTTCAGTCGTAGCTTGAAACACCGAATATTTTGTCTCAACTTCAACAGTCCTGATCTCATATTTTTGCTACAAAACAATCGTATCGCCTTTTTATTTACGGTTTCTGCAATCTGCAGTGCACAGCCCACAAACTGCAGTGCACAGCCCACAATCTGCAGTGCACAGCCCACAAACTGCAGTGCACAGCCCACAAACTGCAGTGCACAGCCCACAAACTGCAGTACTCAGTAACAGTAAGAACGCCTTCGTTGGACCACACGTTAACCGCTCAAACGCTACAACTAACCCATGACACATTGCAGGACGTAACAGTGTCCGCGGACACGTCCAGACCTGCAGACTTTGTCCGCTGTTTTCCATCCTAGCCGGCAGACATCAGACGCTGCCCGCGGACATTCCCAAACTTTGTCCGCGGACAAGGCTTGGTCACACAGTCCAGTTCAATCTGCTATTCTGAGATCCACACAAAAGACATAAATACACTGTGTGGATACACTCAAAAGGTCTTACTATTAAACCCAGTGGTACATATAGCTACCGCTAGGCTCTAGGTGCTACTACACAGTAGGTCCGCAGGCATAGACTAACCGCACGTTACAACGCAACTCTGAAGTGAACTCATCAGTCCTAATTTTCAATTCCAACAAATTAGCGGCTCCTACTGCATGCAAGTGACCCAGACACCCGATAACCTTCCACTTTATGGCACTGCAGTCCCATTCGCCGCACGATAACACTAACATTACAGGGACACACACTGACACAAACAGTTCGCCTTTGTAAAGACTTCTAACGAAGGATTCAAGCCTTGTAGGATGTGATTTTATGTGGCTGGGTTGGCTTCCCGACGTTTCGGAAGGAAGTGTCGCCTCCATCTTCAACGACTGACCCAGCTACACAGCGTCACAGCCCGGAACACCTGAATTCTCAACAGCAGCGCTATGATACACTCAAGCCTCACTTCCACTACAATCAGCATACCCTACACGTAATGTATTTAAGCCTACTGCTCTGACCACAGTGTTACACTACACACGTGTTACATGTGTGTACAGTGTCCGTCACCTTAAGAGTTCCTTCAAACACAGCGTTCTGGGCACCAAATGTTTTCCTACAGGCCATTACTGTATCTGACAACTCGCACCACTCTTCACTCGGACCGTTCGCGTGACCGCACGGCAGGCAGTACGACGCGCACAGCTACTCCAATTGAGCAAGTCGCGGTCCGTGCTGTGCCATCAACAGTGTTCACTGCGTCCTGCATCTAGCGACAGGTCCACAGTCTCTTCCTAAGTCAGTTCTCCAGACAATGCGATCTACTGCCTCCCCTTTCAAATTTCTGTACCTTCTCCCCACCCCCCTTACGTTCATCCAGTAGCTGCTTACGTCTTCCTCCTCTTCTCGTCTCTTCTATATTTCCTTCAATCACGTGTTTCAGAAGGCAGTTTCTACGCAAGATGTGACCAATCCAGTTAGCCTTTCTTCTTTTTATTGTATGTACGATATTCCTCTCCTCCTTCACTCTATGTAATACTTCTTCATTTCTCACACGATCGGTCCAACTGATCTTCTCCATTCTTCTCCAGCACCACATTTGAAAACTTTCCAGATACTTCTGATCTACTTTCCCAAGTGTCCACGTTCCAGCACCACACAAAGCTACGCTCCAAACGTAGCACTTTACTAGTTCCAGCACCACACAAAGCTACGCTCCAAACGTAGCACTTTACTAGTTTCTTCCCTAAATGCAAATCCAAACTCTTGTTCAATATGGTTCTGGATCGTTTCCCGTCGGCTCGCAGACATACGTCATATCTAACAAACGCGGTGTTTATTTACGTCGAAGTAAAAGCTAAGCGAGCCGACGGGAAGTGACAAAAACAGTTGTCAGATACAATATGTCCGTACATCAAGCACGAGGATCTGCTCGTTGCTCACACGCTGTTCAGTAACAGCAGTCAACGTTACCTGACTACAGTACAGTTGGCATTTGCATGACAGTCCTACGTTCTTGTCGGGCCCATTTGGGTAGAAACCTTCCTTGCATCAGACCTGATGGCACAAACATCATCATCATCATAACACGGTATAAGCCACTCAGGCTCCTTCCGTCTTCGTGGGTGCTGATCTGTCCGTCTTTTCCTTGGTCAACATACATTTCTTCTGCTGGTTTACACGTGTGTGTGTCCCACTGAGGCAGTGCAGTGAGTCACACGACAACTTGAGTTACTGGCACATGGCACAACGGTCAGCTTGCTGCCGACCTACATACCAAACACAAACACCAACTGCTATGCTCGCATTTCTCTTGCTTAAGCCAACATTTCAATTCAGCACTTATTGCCAATCACTGCTTCACGTTCCATTCAAAACTGAAGCCAATCTATACACTAAGGTAAAGGTAAAGTTCACACTACAACAGGCCATGAAGACCCAGAGGGGAAGCAGAGGTATAGCTCTACTCTTTCTTTAACCCTGGCACTAGATGGGGGTGGGTGGTCAACTCCACGCCCCAGCCGCTTTAACCCCGGTAAAGAGATCCGGTACCCATTTTATAGGAGGCTGGGTGGGCCCCAGTGCCGGTCTGGACCGCTGCGAAAAATCTCGCCCCCACCGGGATTCGATCCCCGGACCGTCCAGCCCGTAGCGAGTCGTTACACCGACTACACACAAAAACACACGTTCCATGAACATATCTATACACGTTTTTACTTCAATATTCATGCTGCATGTTTCGGCTGTGAACAGCCATCTTCAGGCAGTCCACCAAACTGTGTGCAAATCAGTACATTCTTACAGTGCCAGTTGTGTAACGATGTGACGTCACACTTACACACGTGTGGCATACACACACACATACATACATGTACAGCATAAGGTAACACTGCACACAACTATCTACATCAAACCTCTGCAAATTTTGTCGCTTCATCACACGTGTGTAAGTGTGACGTCACATCGTTACACAACTGGCACTGCAAGAATGTACTGATTTGCACACAGTTTAGTGGACTGCCTGAAGATGGCTGTTCACAGCCGAAACATGTAGCAGGAGTATTGAAGTAAAAAGGCGTACAGCGGTGCGGCCTGCCTGTGTGTCTGTGATCTGACCGCGTGTCTGTGATCTGACCGCGTGTCTGTGATCTGACCGCGTGTCTGTGATCTGACCGCGTGTCTGTGATCTGACCGCGTGTCTGTGATCTGACCGCGTGTCTGTGATCTGACCGAGTGTCTGTGATCTGACCGCGTGTCTGTGATGTGACCGCGTGTCTGTGATCTGACCGCGTGTCTGTGATCTGACCGCGTGTCTGTGATCTGACCGCGTGTCTGTGATCTGACCGCGTGTCTGTGATCTGACCGCGTGTCTGTGATCTGACCGTGTGTCTGTGATCTGACCGTGTGTCTGTGATCTGACCGTGTGTCTGTGATCTGACCGTGTGTTTGTGATCTGACCGTGTGTTTGTGATCTGACCGTGTGTTTGTGATCTGACCGCGTGTTTGTGATCTGACCGCGTGTCTGTGATCACACCATAACAGACTGCAATTTTACACAACACAAAGTTGCAGTTTCTAATACACAAACTACAAATTCTAGGACCCCTTGACGGCACAGTGGTTACTATATGCACCACCTGCTGTAGCATTCACGACCTCTGGCACTCTGCCCACACAGTGTATTTGTGTGTTGTCCGTGTGTCTCAGAATAAACAGCGACTATTTCCTTAAAGTGTCTGATTTGAGGTTTTCGAGCGCTGTTCATGAAGACGGAAGTCTTCTGGGATGTGACGTCATGTCGACGGGTAAACAGTTACCGACGTTTCGAAGAGTAGTGCTTACATCTTCAGGGTCAAGCAATCCCTAAACATTAACCAGCTGGACTACGTAATGGCAATGCTGTGTCTTTGTATAGCAGGAAATTAGTGTTGAAACATTACGCAGATGAACTTAACCGCAGACAGGTGTAGTCACATCAAGTTTGAGGCTCTCACAGCGGTGCTGCAGATTCAAGTCTTCTGGGATGTGACACTGAGTCACTGTATGAGTAGCTCTCGTCGCTTGACAGACCGCTTGGCGCTGAAGATAGAGGCAGTGCGGTGCTTCGAAACGTCACGTCCCAGAATACGTGCAGCTTCACGACCACGACAGTGTCCGTGAACAGAACAGCACAGCCTTGCGGAATGTGGTACGGTGCGCGATCTGGCACAGAAAGCTGCCAACATTTCGGAGTAATGTACTGCCTCCATCCTCAGAGCAGAATATACATATATCGGTCGATAAATGTAACATACAGCACATACCCACACAGCTACTCCACCACACGAATACACTAAACTTGCTCATCAGTCTGTTCACCAGGGCGCAGCAGTGGTCACTACCTGAGCGAAATGACTCCAATCGACGAAGTCACACACTCTCTAACCCAAATGTCACATCATTTTTTAACCGGTTAATTTTCGCCAGTCCCCAAGTCTGAGCCGCAAGTAACAGTTTGTGACGTGGGGCTTCTTTTTCGTTTACGGCGAAGAACTGTTAGCACTGTCAAGTCTCCAAGCTAGAGGAGCACCTCCTGTTGGCTGTCCACGACTGTTTAGTCAATGTCACATCCATCTTCCATATGTGGACAGCTCAAACACTCTGCTGTCATTCACTCAAATGCCGTCCCTTGGCAAGCCCACGTAGTTACAACAGATCTGTGCAACTTATGGCTACACAACGGAACGACGCCGATGTCAAGGACAGACTCATCACATACACAAATAACAGTAAGTGAAAGTACCTACTTCAAAGGGCACGCGGTGGCGCAGTTGGTTGAGGCACTGCTCTACAAGCCGGAAGGTCGCGGGTTCGATTCCCGATGGTGTCATTGGAATTTTTCATTGACACAATCCTTCCAGCCGCACTATGGCCCTGGGGTCGACTGGGCCTCTAACAGAAATGACTACCAGGAATATTTTCTGGGGGTAAAGGCGGCCACTGCGTAAGGCCGACAACCTTACCACCTTCATGTGCCGATTGTCTATAAATCTGTGAGCCTCAACCTCCTGGAACCCTAAGGGCCTGTCCAGGCCTGTAATGGGATTGCTTTACCTTTACCTTACCTACTTCTAAGTGTGCCCACGCCGCCATCTCTAAGTAGGTATATCATGCAGAAGTGAGTAACATCAACACCATGTACCTAAAGCACTGACACTGGTCTTGTGATACGTGACACCGTACAGTCTGGCTACTGCACCAAGACCGCGCAATACAATAGCAGTACGTCAGTCAGTACAGCTGTCAGTACACTCACAAGACACACGCAACTGCACAACACAGTTACAGCTCGAGCCACATAAATCTCTTACCGAAAATTCCGACATTCCGACCACCTTACACCAATAACCAACTTCACCGAGGAGACACTGACAGTTTCTCAGCTGGTCAAGAAATTCCTGAGCAATGATGGCAACTGACAGTCCATTGTCATGCGAGATCTGTGGTCGCCACAGTGGTGACGACGGACATTACCATGCCCTCAGGTGCAAAGGTACCTACAAACCAGGCCACACAGCATCACATCCCAACAGGCACTAACCGTGACAGCCAGTATACCACATACTCACCAACGGATCCCTTCTTGAGCCAGCTTAATCCTGTCAACACAATCCCACCTGTGTCTTCAAGAGCAACTTGAATATAATCCTTCCCCCATTGACATTCAGGTCTTCCCAGTGAACTCTCCCCTTCAGATTTCCGAACCAAACTGCTACACTACGTGTCGGTACAACAGAACACAGGCAGTCACCATGCACTAACTCAATCGTCTCATGTATGAAATGGAGGATGTGCTGGCTATACTGGACAACCCTGAAATTACTCTAATCTCTATACAAGACATGCAAACACAAATCAAACAGTGCAGTAATGAGCCAAACTGTCAACAGCCCAATCAGAATACTTTAATAAGTACAATCTGTACTTGATACAGACTGTACTTCTGATACAGGCTGTACTTCTGATACAGAATGTACTTCTGATACAGACTGTACTTCTGATACAGACTGTACTTCTGATACAGACTGTACTTCTGATACAGGCTGTACTTCTGATACAGAATGTACTTCTGATACAGACTGTACTTCTGATACAGAATGTACTTCTGATACAGACTGTACTTCTGATACAGACTGTACTTCTGATACAGTCTGTACTTCTGATACAGTCTGTACTTCTGATACAGTCTGTACTTCTGATACAGTCTGTACTTCTGATACAGACTGTACTTCTGATACAGACTGTACTTCTGATACAGACTGTACTTCTGATACAGACTGTACTTCTGATACAGACTGTACTTCTGATACAGACTGTACTTCTGATACAGACTGTACTTCTGATACAGTCTGTACTTCTGATACAGTCTGTACTTCTGATACAGTCTGTACTTCTGGTACAGACTGTACTTCTGATACAGTCTGTACTTCTGATACAGTCTGTACTTCTGATACAGACTGTACTTCTGATAGTCTGTACTTCTGATACAGTCTGTACTTCTGATACAGTCTGTACTTCTGATACAGTCTGTACTTCTGATAGTCTGTACTTCTGATACAGTCTGTACTTCTGATACAGTCTGTACTTCTGATAGTCTGTACTTCTGATACAGTCTGTACTTCTGATACAGTCTGCAAACAAAAGAAGCCTTGCAGCATCCTCCGTGTACTTGCTAGTACCAACATAAATTCACAGGACAGCTGCACACAGTGCGAAACTTATGAACAGCACTACTGTTCCATAAACTCTCTTTCCCGCAGACAACTGATCCCACTTCAATGACGCTGAATCAAACTGTAAGACATGCAGCTGACAAGACATCCTGCCAGTGCCCCAACATATGAAGGCTGTTCAGTCAGTACGGTTCTCTCAGTCGTAACAGTTACATCTGAGGTCATTACAACGTTACATCCACTGCACTATCATTACTTTTCAGCGCAATCCCTGAGCACACTGATGCATTTATCCCACCTTGGCACGAGTTTAAAATTCTATCATGGTAGTAATCGGGGGTCTTGCAACCTCGAGTATTCACGAACAGCCATTCCCACTTCCTAACTACTGCGGAATCTGCGACCTCCCAAGAACTCCAACGGCCCGAGTAAGGTGGACGATCCAGGGCTTCCCAGGAAAACAACTGCAGCAGCTTCTCTGTGGAGTCGCACCGCCATGCTGCAGGATCACACCTTGCGACAGCTCACTGTTTGGGCCACTGAAGCAACACTCGAGACGTCGCCAGTTCCACAACGATGACGAAGTGCAAAGTGCAAATGACTCTTCATGAACGGCTGCGAATGCAAGAGCCTGATTTCTACCACAGTGGAAGTTTTAAACTCGTGCCTAGATCGGGCAAATGCATCGCTGTGCTCGGGGATTACGTTGACAAATAAAGCACTTGGTGCAATAGATGCGCTGCATGTACCACTGTTATGACGTCTCATTCAACAGTTATGACCTATGGAATCATACTTATTGAACGCCGCTCACATTGCAACAAATGCCTTTAAAAATTAATATACATTTACTTGTAATATACGAAACCTGGGATTTCCTGTTTCCTACCAGAGATCCTATTCATTATTCACTGTCACCTCACCATTTGACGCCATATGGTCTGGCTACTGGCACCACTACTAAATACACCACAAACAGATAATACACATCAGCTGTAATGACTCACTTAGCAAACACAATACACCAGTGTCTGCTCCACAAATACAGTTATCACAACTAAAATGTGCACACATGACTGCGACCGCACAGCGTCTCTTGCGTCATGTGTCCACGGATATCACTTTTCTATGCAATAAATTTGTCATGCAGTAAAGCACGGCAGCAGGTTACCAGATACAAAACACGACCAATTGCTCTGTACGAGAGCAAAACACGGCCGCTTTCTCAGAGTGCCACACGAATCCTCTGGAATATACTTCTAACAATACAAGTTACTGGTGGCTGGAGAATACAGCACAATGAAGAACTGTGCAGACTGTATACAGACACTGGACCTGGTGATGTACACGTGTGTTAAACGATTAAACTGGGCTGGCACGTACCAAGGATGGCCGCCAACAAAATCCCAAAGTGAGTTTGGGAAGCAAGTGTCAGAGAAAGAAGGCATGCTGGAAAGCTAAGGAGTGGATGGGGAAACGAAGTGCAGAAAGGCACTGCCAAATTGCTTAATACAAAAAACTGGCATGCAAAGGCAAGACAGAGGAGTGACCGGAGGAAGACAACAGGGCAGGCCATGACCAGGAAACAGGCTGAGGAGCCAAAGGAAGAAAAGCTGCCATCCCTGGGGACCCAATCAGACACTCGGTATCATCACAAGAAGAAGTACTAGTGCTAAGAACACAGCTCTGGAGCACAAAGGTGACGGACAAGTACAAGGACTTACCGTATGTGGCGAAAGCGAACTTTTCGGTTTTGAAGCTGCTACATAGGCAAGGTACTGAATGACCTTCTTCGTGTTCTCCGTCTTCCCAGCCCCAGACTCTCCCGTACAAAGGATCGACTGGTCCTCTCGATCTGCAAGATTGAAGTAAAAATGGCTGTATTTTTTTTTAAGTGAAGCAGGAAGCCACGACAAAATTCATAATGTGTCCACAACAAAAGTTCGACCCCTTTTAAGATTTGTTTACATGACCCCCCCCCCCACCTGTTGCACAGTTATCTTCACATCTTGTCTGCTGCATACCAACACATAACCTGCAGTCTTTAGTCACGGAGCACAAAGGTGTCCTCTGTTGACACTGGCAGTCACACGCCAGGTGCATTTGACAGCTGCACCAATAAGCAGTCAAATTAGAAACTGTCACACTGTTTGACTACTGTCACACTGTTTGACTACTGCCACGCAATGCCCAGCCACCATATGGCCGACTGAGCAAAGCACCCGCCTTTTGGTGATTCCTGTGACAGTCAGTGGGAAATTGACAACAAGCCACTAGCTGTACAAGTGCACTGTTCCCACGGCATGGCAAGCATCTACACGTGGTGCATATCTGTCAAATATACCACCTGTGGAAATGCAACTTTATAGCAAAACTCACCTGATATACAGCTCTTGGACAGCACAGACACGGACAACAGGCTGCGGCTAGACAAGCAGTGTTGCATTTAGGACATGCGATGCAATTACAGATCAAACACACTGCACGGAACAACAATTACAGATCAAACACACTGCACGGAACAACAATTACAGATCAAACACACTGCACGGAACAACAATTACAGATCAAACACACTGCACGGAACAACAATTACAGATCAAACACACTGCACGGAACAACAATTACAGATCAAACACACTGCACGGAACAACAATTACAGATCAAACACACTGCACGGAACAACAAATTCAGATCAAAGCACACTCACGGAACAACAATTACAGATCAACACACCTGCACGGAACAACAATTACAGATCAAACACACTGCACGAACAACAATTACAGACAAACACACTGCACGGAACAACAATTACAGATCAAACTGCACTTTCACGTTGCAACATACAACACAATTCACTATTACTATGCAACATGCAGAACTCAACCAATTTAGTCAAACGACACCACACCTGCATATTTGTTCAACATCAGACTCACACCTTGCACTATTATGTTGCAACATACAAGACACTCACACCTTCACTATTTATGTTGCAACATACAAGACACTCACACCTTGCACTATTTATGTTGCAACATACAAGACACTCACACCTTCCACTATTTATGTTGCAACATACAAGACACTCACACACTTGCACTATTTATGTTGCAACATACAAGACACTCACACCTTCCACTATTTATGTTGCAACATACAAGACACTCACACCTTCACTATTTATGTTGCAACATACAAGACACTCACACCTTGCACTATTTATGTTGCAACATACAAGACACTCACACCTTGCACTATTTATGTTGCAACATACAAGACACTCACACCTTGCACTATTTATGTTGCAACATACAAGACACTCACACCTTGCACTATTTATGTTGCAACATACAAGACACTCACACCTTGCACTATTTATGTTGCAACATACAAGACACTCACACCTTCACTATTTATGTTGCAACATACAAGACACTCACACCTTGCACTATTTATGTTGCAACATACAAGACACTCACACCTTGCACTATTTATGTTGCAACATACAAGACACTCACACCTTGCACTATTTATGTTGCAACATACAAGACACTCACACCTTGCACTATTTATGTTGCAACATACAAGACACTCACACCTTGCACTATTTATGTTGCAACATACAAGACACTCACACCTTGCACTATTTATGTTGCAACATACAAGACACTCACACCTTGCACTATTTATGTTGCAACATACAAGACACTCACACCTTGCACTATTTATGTTGCAACATACAAGACACTCACACCTTGCACTATTTATGTTGCAACATACAAGACACTCACACCTTGCCACTATTTATGTTGCAACATACAAGACACTCACACCTTGCACTATTTATGTTGCAACATACAAGACACTCACACCTTGCACTATTTATGTTGCAACATACAAGACACTCACACCTTGCACTATTTATGTTGCAACATACAAGACACTCACACCTCTGACTATTTATGTTGCAACATACAAGACACTCACACCTTGCACTATTTATGTTGCAACATACAAGACACTCACACCTTGCACTATTTATGTTGCAACATACAAGACACTCACACCTTGCACTATTTATGTTGCAACATACAAGACACTCACACCTTGCACTATTTATGTTGCAACATACAAGACACTCACACCTTGCACTATTTATGTTGCAACATACAAGACACTCACACCTTGCACTATTTATGTTGCAACATACAAGACACTCACACCTTGCACTATTTATGTTGCAACATACAAGACACTCACACCTTGCACTATTTATGTTGCAACATACAAGACACTCACACCTTGCACTATTTATGTTGCAACATACAAGACACTCACACCTTGCACTATTTATGTTGCAACATACAAGACACTCACACCTTGCACTATTTATGTTGCAACATACAAGACACTCACACCTTGCACTATTTATGTTGCAACATACAAGACACTCACACCTTGCACTATTTATGTTGCAACATACAAGACACTCACACCTTGCACTATTTATGTTGCAACATACAAGACACTCACACCTTGCACTATTTATGTTGCAACATACAAGACACTCACACCTTGCACTATTTATGTTGCAACATACAAGACACTCACACCTTGCACTATTTATGTTGCAACATACAAGACACTCACACCTTGCACTATTTATGTTGCAACATACAAGACACTCACACCTTGCACTATTTATGTTGCAACATACAAGACACTCAACCTTGCACTATTTATGTTGCAACATACAAGACACTCACACCTTGCACTATTTATGTTGCAACATACAAGACACTCAACCTTGCACTATTTATGTTGCAACATACAAGACACTCACACCTTGCACTATTTATGTTGCAACATACAAGACACTCACACCTTCCACTATTTATGTTGCAACATACAAGACACTCACAACCTTGCCACTATTTATGTTGCAACATACAAGACACTCACACCTTGCACTATTTATGTTGCAACATACAAGACACTCACACCTTCACTATTTATGTTGCAACATACAAGACACTCACACCTTCCACTATTTATGTTGCAACATACAAGACACTCACACCTTCCACTATTTATGTTGCAACATACAAGACACTCACACCTTCCACTATTTATGTTGCAACATACAAGACACTCACACCTTCCACTATTTATGTTGCAACATACAGACACTCACACGTTGCACTATCTCTGGCTCGTGTGTGTGTTCTTTAATGTTTGATTCCACACAAAAAGTAAAAACTGACTAAGTTCACCCTATAACCTGTCATAAAAGCCCAGAGGGGTAGTAGAGGGACAGCTCTACTCTTTCTTTAACCTCGGAACTATATGGGGTAGGTGGTCAATACCACGCCCCGGCTGCTTTACCCCCGGGAAAGCAATCCGGTACCCATTGTATAGGAGATTGGGTGAGTCTCAGTTCCGGTCTGGACGGGTGCGGAAAATCTCGCCCCGCCGGGATTCGATCCCTCGACCGTCCAGCCCACAGTCTTTAATTCTACATACAGAAAACAATTTTTAGACTGTAAACACCACTTGTTGCATATCCACAGGAACAGCCTTCACATTCAGTACGACACCACAACAACCACACACTTCCTTATCTGGCCCACGGAAAGTCCCAGTTCATGAAACAGTGATATGACGGTAGAACTATATGGGACATGTGCAACAGGAGTTGTACAACTGTACTTGGCAGTCAAACTGGGGGGGACACGCAGAAACCACAGGGGGGGGGGGGGGTTTGCAAAGTATGAAGAACGGAAGTCACTTTGAGGACCAAGGTATGTATAAAAGGTAGTATTAAATTGAACGTCCAAGTACAGCAGAAGGATACTAGCGCATACTGAAATAATCTGCCTCAGGATGGCGACAACAAATGGGCTCTTGTGAACCCGCTGAGACGCATGAAAGGCGGGCGACTACCGTCTGCTCAAAAAAGAGGGTGCTCCATGTAGTTGGTTACGCAAGACATCATCAACCTGTATTTCGTAGCAAATAAGTCCGAAACTGCACAATGAGGCGGAACTTCGTAACTTGCGCTGTAACGAGCTGATTAAGGATTGGACAAACGGCGTATAGCGTGAGCAGGGGGGATGAGAAAGGCGACAGGACACGAAGACACAACCACAACGATCAGCTGACCAACAAATTCGAACGGCTCATTGCTACCTTCACGAGGACACAACCACAACGATCAGCTGACCAACAAATTCGAACGGCTCATTGCTACCTTCATGAGGACACAACCACAACGATCAGCTGACCAACAAATTCGAACGGCTCATTGCTACCTTCACGAGGACACAACCACAACGATCAGCTGACCAACAAATTCGAACGGCTCATTGCTACCTTCACGAGGACACAACCACAACGATCAGCTGACCAACAAATTCGAACGGCTCATTGCTACCTTCATGAGGACACAACCACAACGATCAGCTGACCAACAAATTCGAACGGCTCATTGCTACCTTCATGAGGACACAACCACAACGATCAGCTGACCAACAAATTCGAACGGCTCATTGCTACCTTCATGAGGACACACCACGTGGCCCTAAGCACTCAACACGCCCCAGCGCTTTCTTAAAAGCTGCATTACAATCAGCCTCCCATCTATGTCTACGTCTTCCAAGGGTTTCCTTGCCTTCAGGTTTTCGAATTAACCAGGCCTATACAAACAGCTTACAGGCCAGTTTCCAAATTACGTGCTCCTGTTGCCTATATCGGTTCCCAACCTGTTGGCCGTGGGCCCTACCATGTACTTTGCAGCAAGTCTTGCTGTACCAGTCAGCACTTGCCGTACCAGTCAGCACTTGCCGTACCAGTCAGCACTTGCCGTACCAGTCAGCACTTGCTGTACCAGTCAGCACTTGCTGTACCAGTCAGCACTTGCTGTAGCAGTCAGCACTTGCCGTACCAGTCAGCACTTGCCGTACCAGTCAGCACTTGCTTTCTTCTGTTATTGTTATTACTGTTACAGTATTAATAAACTTTACATTGCATTAGCTGCCTTGTCATTAGTGCTTTCTCAATTAACGCAGCCTAAAGCACAGCTATTAACACGTGGGGTTCCGCATTTTTTTTAACAAGGGGTACTAAAACTTGAAAAGGTTGGTAACCGCTGACTTAGACCATTCCAAAGAACTTGTGCACGTGCAGGCCACGTGTAACATTTCATAATCAGCCGGCTGTTTATGCTGACAGGTTGTCAGCCACTTGCGCACTCCCCAAACCAGAAGACCACCCCATGTCGACTGTCCCCACATGCGTCTGCTGAGAGCCACTTAGCATGGGTTAAGTTAGCATCTGACGTACTTCGCGCAAGCAGCTTTACTTGAAGACTGCAGTGCCGTTGGGACTCTAGTTCGAACGTTAGACGGCACAACGATCCTTCAAAATGGTGGGAACTGCGCAGCCAACAACACTCGCATCTACAGCAGCACCACCGCAGTTTCACCTGCAAGACCCACATGACCCACGACACCATGGCCCACATGATCCACATGACACTCACAAGACCCACAAGGCCCACATGACCCACAAGACCCACATGACCTACAAGACCCACGACACTCACAAGACCCACAAGACCCACGACACTCACAAGACCCACAAGACCCACGACACTCACAAGACCCACAAGACCCACGACACTCACAAGACCCATATGACCCACATGACCTACAAGACACCCACAAGACCCACGACACCCATATGACCCACAAGACCCACATGACACCCACCTTGCAACATCGAGCGGTAGGCAGTGTCAGTGATGGCGAACACATGCGGAGGCACCTCGTGTCGCTTGATGCCCTTGTAGCGCTCCATGATCTTCTCTGTGTAGATGGGCAGCCGTTTGTACGGGTTGACCACCACGCAGAACAGGCCGGAGTACGTCTGCAACAGAACACACATTGTTGTATTGGCAACACACGTAAGGAGTGTACACAATGTAGATGGGCAGCCGTTTGTACGGGTTGACCACCACGCAGAACAGGCCGGAGTACGTCTGCAACAGAACACACATTGTTGTATTGGCAGCACACGTAAGGAGTGTACACAAGCACCCGTTATTCTTGTCAGATTTTAAAGAAACTTAAATTTTCTAAACAGATTTTCGAAAAATACTCAAATATCAAATTTCATTAAAATCCATCCAGTGGGGGACGAGTTATTGAATGCGGACGGACAGACATGACGAAGCTAACAGTCGCTTTTCGCAATCTTGCGAACGCGCCTGAAAACAGCGCACAGCTGTATGACCGCGACATGTAGTGTGGACACTGTAGTGTGGACACACAGCTGTATGACCACGACATGTAGTGTGGACACAGCTGTATGACCACGACATGTAGTGTGGACACAGCTGTATGACCGCGACATGTAGTGTGGACACTGTAGTGTGGACACACAGCTGTATGACCACGACATGTAGTGTGGACACAGCTGTATGACCACATGTAGTGTGGACACAGCTGTATGACCGCGACATGTAGTGGACACTGTAGTGTGGACACACAGCTGTATGACACGCAGTAGTGTGGACACAGCTGTAGACCACGACATGTAGTGTGGACACAGCTGTATGACCACGACATGTATGTGGACACAGCTGTATGACCACGACATGTAGTGTGGACACAGCTGTATGACCACGACATGTAGTGTGGACACAGCTGTATGACCGCGACATGTAGTGTGGACCTGTATGTGGTACACACAGCTATATGACCACGACATGTAGTGTGACACAGCTGTATGACCACGACATGTATGTGGACACAGCTGTAATGACCACGACATGTAGTGTGGACACAGCTGTATGACCACGACATGATGTGGACACAGCTGTCATGACCACGACATTAGTTGTAGACACAGCTGTATGACCACGACATGTAGTGTGGACACAGCTGTATGACCCGACATGTAGTGTGGACACACAGCTGTATGACCACGACAGTAGTGTGACACAGCTGTAATGACCACGACATGTAGTGTGGACACAGCTGTATGACCACGACATGTAGTATGGACACAGCTGTATGACCACGACATGTAGTGTGGACACAGCTGTAATGCCACGACATGTGTATGGGACACAGCGTAGACCACGACATGTAGTGTGACACAGCTGAAGAACCACGACATGTAGTGTGGACACAGCGTGTATGACCACGACATGTATTGGACACAGCTGTAATGACCACGACATTAGTATGGACACAGCTGTATGACCACTGACATGTAGTGTGGACACAGCTGTTGACCACGACATGTAGTGTGGATACAGCTGTAGACCACGACATGTAGTGGGACACAGCTGTATGACCACATGTAGTGTGGACACAGCTGTATGACCACGACATGTAGTATGGACACAGCTGTATGACCACGACATGTAGTGTGGACACAGCTGTATGACCACGACATGTAGTGTGGACACAGCTGTATGACCACGACATGTAGTGTGGACACAGCTGTATGACCACGACATGTAGTGTGGACACATTCCAACATTTCGCAGGAGCCTGCTGCTTCCATTTTCCCAGTTCCTCAAAACCTCCAACCTTCTAAAGCTCCGCTCTGTGTGCCTGCTGGTCGCTCACCGGCCACAACATCCTTCCAAAGGATATCCTCCCATACGAACAAGTCTTATCGCTTAACATTTGTACAAACGAAACATGGAACATAGGCTATGCTACTGCGAGGTGAGTGCCTTGACGACAAAAGCTGATGAACTGTGGTTGACCAGTCCGACACATCCGCGTTGTACTGGGTTCTGACCGTGACGGTTGCATCGGCCAGTCAACAGGTTTTTCCGTGGCACCCCAAACGTGAAGGCCCACTTCTGTGCCAGACACACGTCATCTCATGTTAACCTGCAGGACATTTTGATCCCCACAGCGTCCAGACCGGCTCTGAGACCCATCCAACAGACCCAATGGATACAGGTAGCGCTTTTTTTAAGACTGGATGGTTGGGGGTGGGGACAATGTGACTGGAGCTTGAAGACACTCACTGCCTCCCACCAGTGTCGATGTTATGAGTGAGTGCACGTGTCCTCACGTCTTGAAGGCGCGGCGCTTAATTGCAACAGACGACTACAGCGGCGTCTATTGTTCGTGATAACTGGACGGCCGACAGAGCGACTGCAGCGGCGTCTGTTGTTCGTGATAACTGGGACCGGACCGACAGAGCGACTGCAGCGGCGTCTGTTGTTCGTGATAACTGGGACCGGACCGACAGAGCGACTGCAGCGGCGTCTGTTGTTCGTGATAACTGGGACCGGACCGACAGAGCGACTGCAGCGGCGTCTGTTGTTCGTGATAACTGGGACCGGACCGACAGAGCGACTGCAGCGGCGTCTGTTGTTCGTGATAACTGGACCGGACCGACAGAGCGACTGCAGCGGCGTCTGTTTTCGTGATAACTGGACCGACGACCGACCGGGCCATCAAGAACACCGGCATACATTTTCAGTGCAAAACGGGTATTTGGTGTAAAGAGCTAACAAATATCAATACAGCAGGCCCTCGATTTAACGGACTTCGGATTTAACGGACAAAAAAAACCGTTGCGCGTGTGTCCGAGATTTATAGAGTAAAAAAGCACACAGTTTCGGACATTCGCAAAAATAAAGAAAAAAAAACTTAAGGAGTTTGCATTAAAATACAGTGTAGATGGTTGTTTGAAGACTACTTCTACAGTTGGTAGTAGAAAACATGAAAGTTTGGTTCCTGTATTTTTAACAGATGTTTTAGTGACGTGTATAAATTACTGAATGTACATTATAATAATATTTTAATACACCCTGTACATTGTAAGTTCGTTATTAATATATGTTTTTAAAATACATTCGATTTAACGGACTTTCGGCAATAGCGGACACACCTTCCCCAATTAGTCCGTTAAATGGAGGGCCTACTATAATAAAAGTATGACATAACTTCAAGAAGCATAAAATCACGACTGTTTATTCTTAATAAAATACAAACACTTTTTGCAACATAAATACATTCAATACATAAATACATTCAATACATAAATACATTCAATGATTAAGGCGAGTCTCACTCCATAAAGCACAAAAGCAGTCAACCTCACTTAATGCAAGACAGACAGAGCTTGACTGAGCTGACAGTGATCTGGCAAACAGCAGGACAGAGCGGAATGCCACTCGCCAGCCACGTGGTCTCATTTCAATTCGTCGAATCCAGCCAAGACGCGATTGCATTAAAATGACCACGAAAGGCCGAACTCCCGAACTGCACATCACACCTCGGCAAGTCGGCATGCGATGTAGCCATGTCCACGTGTGCTAACCACGTGAATCATCCCACAACACACGTAACGTCTACTCCCCCCCCCCCCCCCCTCCCAAGAATGTGACTCATAAAACCGACAGTGCGAGTTACGCATACACTTCACAATAAAAACTCATCACGTGTGCTAACCACACAAGTTCATTCACCACGTGGAACACGTACAGATGAGGCACAGCTTTGAAATTACATTTAACGTGTATAGGCCTGTGATGATTCGTGATAAAACATAATAATAATAATATAATTTGGAAACAAAGAAGATTGAAAATAAAACAACGATCCACACCTCGATCAGGAAGAATGCCTGTCAGATTTACTGCACACGGAACTCAGTACAGCGAGTTAGCACGCCCATTACGACACACATCTAACCACCTCAGCAATTTGCACCTGCATAGCTTCAAGATTACAAGCATGCAGCACCACACAGTGGTACCATCAAACGTACCTCTGATCGTAACAATTCACAGAATATCACATTGTTAACGATTGCATGGACAGCGTCTGCACATGGGGCGTTTGTCTTTGACTGCATAAAAATGCCTAAAACCAGTCAGTTAATGTTGTACAGTGAAATAATCGCTGTTTGTTCTGAGATCCACACAAAACACATAGATACAGTCCGTACCGCGCAGTAAACACACTCCGTCTCAGTTATACAAACCAGTCAGTTAATGTTGTACAGTGAAATAATCGCTGTTTGTTCTGAGATCCACACAAAACATATAAATACAGTCCGTACCGCGCAGTAAACACACTCCGTCTCAGTTATACAAACCAGTCAGTTAATGCTGTACAGTGAAATAATCGCTGTTTGTTCTGAGATCCACACAAAACACATAAATAGTCCGTACCGCGCAGTAAACACACTCCGTCTCAGTTATACAAACCAGTCAGTTAATGCTGTACAGTGAAATAATCGCTGTTTGTTCTGAGATCCACACAAAACACATAAATACAGTCCGTACCGCGCAGTAAAACACACTACGTCTCAGTTATACAAACCAGTCAGTTAATGCTGTACAGTGAAATAATCGCTGTTTGTTCTGAGATCCACACAAAACACATCAATACAGTCCGTACCGCGCAGTAAACACACTACGTCTCAGTTATACAAACCAGTCAGTTAATGCTGTACAGTGAAATAATCGCTGTTTGTTCTGAGATCCACACAAAACACATAAATAGTCCGTCCCGCGCAGTAAACACACTCCGTCTCAGTTATACAAACCATCAGTTAATGTTGTACAGTGAAATAATCGCTGTTTGTTCTGAGATCCACACAAAACACATAAATAGTCCGTACCGCGCAGTAAACACACTCCGTCTCAGTTATACAAACCAGTCAGTTAATGTTGTACAGTGAAATAATCGCTGTTTGTTCTGAGATCCACACAAAACACATAAATACAGTCCGTACCGCGCAGTAAACACACTCCGTCTCAGTTATACAAACCAGTCAGTTAATGTTGTACAGTGAAATAATCGCTGTTTGTTCTGAGATCCACACAAATCACATAAATACAGTCCGTACCGCGCAGTAAACACACTACGTCTCAGTTATACAAACCAGTCAGTTAATGCTGTACAGTGAAATAATCGCTGTTTGTTCTGAGATCCACACAAAACACATCAATACAGTCCGTACCGCGCAGTAAACACACTCCGTCTCAGTTATACAAACCAGTCAGTTAATGTTGTACAGTGAAATAATCGCTGTTTGTTCTGAGATCCACACATAAATACAGTCCGTACCGCGCAGTAAACACACTACGTCTCAGTTATACAAACCAGTCAGTTAATGTTGTACAGTGAAATAATCGCTGTTTGTTCTGAGATCCACACAAAACACATACAGTCCGTACCGCGCAGTAAACACACTCCGTCTCAGTTATACAAACCAGTCAGTTAATGTTGTACAGTGAAATAATCGCTGTTTGTTCTGAGATCCACACAAAACACATAAATACAGTCCGTACCGCGCAGTAAACACACTACGTCTCAGTTATACAAACCAGTCAGTTAATGTTGTACAGTGAAATAATCGCTGTTTGTTCTGAGATCCACACAAAACACATACAGTCCGTACCGCGCAGTAAACACACTCCGTCTCAGTTATACAAACCAGTCAGTTAATGTTGTACAGTGAAATAATCGCTGTTTGTTCTCAGATCCACACAAAACACATAAATACAGTCCGTACCGCGCAGTAAACACACTCCGTCTCAGTTATACAAACCAGTCAGTTAATGTTGTACAGTGAAATAATCGCTGTTTGTTCTGAGATCCACACAAAACACATGAATACAGTCCGTACCGCGCAGTAAACACACTCCGTCTCAGTTATACAAACCAGTCAGTTAATGCTGTACAGTGAAATAATCGCTGTTTGTTCTGAGATTCACAAAAAACACATAAATACACTGTGTGGGCAGAACGTTGAATTGTTGAATGTTAAACCTGGCGGTACATATAGTAACCACTGGGCTTTAAATGGTTGAGTCCACAATTTCTGTTATTTCTCTGGTTTCTCTCTCTCTCGAACCATTACTCTACAGGACGTTCCACTTCACCACTCATACTGACAGTCTGTAACACTACTCAACTGGTCACCACACACATTGCTGTCACCCACTGCGATACAGGCTCTGTCGATAAAAAACGGTAAAGCGCCTGGCACGCAGTGAAGGCGTGTACGGGAGTAGAGGTATAGATCCACTCATTCTGAACCTCGACACTAGATGTCGGTGAGTAGTCAGCTTATCGCCCCGGCCGCTTTACGCCCCAACTGTACAATTGGTTGAGTGGGCCACACAGCCGGTTTGCACCTTTTGGAGAGAGTCTCTAGACCCTACCGAGAACCGAACCCCTGACCGTCCAGTCAGTATAGACACTCTGTAAGGTCCGGCGCGAATTGAAACTGGCGCAAGTCGGAACTGCATAAACGTACAGTCACCTATATATGTACATACTGGCCTAAGGGAATCAAGCTGAAATCCAAACTCCTGCACACCGGCACCTAATCGCCCCGCCGTATGTTATCGCCCAGCAGCATTCTTCCGACATCTTTCTCTCACTGCTATTTCATTCCCGCAGCCAAAAATTCGGCGCGCGTTTCAAAAAAAATTTTTCCTGTTAATTTCTTTTTTTAATTTGCCTAAGTCTGATATTGCGTAAGTTGAAAACTGCGTCAAGTCGGGAGCGTCTCTATACCTACTGAGCTACCCAGGCTTCATACATATCTCACAACACTTCATACTCCAACAGTCAAGTCTTTCTCGTAGCATACATTCTGCCTTGACGTCACGAGTTCGTTCAAACACCGAGCAAGATGGCTGCTCGGACAAACACAGCTGCCACATCACAACACTGTATTTCATTCCTATTATTTTTAATCGCAACATACAGCACAACGTGACACTAACAGTGCAGCCGGTGGCACCAACAGCAAGCACAGCTGGTAACACCGGTGGACATGTGACGTAAATGTGGCAGCAGTCAGCCTGAAGTTCGCCATCGTCGTGCTGCAAGTATGAATGATCACACCGCACAGGGGCTAGGTAGTTGCGGTGCCAAAAATAACGTCCATTCTCACACTACATGTCTGTTTTGTGCCCGCAGCATCGCCCGTGGTACTGCAGCTCGCTTCTTTATCAACAAGACTATCACAGGCACAGTTCACCCGCTAATGGCCTCTCTCTGTAAGCTGACAGTGCACGAGCTGGTAAATGCGAAACTTGAACCTTAAAACTGGCGACAGCAAGCACGGCGTCGTTCATGTAAATTTACAAACGAACACCGACTGCTACGTGGCGTGTTAATTTGGTATGAGTCACGATACACGGCATTTAGCGACGGCAGGTAACAGACTGCATGGTGATTAGCACTTTAAACACTGGATTCAGCCCGAATAATATTTAAAGACGCAGTTCGTACCGCGCAGTAAACACACTCCGTCTCAGTTATACAAACCAGTCAGTTAATGTTGTACAGTGAAATAATCGCTGTTTGTTCTGAGATCCACACAAAACACATAAATACAGTCCGTACCGCGCAGTAAACACAGTCCGTCTCAGTTATACAAACCAGTCAGTTAATGTTGTACAGTGAAATAATCGCTGTTTGTTCTGAGATCCACACAAAACACATAAATACAGTCCGTACCGCGCAGTAAACACACTCCGTCTCAGTTATACAAACCAGTCAGTTAATGTTGTACAGTGAAATAATCGCTGTTTGTTCTGAGATCCACACAAAACACATAAATACAGTCCGTACCGCGCAGTAAACACACTCCGTCTCAGTTATACAAACCAGTCAGTTAATGTTGTACAGTGAAATAATCGCTGTTTGTTCTGAGATCCACACAAAACACATAAATACAGTCCGTACCGCGCAGTAAACACACTCCGTCTCAGTTATACAAACCAGTCAGTTAATGTTGTACAGTGAAATAATCGCTGTTTGTTCTGAGATCCACACAAAACACATAAATACAGTCCGTACCGCGCAGTAAACACACTCCGTCTCAGTTATACAAACCAGTCAGTTAATGTTGTACAGTGAAATAATCGCTGTTTGTTCTGAGATCCACACAAAACACATAAATACAGTCCGTACCGCGCAGTAAACACACTCCGTCTCAGTTATACAAACCAGTCAGTTAATGTTGTACAGTGAAATAATCGCTGTTTGTTCTGAGATCCACACAAAACACATAAATACAGTCCGTACCGCGCAGTAAACACAGTCCGTCTCAGTTATACAAACCAGTCAGTTAATGCTGTACAGTGAAATAATCGCTGTTTGTTCTGAGATCCACACAAAACACATAAATACAGTCCGTACCGCGCAGTAAAAACTCCGTCTCAGTTATACAAACCAGTCAGTTAATGTTGTACAGTGAAATAATCGCTGTTTGTTCTGAGATCCACACAAAACACATAAATACAGTCCGTACCGCGCAATAAACACAGTCCGTCTCAGTTATACAAACCAGTCAGTTAATGTTGTACAGTGAAATAATCGCTGTTTGTTCTGAGATCCACACAAAACACATAAATACAGTCCGTACCGCGCAGTAAACACACTCCGTCTCAGTTATACAAACCAGTCAGTTAATGCTGTACAGTGAAATAATCGCTGTTTGTTCTGAGATCCACACAAAACACATAAATACAGTCCGTACCGCGCAGTAAACACAGTCCGTCTCAGTTATACAAACCAGTCAGTTAATGCTGTACAGTGAAATAATCGCTGTTTGTTCTGAGATCCACACAAAACACATAAATACAGTCCGTACCGCGCAGTAAACACTCCGTCTCAGTTATACAAACCAGTCAGTTAATGTTGTACAGTGAAATAATCGCTGTTTGTTCTGAGATCCACACAAAACACATAAATACAGTCCGTACCGCGCAGTAAACACAGTCCGTCTCAGTTATACAAACCAGTCAGTTAATGTTGTACAGTGAAATAATCGCTGTTTGTTCTGAGATCCACACAAAACACATAAATACAGTCCGTACCGCGCAGTAAACACACTCCGTCTCAGTTATACAAACCAGTCAGTTAATGCTGTACAGTGAAATAATCGCTGTTTGTTCTGAGATCCACACAAAACACATAAATACAGACCGTACCGCGCAGTAAACACAGTCCGTCTCAGTTATACAAACCAGTCAGTTAATGCTGTACAGTGAAATAATCGCTGTTTGTTCTGAGATCCACACAAAACACATAAATACAGTCCGTACCGCGCAGTAAAAACTCCGTCTCAGTTATACAAACCAGTCAGTTAATGTTTGTAACAGTGAAATAATCGCTGTTTGTTCTGAGATCCACACAAAACACATAAATACAGTCCGTACCGCGCAGTAAACACAGTCCGTCTCAGTTATACAAACCAGTCAGTTAATGTTGTACAGTGAAATAATCGCTGTTTGTTCTGAGATCCACACAAAACACATAAATACAGTCCGTACCGCGCAGTAAACACAGCCCGTCTCAGTTATACAAACCAGTCAGTTAATGCTGTACTGTGAAATAATCGCTGTTTGTTCTGAGATCCACACAAAACACATAAATACAGTCCGTACCGCGCAGTAAACACACTCCGTCTCAGTTATACAAACCAGTCAGTTAATGCTGTACAGTGAAATAATCGCTGTTTGTTCTGAGATCCACACAAAACACATAAATACAGTCCGTACCGCGCAGTAAACACACTCCGTCTCAGTTATACAAACCAGTCAGTTAATGCTGTACAGTGAAATAATCGCTGTTTGTTCTGAGATCCACACAAAACACATAAATACAGTCCGTACCGCGCAGTAAACACACTCCGTCTCAGTTATACAAACCAGTCAGTTAATGTTGTACAGTGAAATAATCACTGTTTGTTCTCAGATCCACACAAAACACATAAATACACTGTGTGGGCAGAACGTAGAATTGTTGAATGTTAAACGTAGTGGTACATATAGTAACCACTGGGCTTTTGAGGGTAAACAAATATTTTACACCTGCAATCCGCACCGCAGCGCACAGTTGCCATGCTCGCTGTCAGTACCCCAGTGCTACTAACAGCACACCTACACTGCTTATGGCAATAGCGCTAGTCACGGTCCCATCCCGCTGTTATTCCAGACTATAAGGAACTAAACCTCCAATTCGGCGTGGTCTTCACCGGCATAACGAACTCACTGAAATTCGTGACTTGAGCTTCCGCCGCGGTGTATATGAGATCTCCCCTCTTCTGGGATATTACGCAGCATAGAGTAGAAATTCTGTACCGACGTTTCGAGACAACCTACCGGTCCCACTTTAAAGGATTTCTTGACCCTTGAAGACAGGGTCTTAAAGAAACTGGTTGCGATCGTATGGATTGGATCAAGCTGGTGATTAGTGGCGAAATGTTGTTAAAAAAGTATGACGTTCAACGAATGTGGGGAACTTCTTGACTAGCTACGGGACTATCAGCTTCTCAGACTGGACGTGACCGATCCCCCGGTCCGAGAGGCTACCTAACTCACCGATCAGTCCGCTCTCGCTCTGTAAAGGTCGCCGGCCACCCTCCGCAGGCATGGCGACGCTAGCTACCCGACGTCGCCTAACAATAGACTAAACACGCCTACTGACCACTGCCCGTGGTGCAATGTCAACCCTACGTTCTCACCGTTCCGCACCGCACAGCATCTACAGGGTGTTTCTGCGCACGGCAACTGTGACGGGCCGTGCCGGAGGACGCACGCTTTCTATGCTATGAAGCTGCAGTGCTCGGGGACACGATTAAAGGGACACCGTGAACAATCAGTACTGTACACTGGTGAACTAAATAATTACAGTGCCGACTGCACGCAGCAGTCTTTCTTAAGCCCCGACAGTCTGAGCTAACTATGACAGTCGCAGTACTTTATGTAAGTTCCACCATCCTCCGTGGGCCGCAATAGCTCAGTCGGTATAGCGACTCGCTACGACCTGGACGGTCCGGGGATCGAATCCCGGTGGAGGCGAGATTTTCAGCACCTGTCCAGACCGGCCCTGGGGCCTACCCAGCCTCCTGTACAATGGGTACCGGATCATTCCCGGGGGTAAAGCGGCCGGGGCGTGGAGTTGACCACCCACCCCCATCTAGTGCCGAGGTTAAAGAAAGAGTACAGCTATACCTCTACTCCCCCTCTGGGCCTTCGTGGCCTGTTCTAGGGTGAACTTACCTTTACCTTTACCTTTATCCCCCCTACAATTTCAGTTTTAAGCATGCCCTAACAGTAATCAGTGCCAGTGTCAGTCAGTCAGTCAGTCAGTCACAGTTGTACAGACAGACAGACAGACAGTGTACGTCGTACAACACTACAGTCACACACACTGACGTCCTTCAGTAATCCTGTCAAGGCACCACAATCAAACTGCTATTAATGACCTGTCAATCTTTACCGCAATAATTCCAATAATCAACAGTCACTGCGGTCCCTCAATCGCTCAATACAAAAGCAGACGTCTACTGCTAACGGACGTTGTGCGGCCGGCCGGCGCCCAGTTCCCGGATCCTCGTGCTATAGCCGTGCGGTGTGACAGACATTGCTGTGCAGCATACTTGCCAGGGGAAAGCCCGGTCAACGCGGCTGGAATGCGACTGGCTTTGGTCTATCGCAGTGGTATTCAACCTGGGGTACGCGAAGACATCTTAGGTGGTACGTAAAATTAAAAAAAATAAAAATATATTATTTCATGATAAACACTGAATAATCGGGGCCAGATTTATGGTTAGCCACAACAGACCGGACGTAAGGACATGCGATTTGGGAGCGCCATTTGTGTCTCTCTCTCTCTCTCTCCTTTATGCTATTCTTATCTGGCGGCTAGTTTCATTTTATTCCACACAGTGCATATAATTGTGCTTTGCTAAAATACCTTTGTTCCTTTATTAATTTTTATACGATACACAATAATATATTTGTTATTTAATAGCTTGACTCTCCTTTTTCTCATTTAAAACTTATTATTTAATATATTATTTTGGATGAAATTTATTTAATTTATTTTAGATGTAGATTATAGACTGTGTGTAACTTGAATTGTGCACCAACAACTTTGGGGGTACAAAGTTGAAGATAAATTATATCTGGGGGTACGCGAACAAACAAGGATGAATACCGCTCCTCTAGCCGTCCTGTTTCCTGTTACTGCTGTGCCTCGATATGTTAAGCACCGACCCAGTAAGACACACCGGGGTGTGGAGACGCGCGCATTCTTCACCCTTTAAAGCCCAGTGGTTACTATATGTACCACCACGTTTAACACTCAACAATTCTACGTTCTGCCCACACAGTGTATTTATGTGTTTTGTGTGGATCTCAGAACAAACAGCGATTATTTCACTGTACAACATTAGCTGACTGGTTTGTATAACTGAGACGGAGTGTGTTTACTGTGCGGTACGGACTGTATTTATGTGTTTTGTGTGGATCTCTGAACAAACAGCGATTATTTCACTGTACAACATTAACTGACTGGTTTGTATAACTGAGACGGAGTGTGTTTACTGCGCGGTACGGACTGTATTTATGTGTTTTGTGTGGATCTCTGAACAAACAGCGATTATTTCACTGTACAACATTAACTGACTGGTTTGTATAACTGAGACGGAGTGTGTTTACTGCGCGGTACGGACTGTATTTATGTGTTTTGTGTGGATCTCTGAACAAACAGCGATTATTTCACTGTACAGCATTAACTGACTGGTTTGTATAACTGAGACGGAGTGTGTTTACTGCGCGGTACGGACTGTATTTATGTGTTTTGTGTGGATCTCTGAACAAACAGCGATTATTTCACTGTACAACATTAACTGACTGGTTTGTATAACTGAGACGGAGTGTGTTTACTGCGCGGTACGGACTGTATTTATGTGTTTTGTGTGGATCTCTGAACAAACAGCGATTATTTCACTGTACAACATTAGCTGACTGGTTTGTATAACTGAGACGGAGTGTGTTTACTGTGCGGTACGGACTGTATTTATGTGTTTTGTGTGGATCTCTGAACAAACAGCGATTATTTCACTGTACAGCATTAACTGACTGGTTTGTATAACTGAGACGGAGTGTTTACTGCGCGGTACGGACTGTATTTATGTGTTTTGTGTGGATCTCTGAACAAACAGCGATTATTTCACTGTACAACATTAACTGACTGGTTTGTATAACTGAGACGGAGTGTATTTACTGCGCGGTACGGACTGTATTTATGTGTTTTGTGTGGATCTCAGAACAAACAGCGATTATTTCACTGTACAACATTAACTGACTGGTTTGTATAACTGAGACGGAGTGTGTTTACTGCGCGGTACGGACTGTATTTATGTGTTTTGTGTGGATCTCAGAACAAACAGCGATTATTTCACTGTACAACATTAACTGACTGGTTTGTATAACTGAGACGGAGTGTGTTTACTGCGCGGTACGTACTGTATTTATGTGTTTTGTGTGGATCTCAGAACAAACAGCGATTATTTCACTGTACAACATTAACTGACTGGTTTGTATAACTGAGACGGAGTGTGTTTACTGCGCGGTACGGACTAACTCGTTAGGTTTGTACTGGAATAAAGCCGCGTTTTCAGGCCGTGCCATGGCTCAGGCAGTCAGTCGCCGGCCTCTCACGCCGGAGGCCCCGGTTCGATCCCAGGTCAGTCCTTGTCAGATTTGTGGTGAACAAAGTGGCACTGGGACAGGTTTTTCTCCGAGTACTTCGGTTTCCCCTGGCAGTATCAATCCACTAAGGCCCCATACACATCTTCATGCTCTTATCAGGACAAACGGGCGAGGCCTTGGAACCTTCCAAATCGGGGAGCGTTGGATATAAAAGTACTTTCACGTCGCCCTGACAGGTGTCCTCCCCTATCACATGACAAGCTGCCTGCTTCAGAGCCACAAACATGAGCCCCCTGGTACCGCAAGCAGGCTACACACACAGCACCACCACACATCATGCAGCAGTTGGTGTTAGCAGAACCACGAGCGCCATTTCTGATGCATGACGCAGAGGTGCCGCTGGCACACCCGTTGCAAGGAACGCACACACTCCAGATATGGATAAAGGCTTATCACAGACTGCGACTGATACGACGTCCAACCTTCCACAGGCGTTTGATTTGACTTGTCACACGTTTCCGTATCGCAGTGCCACTCCACGCTGCAGTACACACGTTACGCAGCAACATACTGCTTTCTTCGTCAGGTTAAAATTAATATGGACACTCTTGAGTTCTTCCGCAGCGCTAGCACTGCGCTTATAGCCGTATGAGACATCGCACTGTGTATTGCGCTACAAGCGTTTCGGGCACACACGGCGCATCCTTCTTCAGTTAGTTACATCTACACACCCAGCTAAATGACACACTGCACAATACCGCCATATTTAAGACTCACCGCCATCGGCACTTAGACATCAATACAGACGTACGCAATTTTTAAATAGTAAAAAGGTTTGAAAATAAGAACATTTCTGAAAACGCTATGAGATGAAGATGTCGGAAGAATGCTGCTGGGCGACAACACAGGCGGCGGGGCAGTCATGCTGCCGCCGATCAGGTTCCAGTGTGTTGGAGTTTGAGTTTCAGCTGGACCGCCTTGTGTACACACAGACAGTTGGCCACATTCATACTCAATTCGGACTTGCGCAAAATTCGAATTGCACCGGACTTTCCGAAGCAATGTGCGTTAAAACCGTCCACGCGGGCGTCAGGACCGACGGACAGACCGCCTGACCGACCACTCGGCTCTGCACCACTTCGGACCGAACACGCACACCGAAACTGTCACACACAGTGCAATAATCCTAGCACGTTGGCCCACTTCTGTTTAATGATTTGGAACAAGCGTATCAGGTATACAGCAATACTTACTGTATCAAGTATACAGCAATACTTACTGTATCAGGTATACAGCAATACTTACTGTATCAAGTATACAGCAATACTTACTGTATCAGGTATACAGCAATACTTACTGTATCAGGTATACAGCAATACTTGCTGTAGCAGGTATACAGCAATACCTACTGTATCAGGTATACAGCAATATTTACTGTATTACGTATACAGCAATACTTACTGTATCAGGCACACAGCAATACTTACTGTATCAGGTATACAGCAATATTTACTGTATTACGTATACAGCAATACTTACTGTATCAGGTACACAGCAATACTTACTGTATCAGGTATACAGTAAGTATTACTGTATCAGGTATACAGCAATACTTACTTATTACGTACACAGCAATACTTACTGTATCAGATATACAGTAAGTATTACTGTATACCTGATACAGTAATGTCTCAGGTACACAACAATACTTACTGTATCAGGTATACAGTAAGTATTACTGTATCAGGTATACAGCAATACTTACTGTATCAGGTATACAGCAATACTTTCTGTATCAAGTATACAGCAATACTTACTGTATCAGGTACACAGCAATACTTACTGTATCAGGTATACAGTAAGTATTACTGTATCAGGTATACAGCAATACTTACTTATTACGTATACAGCAATACTTACTGTATCAGGTATACAGCAATACTTACTGTAGCAGGTATACAGCAATACTTATTGTATCAGGTATACAGTAAGTATTATTATATTAGGTATACAGTAATACTTACTGTATTAGGTGTACAGCAATACTTACTGTATTACGTATACAGTAATACTTACTGTATCAGGTATACAGCAATACTTGCTGTAGCAGGTATACAGCAATACCTACTGTATCAGGTATACAGCAATATTTACTGTATTACGTATACAGCAATACTTACTGTATCAGGTATACAGCAATACTTACTGTAGCAGGTATACAGCAATACTTATTGTATCAGGTATACAGCTATACTTGCTGTAGCAGGTATATAGCAATACTTGTTGTATCAGGTATACAGCAATACTTACTGTAGCAGGTATACAGCAATACTTATTGTATCAGGCATACAGCAATACTTACTGTAGCAGGTATATAGCAATACTTATTGTATCAGGTATACAGCAATACTTGCTGTAGCAGGTATACAGCAATACCTACTGTATCAGGTATACAGCAATACTTACTGTATCAGGTATACAGCAATACTTGCTGTAGCAGGTATACAGCAATACCTACTGTATCAGGTATACAGCAATATTTACTGTATTACGTATACAGCATTACTTACTGTATCAGGTATACAGCAATACTGTAGCAGGTATACAGCAATACTTATTGTATCAGGTATACAGCAATACTTACTGTATCAGGTATACAGCAATACTTACTGTAGCAGGTATACAGCAATACTTACTGTATCAGGTATACAGCAATACTTGCTGTAGCAGGTATACAGCAATACCTACTGTATCAGGTATACAGCAATATTTACTGCATTACGTATACAGCAATACTTACTGTATCAGGTATACAGCAATGCTTACTGTATCAGGTATACAGCAATACTTGCTGTAGCAGGTATACAGCAATACATACTGTAACAGGTATACAGCAATATTTACTGTATTACGTATACAGCAATACCTACTGTATCAGGTATACAGCAATATTTACTGTATTACGTATACAGCAATACTTACTGTATCAGGTATACAGCAATGCTTACTGTATCAGGTATACAGCAATACTTGCTGTAGCAGGTATACAGCAATACCTACTGCATCAGGTATACAGCAATATTTACTGTATTACGTATACAGCAATACTTACTGTAGCAGGTATACAGCAATATTTATTGTATCAGGTATACAGTAAGTATTATTATATTAGGTATACGGTAATACTTACTGTATCAGGTGTACAGCAATACTTACTGTATCAGGTATACAGCAATACTTGCTGTAGCATGTATACAGCAATACCTACTGTATCAGGTATACAGCAATATTTACTGTATTAACGTATACAGCAATACCTACTGTATCAGGTATACAGCAATGCTTACTGTATCAGGTATACAGCAATACTTACTGTAGCAGGTATACAGCAATACTTACTGTATCAGGTATACAGCAATACTTGCTGTAGCAGGTATACAGCAATACCTACTGTATCAGGTATACAGCAATATTTACTGCATTACGTATACAGCAATACTTACTGTATCATGTATACAGCAATGCTTACTGTATCAGGTATACAGCAATATTTGCTGTAGCAGGTATACAGCAATACCTACTGTATCAGGTATACAGCAATATTTACTGTATTACGTATACAGCAATACCTACTGTATCAGGTATACAGCAATATTTACTGTATTACGTATACAACAATGCTTACTGTATCAGGTATACAGCAATGCTTACTGTATCAGGTATACAGCAATGCTTACTGTATCAGGTATACAGTAAGTATTACTCTATCAGGTATACAGTAAGTATTACTCTATCAGGTAATACAGCAATACTTACTGTATCAGGTATACAGCAATACTTACTGTATCAGGTATACAGCAATACTTACTGTATCAGGTATACAGCAATACTTACTGCATCAGGTATACAGCAATACTTACTGTATCAGGTATACAGCAATACTTACTGTAACAGGTATACAGCAATACTTACTGTATCAGGTATACAGCAATACTTACTGTATCAGGTATACAGCAATACTTACTGTATCAGGTATACAGCAATACTTACTGTATCAGGTACACAGCAATACTTACTGTATCAGGTATACAGCAATACTTGCTGTAGCAGGTATACAGCAATACCTACTGTACAAATGTACGCACACAAATACAAGCAGTCTTCCACTAAATGTCCGCTCGCTGTGTTCCGACTGTCAATAAATTTTAATACAACTGCCCACTGCCGAATTTCATGAAAATCCGTTAGGCGGCTCTGGAGCTGTTACAGACAGACAGACAGACTCGAGCAGCCAAAAGCCGCAACTGCCACCGCCTGTCTTCTGGCCTATGACGCTGCGCACTCTGCTAAATAGCGAACGTTTCTGAGGAACCTGCTGCCTCCACCTTCAGGGCAGAAGTGCATCTTAACATGCCGGCTGTTTTTTACTCCGACACGTTAGCAATCGCGTCCCAGAATACACGGCGTCATGTTAATCGCTGCCGAAACCTCAAACCTCAGTCCAACAACAACGTACAGTGCGAAGTGCTCATACGTAGACGCTGCACCAACTGTCCACACCAAACTACATCCAATCGGCATAGACCAGTGCAGTGGCTACTCTATAGGCGTCGGTCAGTGCACTGGCTACTCTATGGGCGTCGGTCAGTGCACTGGCTACTCTATGGGCGTCGGTAAGTGCACTGGCTACTCTATGGGCGTCGGTCAGTGCACTGGCTACTCTATGGGCGTCGGTCAGTGCACTGGCTACTCTATGGGCGTCGGTCAGTGCAGTGGCTACTCTATGGGCGTCGGTCAGTGCACTGGCTACTCTATGAGCGTCGGTCAGTGCACTGGCTACTCTATGGGCGTCGGTCAGTGCACTGGCTACTATATGGGCGTCGGTCAGTGCAGTGGCTACTCTATGAGCGTCGGTCAGTGCACTGGCTACTCTATGAGCGTCGGTCAGTGCAGTGGCTACTCTATGGGCGTCGGTCAAAGCAGTGGCTACTCTATGGGCGTCGGTCAGTGCACTGGCTACTCTATGAGCGTCGGTCAGTGCACTGGCTACTCTATGGGCGTCGGTCAGTGCAGTGGCTACTCTATGGGCGTCGGTCAGTGCAGTGGCTACTCTATGGCGTCGTCGGTCAGTGCAGTGGCTACTCTATGGGCGTCGGTCAGTGCAGTGGCTACTCTATGGGCGTCGGTCAGTGCAGTGGCTACTCTATGGGCGTCGGTCAAAGCAGTGGCTACGCTAAGGGCTGGACGATTCCTGACACACGCTTCTCCTGTCTATGCCTGCTATGAACCACACCACTGACCTCCACGTCTCCATGCGTCTTTACATTTACGAGCAGCTCAGCACCCAGCTGCCGTCTGTACGTTCCAAGGCGACCTCAAACAGCACCTGCTTCCCCCCCCCCCCCCCCCCCCGTCATTTCCATAAGCAGCGCCACAGTACGAAGTTAAGAGCCGTTCCGGAAATTGCTACTATCTAATCACCCTTTCCGCTCGCTAGTCATTTAGTGACGTCATCGTGTCTGCTATGCAGTTCGTTCAGCAGGTACGGCAGTGCGGGAAGTCCAACAAGTCGCTCGGAAGGCAGTAGGCCAGACATGACACATGACACAAAGGAAAGCGGACGTCAGCTGTACAGACGGCGACGTCAGTAACAAACTGTCCTCACCAACTGCACATGGCCGTCACACCAACTGCACACTATTTCAGTTCTTCTCGAAACATTAATTCTCGACGTAATATTATTAACTTAATATTATTCTCACCGTACATTTTATCTCCATATTTACAGTCCGACAAATGTACAATTTAATCACATTAATTGTGTAATTTCACTGTCCTACATGTTTCGAACCCTTAATTTGGGTTCATCATCAGGGAATTTTGAGCTGCAGAAGGTAAACTTACCGCTGTGCTTAAGTAACCCTCCAAGTAAATGTCGCTCAGCCAGGGGTCCGCGAGAAATTGCGGAATGAATACAAACTGTGAAATGCCGCAAAAGGTTTCAAACATCCTTCTCGCAATGTACGGTTATATATATATTATATATACATACAGGGTGTTTCAGGAGGAATAGTAAATATTGTAGGAGGTGGTAGTACGGACCAGCGGTCGCCAACCATTCGGACCTCACGGACCACAAAACTCACAATTTTCAATCCCGCGGACCACTAACATGAATTTTTTTAAAAAAGGTACAAACATCTATAAAATAATGATCATAAAACTTCCATTTTATTAATATGAAATGCAATGTTTGATTATAACAAAATTATTAGTGTGATATTTGTTGCTGCTTATTTGAAATAAGTTTATGGATTCTTGGCTCCAGTGACGTCACTGCATCAGAATATAATGAAACAGTATAATAAACATAAAAATTGCAAATAATGTCCAAATTTCTCCACGGACCACCAAAATTTTCTCGCGGATCACCGGTTGGCGACCGCTGGTATGGACTGTTCCGAGTAAATAAGTTGATATAAACATGTGTCCAATTTTCAGTGGGTGTGGAGATACAGCTGTTTGAATGTTACGCATGAAAAGCCTTACAAAAGGTATGAAGGAAAGACACAGGACTTATTGCTCGCATTTATTTATTATGTAAATGATCTCAATAAACTGCAACAGTTCAAAGCAATTGTTCAAAAATCCCACCATCGACTTCAATGCACTTTTCAACTCTCTTGGCAATAATAAGTGTAGCTCTCCTGAGGTCGTCTTGGCGTTCTGTCTTTATGAGGGCAGCACTAGTCATAATGCGAGCGACCAATTCGTCTCTTGTGTTTACTTTTCCTTTGTACACTTCGCTTTTCATCCATCCCCACAGACAAAAATCTAAAGGAGTAAGGTCTGGGGCCCTTGGTGACCACTGAACGTGACCACCGCGGCCGATCCATCTTTCGGGGAATGTTAGATTCAGATGATGTGTCACCAGACGGCTATAATGTGCAGCGGCTCCGTCATGCTGCAAGACCTTGCGCATCCTTTTAGCCAAAGGAGCCTCCTCCAACAATAGTGGAAGCTCGTTCTGCAGAAAGTCTACATACGCGCGCCCTGTAAGACGATGCAGTAACACAGCAGGCCCAATCAACTGACTGTCGATCACACCGCACCACACATTTACAGAGAAGCGATGTTGACTATTTCTGTCCACAATGGCATGTGGATTGTTGTCGGACCACCGATGTGAGTTATGGGTGTTGTTTATACAGTCATGAGTGAAACTAGCTTCATCGGAGAACAGTATGAATGGAATTAATCGGCGATTAGCAATTACCCACCGACACAAATCCAATCGTCTAGCTTCATCTCCTTCAAGGCGTTGCACCATCTGTAGGTGCAAAGGACACAAGCCGTGCTGACGTAATGTTCGCTATACTCTTGTATGTGGAACACCGATTCGTGTAGCAATTTTTCGTGTGCTCGTTGTAGGACTACGTTCTACCGACTGAAGAATGCCTTCTACTTCATCCACATTTCGTTCGTTTGCACGTTCAGACGAAATATGACTGCTGGGAAGTGCACAGTCTCACGCAGTTTGTTGTAAACACTAGTAAAACTCTTGAATCTGGTACTCTGCGGTTCTCTACAAACAGCAAGAGCATTTCCATTACAAAACCCGTAAACAAATACCACATCGGCATATTCTGCATGTGTAAAGACGTGCTGCATTGTTAGAAACATTACCAACAATACCAACCAGCATCAGGTTACATGCAGTTACAACTGCAGTCACATTATTCAGTCCTGAGCGCCTGTCATCTGTTTCAGACTTGCGCGCGCATCGGATCTGTACGCGCCAACTTCAAACAGCTGTATCTCCACACCCATTGAAAATTGGACACATGTTTATATGAACTTATTTACTAGGAATAGTCCGTACTACCACCTCCTACAATATTTACTATTCCTCCTGAAACACCCTGTATATGTATATATATATGTATGTTCCACAATAAGGAGAAAGTGTAAATGGCTTTCACGTTGTATTCACCGTGCATCGTTATATAACTGATTATCATTCACCAACAAATGCACAAAGATAATTTTTTCACTAATTACTTTATTAAAGGATTTCCCCTACATAGTTTGCCGAAATACGTATAGGGGAAATCCTCTAATAAAGTAATTAGTGAAAAAATTATCTTTGTGCATTTGTTGGTGAATGATAATCTGTAAATGGCTGTTCGTGAGGGGTTGCGAATGCAGGAATCCGATTTCTAACGCGACGAAATGTTTAAAACTTCTGCAAAGACAAGACATGCATTACAGTGCTAAGGTATTGCGTCTAACAATAAAGACACTGCAGTGCAGTAAATGAACTGCAGTTAACGTTGCAATGGCCGCTCGTTTAACTGATGTGGCCTAGCTAACGTCACTTACTGAACACCGTCTAACAATAAAGACACTGCAGTGCAGTAAATGAACTGCAGTTAACGTTGCAATGGCCGCTCGTTAACTGATGTGGCCTAGCTAACGTCACTTACTGAACACCGTCTAACAATAAAGACACTGCAGTGCAGTAAATGAACTGCAGTTAACGTTGCAATGGCCGCTCACTTAACTGATGTGGCCTAGCTAACGTCACTTACTGAACACGTCTAACAATAAAGACACTGCAGTGCAGTAAATGAACTGCAGTTAACGTTGCAATGGCCGCTCACTTAACTGATGTGGCCTAGCTAACGTCACTTACTGAACACCGTCTAACAATAAAGACACTGCAGTGCAGTAAATGAACTGCAGTTAACGTTGCAATGGCCGCTCGTTTAACTGATGTGGCCTAGCTAACGTCACTTACTGAACACCGTCTAACAATAAAGACACTGCAGTGCAGTAAATGAACTGCAGTTAACGTTGCAATGGCCGCTCGTTTAACTGATGTGGCCTAGCTAACGTCACTTACTGAACACCGTCTAACAATAAGACACTGCAGTGCAGTAAATGAACTGCAGTTAACGTTGCAATGGCCGCTCGTTTAACTGATGTGGCCTAGCTAACGTCACTTACTGAACACCGTCTAACAATAAAGACACTGCAGTGCAGTAAATGAACTGCAGTTAACGTTGCAATGGCCGCTCGTTTAACTGATGTGGCCTAGCTAACGTCACTTACTGAACACCGTCTAACAATAAAGACACTGCAGTGCAGTAAATGAACTGCAGTTAACGTTGCAATGGCCGCTCGTTTAACTGATGTGGCCTAGCTAACGTCACTTACTGAACACAGTCTAACAATAAGACACTGCAGTGCAGTAAATGAGCTGCAGTTATCGTTGCAATGGCCGCTCACTTAACTGATGTGGCCTAGCTAACGTCACTTACTGAACACCGTCTAACAATAAAGACACTGCAGTGCAGTAAATGAACTGCAGTTAACGTTGCAATGGCCGCTCGTTTAACTGATGTGGCCTAGCTAACGTCACTTACTGAACACCGTCTAACAATAAAGACACTGCAGTGCAGTAAATGAACTGCAGTTAACGTTGCAATGGCCGCTCGTTTAACTGATGTGGCCTAGCTAACGTCACTTACTGAACACCGTCTAACAATAAAGACACTGCAGTGCAGTAAATGAACTGCAGTTAACGTTGCAATGGCCGCTCGTTTAACTGATGTGGCCTAGCTAACGTCACTTACTGAACACCGTCTAACAATAAAGACACTGCAGTGCAGTAAATGAACTGCAGTTAACGTTGCAATGGCCGCTCACTTAACTGATGTGGCCTAGCTAACGTCACTTACTGAACACAGTCTAACAATAAGACACTGCAGTGCAGTAAATGAACTGCAGTTAACGTTGCAATGGCCGCTCGTTTAACTGATGTGGCCTAGCTAACGTCACTTACTGAACACCGTCTAACAATAAAGACACTGCAGTGCAGTAAATGAACTGCAGTTAACGTTGCAATGGCCGCTCACTTAACTGATGTGGCCTAGCTAACGTCACTTACTGAACACAGTCTAACAATAAGACACTGCAGTGCAGTAAATGAACTGCAGTTAACGTTGCAATGGCCGCTCGTTTAACTGATGTGGCCTAGCTAACGTCACTTACTGAACACCGTCTAACAATAAAGACACTGCAGTGCAGTAAATGAACTGCAGTTAACGTTGCAATGGCCGCTCACTTAACTGATGTGGCCTAGCTAACGTCACTTACTGAACACCGTCTAACAATAAAGACACTGCAGTGCAGTAAATGAACTGCAGTTAACGTTGCAATGGCCGCTCGTTTAACTGATGTGGCCTAGCTAACGTCACTTACTGAACACCGTCTAACAATAAAGACACTGCAGTGCAGTAAATGAACTGCAGTTAACGTTGCAATGGCCGCTCGTTTAACTGATGTGGCCTAGCTAACGTCACTTACTGAACACCGTCTAACAATAAAGACACTGCAGTGCAGTAAATGAACTGCAGTTAACGTTGCAATGGCCGCTCGTTTAACTGATGTGGCCTAGCTAACGTCACTTACTGAACACCGTCTAACAATAAAGACACTGCAGTGCAGTAAATGAACTGCAGTTAACGTTGCAATGGCCGCTCACTTAACTGATGTGGCCTAGCTAACGTCACTTACTGAACACAGTCTAACAATAAGACACTGCAGTGCAGTAAATGAACTGCAGTTAACGTTGCAATGGCCGCTCGTTTAACTGATGTGGCCTAGCTAACGTCACTTACTGAACACCGTCTAACAATAAAGACACTGCAGTGCAGTAAATGAACTGCAGTTAACGTTGCAATGGCCGCTCACATTAACTGATGTGGCCTAGCTAACGTCACTTACTGAACACAGTCTAACAATAAGACACTGCAGTGCAGTAAATGAGCTGCAGTTAACGTTGCAATGGCCGCTCACTTAACTGATGTGGCCTAGCTAACGTCACTTACTGAACACAGTCTAACAATAAGACACTGCAGTGCAGTAAATGAGCTGCAGTTATCGTTGCAATGGCCGCTCACTTAACTGATGTGGCCTAGCTAACGTCACTTACTGAACACCGTCTAACAATAAAGACACTGCAGTGCAGTAAATGAACTGCAGTTAACGTTGCAATGGCCGCTCACTTAACTGATGTGGCCTAGCTAACGTCACTTACTGAACACCGTCTAACAATAAAGACACTGCAGTGCAGTAAATGAGCTGCAGTTAACGTTGCAATGGCCGCTCACTTAACTGATGTGGCCTAGCTAACGTCACTTACTGAACACCGTCTAACAATAAAGACACTGCAGTGCAGTAAATGAACTGCAGTTATCGTTGCAATGGCCGCTCACTTAACTGATGTGGCCTAGCTAACGTCACTTACTGAACACAGTCTAACAATAAAGACACTGCAGTGCAGTAAATGAACTGCAGTTATCGTTGCAATGGCCGCTCACTTAACTGATGTGGCCTAGCTAACGTCACTTACTGAACACCGTCTAACAATAAGACACTGCAGTGCAGTAAATGAACTGCAGTTAACGTTGCAATGGCCGCTCGTTTAACTGATGTGGCCTAGCTAACGTCACTTACTGAACACCGTCTAACAATAAGACACTGCAGTGCAGTAAATGAACTGCAGTTAACGTTGCAATGGCCGCTCGTTAACTGATGTGGCCTAGCTAACGTCACTTACTGAACACCGTCTAACAATAAGACACTGCAGTGCAGTAAATGAACTGCAGTTAACGTTGCAATGGCCGCTCGTTTAACTGATGTGGCCTAGCTAACGTCACTTACTGAACACCGTCTAACAATAAGACACTGCAGTGCAGTAAATGAACTGCAGTTATCGTTGCAATGGCCGCTCACTTAACTGACGTGGCCTAGCTAACGTCACTTACTGAACACCGTCTAACAATAAGACACTGCAGTGCAGTAAATGAACTGCAGTTAACGTTGCAATGGCCGCTCGTTTAACTGATGTGGCCTAGCTAACGTCACTTACTGAACACCGTCTAACAATAAGACACTGCAGTGCAGTAAATGAACTGCAGTTAACGTTGCAATGGCCGCTCGTTTAACTGATGTGGCCTAGCTAACGTCACTTACTGAACACCGTCTAACAATAAAGACACTGCAGTGCAGTAAATGAACTGCAGTTAACGTTGCAATGGCCGCTCACTTAACTGATGTGGCCTAGCTAACGTCACTTACTGAACACCGTCTAACAATAAAGACACTGCAGTGCAGTAAATGAACTGCAGTTATCGTTGCAATGGCCGCTCACTTAACTGATGTGGCCTAGCTAACGTCACTTACTGAACACCGTCTAACAATAAGACACTGCAGTGCAGTAAATGAACTGCAGTTAACGTTGCAATGGCCGCTCACTTAACTGATGTGGCCTAGCTAACGTCACTTACTGAACACCGTCTAACAATAAGACACTGCAGTGCAGTAAATGAACTGCAGTTAACGTTGCAATGGCCGCTCACTTAACTGATGTGGCCTAGCTAACGTCACTTACTGAACACCGTCTAACAATAAGACACTGCAGTGCAGTAAATGAACTGCAGTTAACGTTGCAATGGCCGCTCGTTAACTGATGTGGCCTAGCTAACGTCACTTACTGAACACCGTCTAACAATAAGACACTGCAGTGCAGTAAATGAACTGCAGTTAACGTTGCAATGGCCGCTCGTTAACTGATGTGGCCTAGCTAACGTCACTTACTGAACACCGTCTAACAATAAGACACTGCAGTGCAGTAAATGAACTGCAGTTAACGTTGCAATGGCCGCTCACTTAACTGATGTGGCCTAGCTAACGTCACTTACTGAACACAGTCTAACAATAAAGACACTGCAGTGCAGTAAATGAACTGCAGTTAACGTTGCAATGGCCGCTCACTTAACTGATGTGGCCTAGCTAACGTCACTTACTGTACACCCCTCGTACGTCACAAAGAAGCCAGCACAGCGGCTACTCCCATCTGCCCAGCATTCCCCAACACGGCGCCATCTCTCACGCCCGTGTTGGCCACGTCACATGACATCCTCAGACCGCGCTGGGCACTGTCGTGACTAAGGCAACACAACGCTGCTCTGACCGTCTTAACCACGGACAGAATCTTGCGCGATTTGACGTCTTCAGACCGGAACTTTGACTGGCAGTCCTGTCTTCTGGTATAGGATTGTCTGCGTTGAATGAAAGGCTCCCGACGTTTCGAAAAATCGGAGTGCCTCCATCTTCAAGGGTCAAAATGTCAATGCAGACGTCCTGACCCTTGAAGATTGAGGCACTGCGATCCTCCGAAACGTCGGAAATCATTCACCCAACGACGCGTCACATACCAGATGACTGAATCCTCAGAGTAAATCTTGCCCTCTTTCGAAGGTGTCCCGACGTTTCGGTGACAGTATGGTCACACAAACGCAACACATTTCTTCATTCGCTCTACGTATCCAACACCAGAGAACGGGGGAAGGAAAAACAGGGGGGCAGAGTGACAAATTCCATAGGTTTTCCCCCTCTATATACGTTGCAAGCAATCAAGCGTGTTCAAATTCCACACACTCAGTCCATCTTTTACCAGGTCTCCCTATATCGAAGTCCCTTTCCATCAGTGCCCAACACACACATCCGCACGCAGTACGGCGACACGGCGTCGCTTATAAAACATCAAGATCAAAACGTAACGCAGCGTCTGTTTCAATATTGTCATCAGTCACTCCAGACAAACAAACGACTTATCCAGTGCTGTCTGTCTCGACCCATTTAACTCCGTACCGGTCGCAGTTTCCATCTCAGTAAGTACGTGCTGCCTGCCTGCAGTTTTCCCGTCTGCACTGACGGCATTCTGTTCGTGTCTCGACCCATTTAACTCCGTTACCGGTCGCAGTTTCCATCTCAGTAAGTACGTGCTGCCTGCCTGCCTGCAGTGTCCCGTCTGCACTGACGGCATTCTGTTCGTGTCTCGGCCCAACTGTCCAAATTTCACTTCCACACAGTAAAGTTGGCAGCCCGCCACTCACAAATCTCGCGCCTACAAGCACACAAAACACTTCGTCACAAAATAAACCCCTTATATACCGCACTGGTTCCTGCGGTCTCAACTGCAGCGTACTCTGGTTATATATAAAAGAAATGGGTTTCGGCTAAGCGGGTATCAGTTTCTCCATTTCACGTCCGTGACTTAATTTCTCCCATTTTTGGTTTCATCCCATTTGTTGGTTTGGATGTTAGAAGTTGAACTACGTGTCAATATAAACACGACTGTCATTGCAAGGCCAGTTACTGACAGGCAGAAGGCACGGCGACAGTTGACAGTTGACAGACAGGCAATACGTCGACTTAGCAGGCGCTGTGCCACGTTAACCAATACTGTACAAGCAACAAACACATCACGCACTTTACACTGAGCAGCCGCGAGGTGGCAATGTTGGACGTAAGGGTTGGTTACATTGCTGAACAAACGGCACCGAGCTGAATTCGCTAGGCCGCCGTGAGTGTCCGTGCGTACAATAATGTTACCGCTAATAGCGTACTTGGCAGGACGGCTGCGTTGAGTCGTGGTACGCATTTACATGTAACACCGTGATGTTACGCACCTCACATTTACATGTAACACCGTGATGTTAGGCACCTCACATTTACATGTAACACCGTGATGTTACGCACCTCACATTTACATGTAACATCGTGATGTTACGCACCTCACATTTACATGTAACACCGTGATGTTACGCACCTCACATTTACATGTAACACCGTGATGTTACGCACCTCACATTTACATGTAACACCGTGATGTTACGCACCTCACATTTACATGTAACACCGTGATGTTACGCACCTCACATTTACATGTAACACACTTACCTGCTGTCCAAACACCAACACACACTAGCAGACGCACATGCCAGCTAATCCCAAGACGCTAGGTCCCCCCCCTAGTTACTGTGCCACTGACGTCCAGCGTAACGTGTGTATTTATTGCAACAAGAGATGTGTGTACAGTAACTTTACGGACATAACGTTAACGTGTGTATTTATTGCAAACAAGAGATGTGTGTACAGTAACTTTACGGACATAACGTAACGTGTGTATTTATTGCAACAAGATATGTGTGTACAGTAACTTTACGGACATAACGTAACGTGTGTATTTATTGCAACAAGATATGTGTGTACAGTAACTTTACGGACACAAAGTAACGTGTGTATTTATTGCAACAAGATATGTGTGTACAGTAACTTTACGGACATAACGTAACGTGTGTATTTATTGCAACAAGATGTGTGTGTACAGTAACTTTACGGACATAACGTAACGTGTGTATTTATTGCAACAAGAGATGTGTGTACAGTAACTTTACGGACATAACGTAACGTGTGTATTTATTGCAACAAGAGATGTGTGTACAGTAACTTTACGGACATAACGTAACGTGTGTATTTATTGCAACAAGAGATGTGTGTACAGTAACTTTACGGACATAACGTAACGTGTGTATTTATTGCAACAAGATATGTGTGTACAGTAACTTTACGGACATAACGTAACGTGTGTATTTATTGCAACAAGAGATGTGTGTACAGTAACTTTACGGACATAACGTAACGTGTGTATTTATTGCAACAAGAGATGTGTGTACAGTAACTTTACGGACATAACGTAACGTGTGTATTTATTGCAACAAGAGATGTGTGTACAGTAACTTTACGGACATAACGTAACGTGTGTATTTATTGCAACAAGAGATGTGTGTACAGTAACTTTACGGACATAACGTAACGTGTGTATTTATTGCAACAAGATATGTGTGTACAGTAACTTTCGAACAATACGTTGGAGGGTTTATTGCAACAGATTGTGTGTACAGTAACTTTACGGACATAACGTACGTGTGGTATTTATTGCAACAAGATATGTGTGTACAGTAACTTTACGGACATAAACGTAACGTGTGTATTTATTGCAACAAGATTGTGTGTACAGTAACTTTACGGACATAACGTAAAGTGTGTATTTATTGCAACAAGAGATGTGTGTACAGTAACTTTACGGACATAACGTAACGTGTGTATTTATTGCAACAAGAGATGTGTGTACAGTAACTTTACGGACATAACGTAACGTGTGTATTTATTGCAACAAGAGATGTGTGTACAGTAACTTTACGGACATAACGTAACGTGTGTATTTATTGCAACAAGAGATGTGTGTACAGTAACTTTACGGACATAACGTAACGTGTGTATTTATTGCAACAAGAGATGTGTGTACAGTAACTTTACGGACATAACGTAACGTGTGTATTTATTGCAACAAGAGATGTGTGTACAGTAACTTTACGGACATAACGTAACGTGTGTATTTATTGCAACAAGAGATGTGTGTACAGTAACTTTACGGACATAACGTAACGTGTGTATTTATTGCAACAAGAGATTGTGTTACAGTAACTTTACGGACATAACGTAACGTGTGTATTTATTGCAACAAGAATGTGTGTACAGTAACTTTACGGACATAACGTAACGTGTGTATTTATTGCAACAAGAATGTGTGTTACAGTAACTTTACGGACATAACGTAACGTGTGTATTTATTGCAACAAGATATGTGTGTACAGTAACTTTACGGACACAAAGTAACGTGTGTATTTATTGCAACAAGATATGTGTGTACAGTAACTTTACGGACATAACGTAAACGTGTGGTATTTATTGCAACAAGATGTGTGTGTACAGTAACTTTACGGACATAACGTAACGTGTGTATTTATTGCAACAAGAGATGTGTGTACAGTAACTTTACGGACATAACGTAACGTGTGTATTTATTGCAACAAGAGATGTGTGTACAGTAACTTTACGGACATAACGTAACGTGTGTATTTATTGCAACAAGAGATGTGTGTACAGTAACTTTACGGATATAACGTAACGTGTGTATTTACTGCAACAAGAGATGTGTGTACAGTAACTTTACGGACACAACGTAACGTGTGTATTTATTGCAACAAGAGATGTGTGTACAGTAACTTTACGGACATAACGTAACGTGTGTATTTATTGCAACAAGAGATGTGTGTACAGTAACTTTACGGACATAACGTAACGTGTGTATTTATTGCAACAAGAGATGTGTGTACAGTAACTTTACGGACATAACGTAACGTGTGTATTTATTGCAACAAGAGATGTGTGTACAGTAACTTTACGGACATAACGTAACATGTGTATTTATTGCAACAAGAGATGTGTGTACAGTAACTTTACGGACATAACGTAACGTGTGTATTTATTGCAACAAGATATGTGTGTACAGTAACTTTACGGACATAACGTAACGTGTGTATTTATTGCAACAAGAGATGTGTGTACAGTAACTTTACGGACATAACGTAACGTGTGTACTTATTGAACAAGAGATGTGTGTACAGTAACTTTACGGACATAACGTAACGTGTGTATTTATTACATTCCGTAACTGTGGAGCACCTCGCCATTTCCTTAACAGCTGTATCTTCATGTAAACTCAACTACTCCCTCCATCTCCACGTCCCTGAGCTCAGCCGTGTCCTGTCCACACGGCACTGTCCAGTCCACACGGCACTGTCCTGTCCACACGGCACTGTCCTGTCCACACGGCACTGTCCTGTCCACACGGTACTGTCACTTCACACCACATTTCGCGTATGCAGTTCCACTGGTCCATCTGTCACCGCCAACAAACCCAAAGCCAAACAAAAGTCTCCGCGCTGACCCAATGCCGCTCCCAATACACGCTACAATACCGATTTTACGAACACCAATCTGCTGCTGAACTTGATCTGATCCAACGAGCACGCGCGTCCGCCATATTGTCATACTGGACTGTAGGAAATTAACAAGTATCACGCTGAAGCAGTCTCCAATGACGTAACGTTCATGCAACGTGTGGTTAACGGTCGAATGGTTCTGAAGTGGAATACACAGACAGTATGGGCACCTCGTAAAGCCTAGGATTTGGGACTTGGCACTGTCGTTAGGCGAGTGGTTGCCGACGTTTCGAAGGCACAGGTGTCTTCATCTTCAAGCATCAATCTAGGGACTGACTTACCGTTGAAGATGACAGAATCACACTCTTTCGACGGAACCACTCGCCTGACAAAGCGTAACGTCCCAGAAGACCTAAATCCTCTGCAACACCGCTGTGATAACCTTAGAGCTGCCTAATAAGGCTATCTACTTTCATTGCGAAAGTGACAGGCACTGAGCTGACGGCTAAAGCATACGGAGCTACTGAGCTTGCTTACAGACGTGAAGAGTGTCTTATCGGCGACATAGTGACATGTCGTGCGGGGAGGGCTGCCTCTCCCTTAGCCCAGCTTCCAATTTAACCCTTCACGGCCCACTGGTAAATATATATACCATCAATAACATTCAGCAATTCTACGTTCTGCCCACACAGTGTATTTATGTGTTTTGTGTGGATCTGAGAACAAACAGCGATTATTTCACTGTACAACATTAACTGACTGGTTTGTATAACTGAGACGGAGTGTGTTTACTGCGCGGTACGGACTGTATTTATGTGTTTTGTGTGGATCTCAGAACAAACAGCGATTATTTCACTGTACAGCATTAACTGACTGGTGTGTATAACTGAGACGGAGTGTGTTTACTGCGCGGTACGGACTGTATTTATGTGTTTTGTGTGGATCTCAGAACAAACAGCGATTATTTCACTGTACAACATTAACTGACTGGTGTGTATAACTGAGACGGAGTGTGTTTACTGCGCGGTACGGACTGTATTTATGTGTTTTGTGTGGATCTCAGAACAAACAGCGATTATTTCACTGTACAGCATTAACTGACTGGTGTGTATAACTGAGACGGAGTGTGTTTACTGCGCGGTACGGACTGTATTTATGTGTTTTGTGTGAATCTCAGAACAAACAGCGATTATTTCACTGTACAACATTAACTGACTGGTTTGTATAACTGAGACGGAGTGTGTTTACTGCGCGGTACGGACTGTATTTATGTGTTCTGTGTGGATCTCAGAACAAACAGCGATTATTTCACTGTACAACATTAACTGACTGGTTTGTATAACTGAGACGGAGTGTGTTTACTGCGCGGTACGGACTGTATTTATGTACAATGTATATTAACACTTCAAAGCCCAGTGGTTACTATATGTACCACCACATTTAACATTCAACAATTCTACGTTCTGCCCACACAGTGTATTTATGTGTCTTGTGTGGATCTCAGAACAAAGCGATTATTTCACTGTACAACATTAACTGACTGGTTTGTATAACTGAGACGGAGTGTGTTTACTGCGCGGTACGGACTGTATTTATGTGTTTTGTGTGGATCTCAGAACAAACAGCGATTATTTCACTGTACAACATTAACTGAGTGGTTTGTACAACTGAGACGGAGTGTGTTTACTGCGCGGTACGGACTGTATTTATGTGTTTTGTGTGGATCTCAGAACAAACAGCGATTATTTCACTGTACAACATTAACTGAGTGGTTTGTACAACTGAGACGGAGTGTGTTTACTGCGCGGTACGGACTGTATTTATGTGTTTTGTGTGGATCTCAGAACAAACAGCGATTATTTCACTGTACAACATCAACTGAGTGGTTTGTACAACTGAGACGGAGTGTGTTTACTGCGCGGTACGGACTGTATTTATGTGTTTTGTGTGGATCTCAGAACAAACAGCGATTATTTCACTGTACAACATTAACTGAGTGGTTTGTACAACTGAGACGGAGTGTTTACTGCGCGGTACGGACTGTATTTATGTGTTTTGTGTGGATCTCAGAACAAACAGCGATTATTTCACTGTACAACAATAACTGAGTGGTTTGTACAACTGAGACGGAGTGTGTTTACTGCGCGGTACGGACTGTATTTATGTGTTTTGTGTGGATCTCAGAACAAACAGCGATTATTTCACTGTACAACATTAACTGAGTGGTTTGTACAACTGAGACGGAGTGTGTTTACTGCGCGGTACGGACTGTATTTATGTGTGGATCTCAGAACAAACAGCCATTATTTCACTGTACAGCATTAACTGACCGGTTTGTATAACTGAGACGGAGTGTGTTTACTGCGCGGTACGGACTGTATTTATGTGTTTTGTGTGGATCTCAGAACAAACAGCGATTATTTCACTGTACAACATTAACTGAGTGGTTTGTACAACTGAGACGGAGTGTGTTTACTGCGCGGTACGGACTGTATTTATGTGTTTTGTGTGGATCTCAGAACAAACAGCGATTATTTCACTGTACAACATTAACTGACTGGTTTGTATAACTGAGACGGAGTGTGTTTACTGCGCGGTACGGACTGTATTTATGTGTTTTGTGTGGATCTCAGAACAAACAGCGATTATTTCACTGTACAACATTAACTGACTGGTTTGTATAACTCAGACGGAGTGTGTTTACTGCGCGGTACGGACTGTATTTATGTGTTTTGTTGTGGATCTCAGAACAAACAGCGATTATTTCACTGTACAACATTAACTGACTGGTTTGTATAACTGAGACGGAGTGTGTTTACTGCGCGGTACGGACTGTATTTATGTGTTTTGTGTGGATCTCAGAACAAACAGCGATTATTTCACTGTACAACATTAACTGACTGGTTTGTATAACTGAGACGGAGTGTGTTTACTGCGCGGTACGGACTGTATTTATGTGTTTTGTGTGGATCTCAGAACAAACAGCGATTATTTCACTGTACAACATTAACTGAGTGGTTTGTATAACTGAGACGGAGTGTGTTTACTGCGCGGTACGGACTGAGCACACGTTGATCATGTATCAACTACTGTGCTGCAAAGTCTCAAGTAGCTAACTGTGTTCTACAGACTTGCTGTATCCTGCGAAATTAAAAGCCCGCTCTTGCTCGCCGTTACACCATCATTGCTTTGGCATGTTTTGTAAATGTTACTGCTCTGACTGTGCAGTGAAGGCAGGCATTTTCCCGGCGTGGTCTGCTGTTTGTGTGTCGCGAGAGTTTCAACAGACCATGAATGCTGCAGCTACGGATTTCCTCACCTTTCAACCACGTCGACTCGCTCGCGCGTTTTCTCTTGTGCTGCATCAATCTGTCACCTGCTAGCAAACTGTCTTCGTGCCGCAGGACGCTTGTCGTTCAAGCGCTTCATCGTTATTTCCTGCGTCAGTTTCTTGGTGGAATGTGACATCAACATCACGTCTGAGCCTCCAGGACAAGGCACCATGAACTGAATCCCTTTCAATCGCCCACGTGGCTGTGTGTTTGAACTTGTGCTTCTGTGATTGAAACGTAATTTCTCTCTCTCTCTCTCTCTCTGCCTGCCTGTACTTACCATTGCCATTCCACTTTTAGAACACGCTGGAGGTTGTGAACTGCAATTGTGTAATTATCTCTGCATAAATGGTCCAAGGTACCGGGGATGCTTGATTAACGTGAACTGTGTTTAAAGATACACTCCGTACCGCGCAGTAAACACACTCCGTCTCAGTTATACAAACCAGTCAGTTAATGCTGTACAGTGAAATAATCGCTGTTTGTTCTGAGATCCACACAAAACACATAAATACAGTCCGTACCGCGCAGTAAACACACTCCGTCTCAGTTATACAAACCAGTCAGTTAATGTTGTACAGTGAAATAATCGCTGTTTGTTCTGAGATCCACACAAAACACATAAATACAGTCCGTACCGCGCAGTAAACACACTCCGTCTCAGTTATACAAACCAGTCAGTTAATGCTGTACAGTGAAATAATCGCTGTTTGTTCTGAGATCCACACAAAACACATAAATACACTGTGTGGGCAGAACGCAGAATTGTTGAACGTTGCAGCAACCGCCGGGCGCACAGTTCGGCAGTCCTTGTGAACGGCCCTGTAAAATCAGACCGAGTCGTGATTAGTTCACGCGTGCAGAGCAGTGCCATATGGCACGTAGGAATGTCATTGTTTCTAGCGAGTTTAGTGTAAGGAATTTTGTTTTGTTAAATTCCATGCCTCATTCACTGACATGTTTATTTGTGACGTCATAGGCATGAGCGGTTTGTACAGCGATGTTGCTGACGCAGCCACTTGCTGTATCTTGGCATTGAACTGGATTGTGTTCGGACGGACTGAACAGCAGAGGAACATACAATGTGGGGCCCACAGTGGGTACCGGGGGCCCTTTCCTCTGAGATAAAGCAGTCGGGGCGTGAAGTTGATCGCTCACCTCCGAGTACTGCCGACGTTAAAAATGCAGGGAGCTATAACCCCACTCCGCCTTAAGTCTTAATTGCGTGGTGCTTAATTAACCCACCAAGTACCACCAAGTTTAACATTCAACAATTCTACGTTCTGCCCACACAGTGTATTTATGTGTTTTGTGTGGATCTCAGAACAAACAGCGATTATTTCACTGTACAACATTAACTGACTGGTTTGTATAACTGAGACGGAGTGTGTTTACTGCGCGGTACGGACTGTATTTATGTGTTTTGTGTGGATCTCAGAACAAACAGCGATTATTTCACTGTACAGCATTAACTGACTGGTTTGTATAACTGAGACGGAGTGTGTTTACTGCGCGGTACGGACTGTATTTATGTGTTTTGTGTGGATCTGAGAACAAACAGCGATTATTTCACTGTACAGCATTAACTGACTGGTTTGTATAACTGAGACGGAGTGTGTTTACTGCGCGGTACGGACTGTATTTATGTGTTTTGTGTGGATCTCAGAACAAACAGCCATTATTTCACTGTACAACATTAACTGACTGGTTTGTGTAACTGAGACGGAGTGTGTTTACTGCGCGGTACGGACTGTATTTATGTGTTTTGTGTGGATCTCAGAACAAACAGCGATTATTTCACTGTACAGCATTAACTGACTGGTTTGTGTAACTGAGACGGAGTGTGTTTACTGCGCGGTACGGACTGTATTTATGTACAATGTGTATTAACACTTTAAAGCCCAGTGGTTACTATATGTACCACCAGTTTAACATTCAACAATTCTACGTTCTGCCCACAGTGTATTTATGTGTTTTGTGTGGATCTCAGAACAAACAGCGATTATTTCACTGTACAACATTAACTGACTGGTTTGTGTAACTGAGACGGAGTGTGTTTACTGCGCGGTACGGACTGTATTTATGTGTTTTGTGTGGATCTCAGAACAAACAGCGATTATTTCACTGTACAGCATTAACTGACTGGTTTGTGTAACTGAGACGGAGTGTGTTTACTGCGCGGTACGGACTGTATTTATGTACAATGTGTATTAACACTTTAAAGCCCAGTGGTTACTATATGTACCACCAGTTTAACATTCAACAATTCTACGTTCTGCCCACAGTGTATTTATGTGTTTTGTGTGGATCTCAGAACAAACAGCGATTATTTCACTGTACAACATTAACTGACTGGTTTGTATAACTGAGACGGAGTGTGTTTACTGCGCGGTACGGACTGTATTTATGTGTTTTGTGTGGATCTCAGAACAAACAGCCATTATTTCACTGTACAGCATTAACTGACCGGTTTGTATAACTGAGACGGAGTGTGTTTACTGCGCGGTACGGACTGTATTTATGTGTTTTGTGTGGATCTCAGAACAAACAGCGATTATTTCACTGTACAACATTAACTGACCGGTTTGTATAACTGAGACGGAGTGTGTTTACTGCGCGGTACGAGTTGAATGTTTAAATGTAATTAAGGCTAAGATTAGTCTTCAGGCCGTGCCATGGCTCAGTCGGTCAGTCGCCGGCCTCTCACCGCGGCGACTCACGTTCAATCCCAGGCCAGTCAATGTCGCACTTCTCGTGGACAAAGTGTCACTGGGGCAGGTTTTTGTCCCAGTACTCCGGTTGTCCCGGTGAGTATCGCTCCACACCCACACATTCATCTCAGTGACGCTCGTATCAGAAGTAAAAACGGTCGCAGTCTGGGAACGTTCAACAAGCAATATTCATTCGAAACTCCTGCAGCATGACAGCAATGTACTCTCACTTCTGGCATTTAAAGCGTTAGTCACTTAACACAGTAAAATACAAACCCCCTAACGTGGTCCAGTCCTGCCCAGACGACGCAGCAGAAATGTAAGGCTTAACGAAAAGTTCGCAATTGCTTCCAACGCACTGATGAAACACGCTCAAACATTCGGCCTTAGCACTGCGTGTCTGGCAACATGAAAGATCTAGGGGACAGCCTTGGCTGGGAAGCTGACAGTAGCTCAGTCTGTCTAGGAATTCCCCGAATTTTACTGAATCCGAAGGTTCATTACCGTAGTCACAAGAGCGCTCCACCCGATTATGTTCGGGGCCACTTGCATCAGTTCACATCCTCGTGCTTTCAAAAGATCCACTTCAATATTATCCTCCACTTCAATATTATCCTCCACAACTACCCGCCTAGGCGCCTTCCGCTCGGTCACCATTATACCTGTTATTTTTGCCATCTCGTCCTCTGCACACACTAAGCTCCTCGTAATGCAATCCTGCCGTGCGCAGATCAACACAAAGCCAGCAAAGACAGACGTCAGCAAATCTCGCAGATTGCGGCCAAACCTCAGTAAACATTCACATTTCCTCTTGAACACTTCGCATAAACAAACTGCATCGTAACTTGCGGGGAACACCCTGTCCTGCTCACACAGGAAATTACGTCAACCTTCCCATTTCTGACTAGAACCAGGCCCAAGCTTCTCACAAGAAATAACAAGCAGCCCAAAACGATCTGAGATGGACAATGCATGTAGCACACATGACACAACTGCATACCGACACAAAACGTGAAGCAGCCAATATAAAACGGTGAAAATGGGAGCATTATAGTGTGACTGAGTGAGTCACGCCCTGGCTGCCATTACAGATATTGTTACCGTGTTGCAAGCTCTCTGTAAGTTTCGCCCTCCTGGCAAAGACAGGTTTTAGAAACGAACTATGAAATAGGCCGTGGAGCTGCGCGTGAATATATGGCAACCAGTCACGTGACAGGCACGTTATAACGGGACAGTCGTCATTCTTCTGAACGTAATACAGGCTTGGTTGCATACACGCTGGGAATATATGCAGTAGGTAAGCTACTATCAGCTTTTAAAGGATGGATCCGTTCCATGCAGTTACTTAGTTGTTTAACAACCCAGTAAGTGACCCATCATTAGCCGCGTTGACTTAACCTTACTTCCTGAATTATACGACGTGCAGACTAACGAAACGAGTTTACAGTGACGATGGTCTTCATTTATATGACCGCTTCTGCATGCACAACCGAACATTTTGGAACTTTCCAAGCTGCACGACACAAATTCCTGGAATTTTTTAAGCGCATCCCCATACAAATTTTGTAAACATATCCCTAATTCCCACAATTCCCAATGTCAACGATCAATAATCGACAAATAACTTCTGTGATGTTACTCTTCGCAGATGGACAGACACACGCTCAGTTCAAAAAAGAATACGTAGCACACATACATACAGAGCACCGGTATCGTGTTACTGACAGGCAGCTGTCAGGAATGTCCGGCGAATGCACGTCTTCCATCGATAAAGCTACTCTGCTAGGGGAAACCACAAAACAGACATCCTGTATATGCAGGATAAACTTAAGGTCCATAGGATTTGTCTTCAAAGGTTCATCATTCCACCAATGCACCATATTCATTCATCTACCACCGACGCTGTATAATGTTTTTATCCCAGTACTTCAGTTTTCCCCTGTCAGTATCATTCTACCAATGCACCATATTCATTCATCTACCACCGACGCTATATAATGTTTTTATCCCAGTACTTCAGTTTTCCCCTGTCAGTATCATTCTACCAATGCACCATATTCATTCATCTACCACCGACGCTGTATAATGTTTTTATCCCAGTACTTCAGTTTTCCCCTGTCAGTATCATTCCACCAATGCTCCATACTCATTCATTCATCTACCACCGACGCTGTATAATGTTTCTCTCCCAGTACTTCAGTTTTCCCCTGTCAGTATCATTCTACCAATGCACCATATATTCATTCATCTACCACCGACGCTGTATAATGTTTCTCTCCCAGTACTTCAGTTTTCCCCTGTCAGTATCATTCTACCAATGCTCCATAATTCATTCATCTACCACCGACGCTGTATAATGTTTCTCTCCCAGTACTTCAGTTTTCCCCTGTCAGTATCATTCTACCAATGCACCATATTCATTCATCTACCACCGACGCTGTATAATTTTCTCTCCCAGTACTTCAGATTTCCCCTGTCAGTATCATTCTACCAATGCTCCATACTCATTCATTCATCTACCACCGACGCTGTATAATGTTTCTCTCCCAGTACTTCAGTTTTCCCCTGTCAGTATCATTCCACCAATGCTCCATACTCATTCATTCATCTACCACCGACGCTGTATAATGTTTCACTCCAGTACTTTAGTTTTCCCCTGTCAGTATCATTCACCAATGCTCCATACTCATTCATTCATCTACCACCGACGCTGTATAATGTTTTTATCCCAGTACTTCAGTTTTCCCCTGTCAGTATCATTCCACCAATGCTCCATACTCATTCATTCATCTACCATAGACGCAGTATAATGTTTCTCTCCCAGTACTTCAGTTTTCCCCTGTCAGTATCATTCCACCAATGCTCCATACTCATTCATTCATCTACCATAGACGCTGTATAATGTTTCTCTCCCAGTACTTCAGTTTTCCCCTGTCAGTATCATTCCACCAATGCTCCATACTCATTCATTCATCTACCACCAACGCTGTATAATGTTTCTCTCCCAGTACTTTAGTTTTCCCCTGTCAGTATCATTCCACCAATGCTCCATACTCATTCATTCATCTACCACCGACGCTGTATAATGTTTTTATCCCAGTACTTCAGTTTTCCCCTGTCAGTATTTTTCCACCAATGCTCCATACTCATTCATTCATCTACCACCGACGCTGCATAAGTTTTATCCCAGTACTTCAGTTTCCCTGTCAGTATCATTCTACCCAATGCTCCATACTCATCATCATCTACCACCGACACTGTATAATATTTCTCTCCTAGTACTTCATTTTCCCCTGTCAGTATCATTCTACCAATGCTCCATACTCATTCATTCATCTACCACCGACACTGTATAATATTTCTCTCCCAGTACTTCAGTTTTCCCCTGTCAGTATCATTCTACCAATGCTCCATACACATTCATATCATCTACCACCGACGCTGTATAATGTTTCTATCCCAGACTTCAGTTTCCCCTGTCAGTATCATTCCACCAATGCTCCATACTCATTCATACATCTACCACCAATCTGTATAATGTTTCTCTCCCAGTACTTCAGTTTCCCCTGTCAATATCATTCTACCAATGCTCCATACTCATTCATACATCTACCACCACGCTGTATAATGTTTTTCTCCCAGTACTTCAGTCTTCCCCTGTCAGTATCATTCCACCAATGCTCCATATTCATATCCATCTACACGTTGCTCTTACCAGACGGGGCAGAACGTAGAATGTTTGAATGTTAAACACTGCAGTATATATAGTGGCCTCTAACCATATTGGGAATTCCGTTAAGTAGATAAGCAACTATCAGCATCTAAATCCCCTGCCACATGCTCTAACAACGTGACATGTCAGAGCAACCAGCAGATACAGCCTAATCAGGTTACATAACCTCGGACCACGATTACGTTATGCCAAGCGACACAGTGTACCTCTCTCAAGTAGGGTAAGTGCTGTCGGCTTATCGAGGAAAACGCACGACGCCAGGCCAGGCCCTCGATGAGTCAGTCAGCGGCTGCTATTGCCAGACATATCCAGTCCATAGATGGCTATAAAACTGACTGCAACCGTTCAATAGCATGAACTGCTGCGATGATTTCATGCAATATGAGCCAATGTATAACCCTATCTTCCACACATCTGTTTAAGGTAAACAAACCGCAAGAACAAGGCCTTCTGTTCCCCTCGAACATACACACAGTGAGGCACCAACCACAGGCTCATATTGTACTGTATCTGACGCGATTTCCGAAACCACTGCGTTTTGGAAGGCTCCCAGGCTTCTGAAAAGAGTTACGTGTAGATGAAGATGAGTATGGAGCATTGGTGGAACGATACTGACAGGGGAAAACTGAAGTACTGGGAGAGAAACATTATACAGTGTTGGTGGTAGATGAATGAATGAGTATGGAGCATTGGTGGAATGATACTGACAGGGGAAACTGAAGTACTGGGAGAGAAACATTATACAGCGTTGGTGGTAGATGTATGAATGAGTATGGAGCATTGGTGGAATGATACTGACAGGGGAAACTGAAGTACTGGGAGAGAAACATTATACAGCGTTGGTGGTAGATGTATGAATGAGTATGGAGCATTGGTGGAATGATACTGACAGGGGAAAACTGAAGTACTGGGAGAGAAACATTATACAGTGTTGGTGGTAGATGAATGAATGAGTATGGAGCATTGGTGGAATGATACTGACAGGGGAAACTGAAGTACTGGGAGAGAAACATTATACAGTGTTAGTGGTAGATGAATGAATGAGTATGGAGCATTGGTGGAATGTTACTGACAGGGGAAAACTGAAGTACTGGGAGAGAAACATTATACAGCGTTGGTGGTAGATGAAGATGAGTATGGAGCATTGGTGGAACGATACTGACAGGGGAAAACTGAAGTACTGGGAGAGAAACATTATACAGCGTCGGTGGTAGATGGATGAATGAATGAGTATGGAGCATTAGTGGAACGATACTGACAGGGGAAACTGAAGTACTGGGAGAGAAACATTATACAGCGTTGGTGGTAGATGTATGAATGAGTATGGAGCATTGGTGGAATGATACTGACAGGGGAAACCTGAAGTACTGGGAGAGAAACATTATACAGCGTTGGTGGTAGATGGATGAATGAGTATGGAGCATTGGTGGAATGATACTGACAGGGGAAACTGAAGTACTGGGAGAGAAACATTATACAGCGTTGGTGGTAGATGTATGAATGAGTATGGAGCATTGGTGGAATGATACTGACAGGGGAAACTGAAGTACTGGGAGAGAAACATTATACAGTGTTGGTGGTAGATGAATGAATGAGTATGGAGCATTGGTGGAATGATACTGACAGGGGAAACTGAAGTACTGGGAGAGAAACATTATACAGTGTTAGTGGTAGATGAATGAATGAGTATGGAGCATTGGTGGAATGTTACTGACAGGGGAAAACTGAAGTACTGGGAGAGAAACATTATACAGCGTTGGTGGTAGATGAAGATGAGTATGGAGCATTGGTGGAACGATACTGACAGGGGAAAACTGAAGTACTGGGAGAGAAACATTATACAGCGTCGGTGGTAGATGGATGAATGATTGAGTATGGAGCATTAGTGGAACGATACTGACAGGGAAAACTGAAGTACTGGGAGAGAAACATTATACAGCGTTGGTGGTAGATGAATGAATGAGTATGGAGCATTGGTGGAATGATACTGACAGGGGAAAATAAAATATTGAGAAAAGAAACCTGTACCAGTGCCACTTTGTCCACCACAAATCTCACATGGAATGACCTGGGATCGAACCAGGGCCTACGCCGTGAAAGGACGGCGACTGACCGCCTGAGCCATGGCACGGCCTGTACAGCGCAGTAAACACACTCCGTCTCAGTTATACAAACCAGTCAGTTAATGCTGTACAGTGAAATAATCGCTGTTTGTTCTGAGATCCACACAAAACACATAAATACAGTCCGTACCGCGCAGTAAACACTCCGTCTCAGTTATACAAACCAGTCAGTTAATGCTGTACAGTGAAATAATCGCTGTTTGTTCTGAGATCCACACAAAACACATAAATACAGCTCGTACCGCGCAGTAAACACACTCCGTCTCAGTTATACAAACCAGTCAGTTAATGCTGTACAGTGAAATAATCGCTGTTTGTTCTGAGATCCACACAAAACACATAAATACAGCTCGTACCGCGCAGTAAACACACTCCGTCTCAGTTATACAAACCAGTCAGTTAATGTTGTACAGTGAAATAATCGCTGTTTGTTCTGAGATCCACACAAAACACATAAATACAGTCCGTACCGCGCAGTAAACACACTCCGTCTCAGTTATACAAACCAGTCAGTTAATGTTGTACAGTGAAATAACCGCTGTTTGTTCTGAGATCCACACAAAACACATAAATACAGTCCGTACCGCGCAGTAAACACACTCCGTCTCAGTTATACAAACCAGTCAGTTAATGTTGTACAGTGAAATAATCGCTGTTTGTTCTGAGATCCACACAAAACACATAAATACAGTCCGTACCGCGCAGTAAACACACTCCGTCTCAGTTATACAAACCAGTCAGTTAATGTTGTACAGTGAAATAATCGCTGTTTGTTCTGAGATCCACACAAAACACATAAATACAGTCCGTACCACGCAGTAAACACACTCCGTCTCAGTTATACAAACCAGTCAGTTAATGTTGTACAGTGAAATAATCGCTGTTTGTTCTGAGATCCACACAAAACACATAAATACAGTCCGTACCACGCAGTAAACACACTCCGTCTCAGTTATACAAACCAGTCAGTTAATGTTGTACAGTGAAATAATCGCTGTTTGTTCTGAGATCCACACAAAACACATAAATACACTGGTGGGCAGAACGTAGAATTGTTGAATGTTAAACTGGGCTTACGAGACTTAAGAACCACTCCATGAAAAAATGTGCCATTGGTGGAGGTATAGATGGACACCACCCGACGGTGAACTACACGCCCACTATCCATCGCATAGGACACTGAGGGCGCCCACAGCTAGCATGGACGCTTTGGAACCTAGACAATTCTTCTGCCCCTGGCTCCTTCAACCCGTAACCCAGTAGCACATATGAATGCTGGAAGGTGCCCGGCAACATACAGACAAGCCGGACCCACCTGAAGGTCAATGACGCAAGCAAGCTAATACACTGTGCCTTGCTTGCACACAGCAGTGATGAGGGCATCCAAAAATACTGGATGTGACGGTCACTCGACTCGCGGCGGGCCTCACGTAGAACGAGATGTGGCTCCTCTGCCCGGTGATGTACGGCACGCAGCTTCCACCTCACAGACCGTGGTTCGAACCCACACACAAGCTTGCCCAAGGCGTATCCACATTAAAACTGACACTTCGGTCTTGTAGTGTCTGCACTAGGTACAGAACTGCCTCCATACATCACTTTATCACTGAATTGTGGGCCTACCAGTGACATTAAACATTAACCTGAATTATATTTAAAGATCCAGTCCGTACCGCGCAGTAAACACACTCCGTTTTAGTTATACAAACCAGTCAGTTAATGTTGTACAGTGAAATAATCGCTGTTTGTTCTGAGATCCACACAAAACACATAAATACAGTCCGTACCGCGCAGTAAACACACTCCGTTTTAGTTATACAAACCAGTCAGTTAATGTTGTACAGTGAAATAATCGCTGTTTGTTCTGAGATCCACACAAAACACATAAATACAGTCCGTACCGCGCAGTAAACACACTCCGTTTTAGTTATACAAACCAGTCAGTTAATGTTGTACAGTGAAATAATCGCTGTTTGTTCTGAGATCCACACAAAACACATAAATACAGTCCGTACCGCGCAGTAAACACACTCCGTCTCAGTTATACAAATCAGTCAGTTAATGTTGTACAGTGAAATAATGGCTGTTTGTTCTGAGATCCACACAAAACACATAAATACAGTACGTACCGCGCAGTTAAACACACTCCGTCTCAGTTATACAAACCAGTCAGTTAATGTTGTACAGTGAAATAATGGCTGTTTGTTCTGAGATCCACACAAAACACATAAATACAGTACGTACCGCGCAGTAAACACACTCCGTCTCAGTTATACAAACCAGTCAGTTAATGTTGTACAGTGAAATAATCGCTGTTTGTTCTGAGATCCACACAAAACACATAAATACAGTCCGTACCGCGCAGTAAAACACTCCGTCTCAGTTATACAAACCAGTCAGTTAATGTTGTACAGTGAAATAATCGCTGTTTGTTCTGAGATCCACACAAAACACATAACTACAGTCCGTACCGCGCAGTAAACACACTCCGTCTCAGTTATACAAATCAGTCAGTTAATGTTGTACAGTGAAATAATGGCTGTTTGTTCTGAGATCCACACAAAACAATAAATACAGTCCGTACCGCGCAGTAAACACACCTCCGTCTCAGTTATACAAACAGTCAGTTAATGTTGTACAGTGAAATAATCGCTGTTTGTTCTGAGATCCACACAAAACACATAAATACAGTCCGTACCACGCAGTAAACACACTCCGTCTCAGTTATACAAACCAGTCAGTTAATGCTGTACAGTGAAGTAATCGCTGTTTGTTCTGAGATCCACACAAAACACATAAATACAGTCCGTACCGCGCAGTAAACACACTCCGTCTCAGTTATACAAACCAGTCAGTTAATGTTGTACAGTGAAATAATCGCTGTTTGTTCTCAGATCCACACAAAGCACATAAATACAGTCCGTACCGCGCAGTAAACACACTCCGTCTCAGTTATACAAACCAGTCAGTTAATGTTGTACAGTGAAATAATCGCTGTTTGTTCTCAGATCCACACAAAACACATAAATACACTGTGTGGGCAGAACGCAGAATTTGTGAATGTTAAACGTGCTGGTGCATATAGTAGCCACTGGGCTTTAGAGTGCTAACATTAACAGGACACTACATAACAGAATCTGCTTCAAAAAAAAATCCGGCCTTAACCGTGACTTCGTCACTAAGTTCTTAGTTTGACACACCACACACACACACCACACACACATGCATATACTAGCCACGTGACGTCATATGACGCGCAGCCACAATATTTACGCGCTATTCCACGGACCTTTCACTCCTCGTTTCTTTATTCTTAGCCCAATCCAAGCGTTAATTTTATCTACTGGAATTCTGCCATCTGGATGTCTACGTTGCGCTGCATGCTCGATGCTCAACAGTTTCTTCAGCCTCACCCGTACCTCACAGTGAACACATTCCATCTTAATTACAAACTGTTTCCTCGCTACGAAAGCGTAACTCACACAGAACACACACGGCGTTCTTTACTGTCACAATGTCATACTGTTTCACGAAACAAGCGTAAGTGTAATTTCAACTACTGCCTTACGAAAAGCACGGCCTTCCCTGCGCCGAATTTCACGAAACTCGCAATTGCTCAATAAGGTTTTGTGCAAACCGCAAGTGCTGAACTGTATCCAAATCGGCAGCAACATTTACAAAACACAGGCAAGTTTTCAACCAAGCCCTTAAACAAAACATGCCCTTAAACAAAACATGCCCTTAAACAAAACATGCCCTTAAACAAAAACATGCCCTTAAACAAAACATGCCCTTAAACAAAACATGCCCTTAAACAAAACATGCCCTTAAACAAAACATGCCTTTCACTAAACCATTTCACATAACTCACAAAGGTCAGCGGCGTTATGTGAAGGTCTTCTAAAAACGGATTTCACGAAAAGCGGTCAAGAACTACGCAAAGTAAGAGAATAAACCGACGTGTGTCAAAGAGCCGAGCCGCGTCGTTTTGTACAGTAGCGCTGCACCGCTTGCTATAGTCATCCTTGACGGACGTGCTCGGGCGTCAGGACCGCTGCTTGTCGTCAACATGTCCTGCCGTTACTGGGAACACCGCACCATATCCACGTGCTCCATACACCATCGACTGCTGATGGAGTTCCGCAGCTGCAAAATCCCCGACACACAAAATTCGAACCACACTGCATCCTCCGCAGCCGTCCCGACCGGCCCTGGGGCCCACCCAGCCTCTTGTACAATGAGTAACGGGTCTCTTTCCAAGGGGTAAAGCGGCCGGGGCGTGAAGTTGACCACCCACCCCCATCTAGTGCCTTGGTTGAAGAAAGAGTAGAGCTATACCTCTACTCCCCCTCTGGGCCTTCGTGGCTTACCGAAGGGTTACCGGTGTGAACCTCAGCACGGACACCGGCCACACTGACAAACTGTCCCCAGGAAAATGTTTGGGGCATACTGCACTCGTCTGCGAGTAACTGGGGCCGAATATCGGAATGAATTTGGTTCCAAAAACTTATAAAGTACCACAAAAGCACGAAACTTCATTCGTAAAAAAATATGAACATTTTTGGGAGCATAAATACATAAAATGATTGAAGGAGAGTCTCATTGCATGAGGCACAAAAGCAGTCAACCTCACTTACTGCAAGACAGACACAGCTTGACTGAGCTGTGAGTGATCTGCGCAATACGTGCGTGGGGCAGCCGACTCGTCAGCCAAGTTGTCTCATCCCGATTCGTCGGAATGTCGAATGTGGCAACCCCGTTTTTACGCCAAGAACTGTCGCAGAACCCCCACATAAGAGATGTACTGTTTGTGTCTGGTGACTGAGGAAACACAGGGTCCTTATTTTATCCGGCAACTCTCGTTGGTACTGTGCTCGCGTGTGGGCGGTCGGCTGACTGCGCTACGTTAATACAATAAAGGAGCCGAGACACAGTGGCAACTGTCAGCTGTCATAATTACGACACTGTATGTACGACAGAAAGCTGTAACGAAATTCAGAAAATCTTTTAATTTGTATTTATTAAACACATGAGCGTCTAAATACATTTCAAAAATAGTACTAAGTGTGACACAAAGGTGTGACGGCTTATTGCTTACAATGAGTCATTTAATGAGACGGCTGGTCGTGCTTTGCTTGCACAGACTGCGATGGAACTTGCAACCTTGGATCTAGGTCCACCTCAGGCTGCTGCGTGGTGCTCACACGCTGGTAACCAATGCGTGGTGTTTAACCCCTTAAAACTCTGTGGTTACTATATGTACCGTCATGTTTAACATTCAACAATTCTACGTTCTGCCCACACAGTGTATTTATGTGTTTTGTGTGGATCTCAGAACAAACAGCGATTATTTCACTGTACAGCATTAACTGACTGGTTTGTATAACTGAGACGGAGTGTGTTTACTGCGCGGTACGGACTGTATTTATGTGTTTTGTGTGGATCTCAGAACAAACAGCGATTATTTCACTGTACAGCATTAACTGACTGGTTTGTATAACTGAGACGGAGTGTGTTTACTGCGCGGTACGGACTGTATTTATGTGTTTTGTGTGGATCTCAGAACAAACAGCGATTATTTCACTGTACAGCATTAACTGACTGGTTTGTATAACTGAGACGGAGTGTGTTTACTGCGCGGTACGGACTGTATTTATGTGTTTTGTGTGGATCTCAGAACAAACAGCGATTATTTCACTGTACAACATTAACTGACTGGTTTGTATAACTGAGACGGAGTGTGTTTACTGCGCGGTACGGACTGTAGTTATGTGTTTTGTGTGGATCTCAGAACAAACAGCGATTATTTCACTGTACAACATTAACTGACTGATTTGTATAACTGAGACGGAGTGTTTTACTGCGCGGTACGGACTGTATTTATGTGTTTTGTGTGGATCTCAGAACAAACAGCGATTATTTCACTGTACAACATTAACTGACTGGTTTGTATAACTGAGACGGAGTGTGTTTACTGCGCGGTACGGACTGTATTTATGTGTTTTGTGTGGATCTCAGAACAAACAGCGATTATTTCACTGTACAGCATTAACTGACTGGTTTGTATAACTGAGACGGAGTGTGTTTACTGCGCGGTACGGACTGTATTTATGTGTTTTGTGTGGATCTCAGAACAAACAGCGATTATTTCACTGTACAACATTAACTGACTGGTTTGTATAACTGAGACGGAGTGTGTTTACTGCGCGGTAGGAACTGTATTTATGTACAATGTATATTAACACTTTAAAGCCCAGTGGTTACTATATGTACCACCAAGTTTAACATTCACAAATTCTGCGTTCTGCCCACACAGTGTATTTATGTGTTTTGTGTGGATCTCAGAACAAACAGCGATTATTTCACTGTACAGCATTAACTGACTGGTTTGTATAACTGAGACGGAGTGTGTTTACTGCGCGGTACGGACTGTATTTATGTGTTTTGTGTGGATCTCAGAACAAACAGCGATTATTTCACTGTACAACATTAACTGACTGGTTTGTATAACTGTGACGGTGTGTGTTTACTGCGCGGTACGAGCTGAATTTCAACTATTATTGAGGCAAATTTTTGTCTTTGAAGGATTAACTAAACACAAGGGCAGCTTTACCTTACTCTTACATAAAGACAAATGTCGCAGAACTTCACTCTCTGTGGCCCTCTTCCAAAACACAGACAACGCTGACAGTGTCCCACAAAATCCCTGCGCAGGTCTACACGTGCGAAGCGACTTAACGACCGGCAGCAAGTATCCACCTGTTGTATGGCCAAGACTGCGAACTTGGCTCGGACCTGATCTGGCATGCGATAAGCGTTGTTTGGCGATCAAAGTCACTGACTCCAGACATTCCTAGCGTGCCAGTTTTGTTCTGTTGCACTGCAGACCCCCCCGACTTACAACGGTGCGACTTGAGACCCCCTCCCCCGTTTTGCAACATTTCTAATACTACAACATGCCCTCAAAGTAATGGCTACAACACATGCCACCAACACACACACACACGTCCCCCCAGTCTATATCTCCCCGTACTCTTGTAACACGATTAAATTTTGATGACTCAGGTAACCCAACGCCATCACCACCAGAATTTCTTGAAATAAACATTTTCCTGAAATGCCGAAGATGAAAGAACGCCCTGGAGTTTTTGTACCGTGTGTTTGAGAATTTTCAAATGTGTTTTATACACCCTGTTTGTAGCAACTGTTTTAGCCAATAAAAGGTAAAGTTCTCCCTACAACAGGCCACGAAGGCCCAGAGGGGGAGTAGAGGTATAGCTGTACTCTTTCTTTAACCCTGACACTAGATGAGGGTGGGTGGTCAACTCCACGCCCCGGCCGCTTTACCCCCGGGAAAGAGACCCGGTACCTATTGTACAGGAGGCTGGGTAGGCCCCAGGGCCGGTCTGGACGGGTGCTGAAAATTTCGCCCCAACCGGGATTGGATTCCCGGACCGTCCAGCTCGTAGCGAGTCGGTATACCGACTGAGCTATCGCGGCACAATGAACCGTGCAGAACGTAATACAAAAATATTCTATCGTTCCCATTCATGCTGCAAGTTCCGTCCATCCCACCTTCCTGTATTTAATCGTGCTAACAATACTCGACGAAGGACACAAACCACGGACCTCCTCACTAAATCCTCCCGTCACACAATTCCCCTCACCGTACTAACACAAACCACGGACCTCCTCACTAAATCCTCCCGTCACACAATTCTCCTCACCGTACTAACACAAACCACGGACCTCCTCACTAAATCCTCCCGTCACACAATTCTCCTCACCGTACTAACACAAACCACGGACCTCCTCACTAAATCCTCCCGTCACACAATTCCCCTCACCGCACTAACACAAACCACGGACCTCCTCACTAAATCCTCCCGTCACACAATTCTCCTCACCGCACTAACACAAACCACGGACCTCCTCACTAAATCCTCCCGTCACACAATTCCCCTCACCGTACTAACACAAACCACGGACCTCCTCACTAAATCCTCCCGTCACACAATTCTCCTCACCGTACTAACACAAACCACGGACCTCCTCACTAAATCCTCCCGTCACACAATTCTCCTCACCGTACTAACACAAACCACGGACCTCCTCACTAAATCCTCCCGTCACACAATTCTCCTCACCGTACTAACACAAACCACGGACCTCCTCACTAAATCCTCCCGTCACACAATTCTCCTCACCGTACTAACACAAACCACGGACCTCCTCACTAAATCCTCCCGTCACACAATTCTCCTCACCGTACTAACACAAACCACGGACCTCCTCACTAAATCCTCCCGTCACACAATTCTCCTCACCGTACTAACACAAACCACGGACCTCCTCACTAAATCCTCCCGTCACACAATTCCCCTCACCGTACTAACGCAAACCACGGACCTGCTCACTAAATCCTCCCGTCACACAATTCCCCTCACCGTACTAACACAAACCACGGACCTCCTCACTAAATCCTCCCGTCACACAATTCCCCTCACCGTACTAACACAAACCACGGACCTCCTCACTAAATCCTCCCGTCACACAATTCCCCTCACCGTACTAACGCAAACCACGGACCTCCTCACTAAATCCTCCCGTCACACAATTCCCCTCACCGTACTAACGCAAACCACGGACCTGCTCACTAAATCCTCCCGTCACACAATTCCCCTCACCGTACTAACACAAACCACGGACCTCCTCACTAAATCCTCCCGTCACACAATTCCCCTCACCGTACTAACGCAAACCACGGACCTGCTCACTAAATCCTCCCGTCACACAATTCCCCTCACCGTACTAACACAAACCACGGACCTCCTCACTAAATCCTCCCGTCACACAATTCCCCTCACCGTACTAACACAAACCACGGACCTCCTCACTAAATCCTCCCGTCACACACACCCTCACCGCACTGTCACACACACCCCTCACCGCACTGTCACACACACCCTCAGTCTTAACGTTTCACATCCATTAAACCCCCCCCCCACCCTAACATACAAAATACAGTATTGTGTGTTTTGGTTCTTACGTGCGACAGTGTAGGGCCTACCGTGACCTGGCAACACGCAGTCCGGTGCGGTGTGTGCTGACTTGCTGCCCACAACACACCGGCACATCAGGCACACCTCGCCATACGGCCTGTCGCAAGGCAGTGCAGCAAGCCAGCCTGAAGTTACTTCGAGTGTCTTTAGATAACTAACGATACCGACTGCTGGGAAAACTGGCAGAAGAGTTGTACGTGCACATCTGAAGTTGTAGTGCACATCTCAAGTTGTACGTGCACATCTGAAGTTGTAGTGCACATCTCAAGTTGTACGTGCACATCTCAAGTTGTACGTGCACATCTCAAGTTGTACGTGCACATCTCAAGTTGTACGTGCACATCTCAAGTTGTACGTGCACATCTCAAGTTGTACGTGCACATCTCAAGTTGTACGTGCACATCTCAAGTTGTACGTGCACATCTCAAGTTGTACGTGCACATCTCAAGTTGTACGTGCACATCTCAAGTTGTACGTGCACATCTCAAGTTGTACGTGCACATCTCAAGTTGTACGTGCACATCTCAAGTTGTACGTGCACATCTCAAGTTGTACGTGCACATCTCAAGTTGTACGTGCACATCTCAAGTTGTACGTGCACATCTCAAGTTGTACGTGCACATCTCAAGTTGTACGTGCACATCTCAAGTTGTACGTGCACATCTCAAGTTGTACGTGCACATCTGAAGTTGTCAGTGCACATCTCAAGTTGTACGTGCACATCTCAAGTTGTACGTGCACATCTCAAGTTGTACGTGCACATCTCAAGTTGTACGTGCACATCTCAAGTTGTACGTGCACATCTCAAGTTGTACGTGCACATCTCAAGTTGTACGTGCACATCTCAAGTTGTACGTGCACATCTCAAGTTGTACGTGCACATCTCAAGTTGTACGTGCACATCTCAAGTTGTACGTGCACATCTCAAGTTGTACGTGCACATCTCAAGTTGTACGTGCACATCTCAAGTTGTACGTGCACATCTCAAGTTGTACGTGCACATCTCAAGTTGTACGTGCACATCTCAAGTTGTCAGTGCACATCTCAAGTTGTCAGTGCACATCTCAAGTTGTCAGTGCACATCTCAAGTTGTACGTGCACATCTCAAGTTGTACGTGCACATCTCAAGTTGTACGTGCACATCTCAAGTTGTCAGTGCACATCTCAAGTTGTCAGTGCACATCTCAAGTTGTACGTGCACATCTCAAGTTGTCAGTGCACATCTCAAGTTGTACGTGCACATCTCAAGTTGTACGTGCACATCTCAAGTTGTACGTGCACATCTCAAGTTGTCAGTGCACATCTCAAGTTGTCAGTGCACATCTCAAGTTGTCAGTGCACATCTCAAGTTGTCAGTGCACATCTCACGTTGTCAGTGCACATCTGACCATCTGCACACCTTTGAAAAGAGACGCCGACAATTACGTAACGTAAGACACGACGTTACAAGGCGCACTGGCAGACTGGCCAACACACAGTGACCCAATAAAGTCAATAATTGTGTAATTCATTCAATTAAATGAAAGGCGGATTACATCATAAACAACGGAAAGCAGCGTAATTTGTTGCTGTGAATATTAACATGCAGTGACAATCTGAATAGCTTAGCAATTTGTAGGCTGCACTGAAATGACTGCATAACAGCCTGGGGCTGGCAATGACGAACTTTCCTTGAAAAGGAAGAGTAAAGTTTGTGTAGCCACTTATCTCTTTTTTTATGCTGCGAAGACCAACAAACGTGAACCTTCCACTGCTGTCGCAGCCGGTCCGTTCCGACGATGTACGTGGACACGTGAAACTACCCACCCGGTGAATTCCTGCTACGCCTTCCGCCCCAATCACAGCTAAGACACTTACAGTACCTCGCACACGTTAAGCCAACTGACTTTGGTAGTCAGACTGTGTGCTGGTGGCGATGAGCGAGCTGTTCAGTGTCCAACTGCTCGTTTGGCGAAGACGACGTACAGTACATGCTGCCTAAATTCTAGGCGCCATGGTCAGCGAGATGTGTCGAGCCCTGAACTGGGGATCTGAAGAAGGCCAGCAAGTGGAGCGGAAACTGAGACTGCGAGATTTGAAGTTTTCACAGCGACGTTTCGGAGAATTCAAGTCTTCACCGATGTGACGTGGTGCCAACTCGTAAATCGTCACGCAGTCCACTGCTTCTTGGACTGTTGGACGCTGAAGTAAAAAACTACGGTCCTTCGAAACGTCGGTAAGCATCTTCCAATCAACACGACGTAACATTCCTGAAGACCTGAATCTTCGAAAATTAACAAGTTGGAAACACACGCAGGGCGCAACAAACCTGGCCCGTTCGATCGCTGTGTAGTCATCTCCTTTCGCACACGACAATCAAAATGATGCTCCTCTTTGGGTTTTCACGCCATATAGTAAAAGTTCGTTCCGACGTTTCAAGGGAATGTGCTTCCTCCATCTTCAGGGTGGTGATGTGGTTCAGGTGGATGCTGAAGTAGTTGCAAAGACGGAATGTGTCCATTACGTAAGAAGACTGTAGGGAATTTTGGCCAATCAGAGCTAAGGAAGGAGGCAATGGGAGTTGAGGGTTTCAAGGGACGGTCCTGAACCTTCATTACACCGTGCAGAGCTAAGACACATGAACTGCCGTCAAAACCTGAACACACACTCCATTACAAATACTTCGCGCTCCAACAAATTTACTGAGGTTCACTTCATGCAGTGTCCGATATTGGTGTTAGACCTTACCCAAAACCGGAATGTGCCTCCACCTGCACTAAAATTGCCCAACATCAAATTCCATCAAACCCCACACAACGGTTTCGTGCTATTACATACGCGCAGACGGAAGGACAGACACGGGACAGCTAAAAGCCGCAGTCTTGTCATTCCTCTCAGGCACACACCGAAAATGTCGCCTGGTAACACAAAAAAAAAACAGAAAAAATTAAATGCCACGGATCGCGTAAATTCGCGCATTTCAAACGCGGAATGCCGTCGAGCAAGATCACAACTGCGGCCAACGTCTGCAGCCAACAGCAGTGAGGTCCATCAGGCAGGAACCACGTGACACCAGACAAGGAAAAAACGACGGCCTACCATCAAACAATCCACCCATCCTTCCAGCGATCCACCACAAGCAGCGGTCAGAACCACCAGCTAAGACGCCAAACCCATCCGCGTAAGGGCATACCCAATTATACAGGGTCATTTTTGCATCGAACAAACGTCGCTATTCACTTCCCCTATGCTCGCGTTAACCTATACACCCCGACATGCGCCGCGTACCGTCATGTACAACGGTCCAAGCTACAACTGACAGTCATCAGCAGCACTGTCCCTGTACATGATGTGATCGCCATACTGCAGTTCAGCGGCCTGCTACAGCTGATTTACGAAACGTGCTGATTTTTATTTGCAATGTATTTAACGACGCACTCTGTAGCTCAAACAAGACAGTCGAATGAACAGCAAGACGGCTAGCGGATGAATGATAAACTGGGAAGGACTTGAAAGGAAACCGTCCCGTTCCCATTGCAGGCCTATCCCAGCAACTGACTGCAGGCAAACCCTTAGGACAGCCGGTCGCCACACAAGTGCTGCCCTCGACCCACAGTTCGGTGACACCTGACGACGTGTATCGCAAACGTTCATCACCGTCACAACATAAGCCTATATCTCGACCACATTAAACCAAAATTTCTACTCAAAGCCCATTTCTCTGCTACCCGTTTTAATATTATTACCCCTTGAAGCCTATGTCTACCAACAGGATCCTTTCCACCTCAGTCTGCTGCTCTGAAAAACATTAGGATCGCCCTGCAATTCCCTGCTCTCCTGTGACGTCAGCAGTTACGCATCCCATCCTGCACACCTCCTACCACATGTGTTCATGACTGTTCCTTCAGCACACACAGTTCACAGTTCAAACGGGCACAACGTGTGCTTCGTTGACAGCACCTGAACTTTACACAGTTATGTGCTGTGCTATAAGAGTCTGAACGTGCAGCTACAAACAAGCAAGACTACAGTCTCGATGTGACGAAAATACTTAGGAGACCTGAATGTACATGGGAGGTTAACGTTAAGAACGAATGTACATTGGAGGTTAACGTTAAGAACGAATGTACATGGGAGGTTAACGTTAAGAACGAATGTACATGGGAGGTTAACGTTAAGAACGAATGTACATGGGAGGTTAACGTTAAGAACGAATGTACATGGGAGGTTAACGTTAAGAACGAATGTACATGGGAGGTTAACGTTAAGAACGAATGTACATTGGAGGTTAACGTTAAGAACGAATGTACATGGGAGGTTAACGTTAAGAACGAATGTACATGGGAGGTTAACGTTAAGAACGAATGTACATGGGAGGTTAACGTTAAGAACGAATGTACATGGGAGGTTAACGTTAAGAACGAATCTTCACGTTTGTAAATAATTACTATAATAAATGTCATAAAAATGTGACAAACCGTTCAGTCCCTGACCCCAGGTCACAGACGGTAGGACGTGGTCACCATATATGTCGTTTCTTTTAATTCGTAAAGAACGTCCGCGAACAGGGCGCTGTCCTTCGTTCCCTAAGTGGCCCCATCCCCGTGTCGCCATTCGGGCCAATGACGCGTCGATTATATCACGGAACGCGCGCCAGTTTCTTCTCAGTTGCTCGGTTTCGGTTGCACAGAAGTTCACGGACCAACCACACCTGACGTTTTAAACAAAACTACCCATGCAGTCATATTGAATCACTCAGCGACAGCGAAAAGTTCCAACGACGCGCAACATGCCAGACGTTCTTCACAGCGTCCAGCCGTTGGAGCCTCACATGAGGACTGCAGACTGTCACAGCCGCCCGAGCAGTGCGACGGGTTTAGCTGCAGGCACTTTGGGTTTCCCCTGTCAGTATCATTCCACTAATGCGCTATACTCATCTTCATCCATCACCGACAATTCTGCAACTGACAGCGTCGTTAAATAGCGCGCGTACATAACTTAACGACGCTTAATTGTTGGGATTATACAGCGTCACAACAGATAACGTTACTAATGGGAGGGTAACGATGTGCAAGTGGTCACGTGGTCACGTTACGTCACAAGCGGGCGAACACATGGTGAAAGTAGTAGCGCATTTTTGAAATTCCAACTGCGAACGCAAAATAAAAACATTAAGAAACGTCGTCTGAGCGCAAGACGTCGACCGCGCTCGCTGTTACTGCGTCTAGTTTTGCCTTCAATGCACGTCACACGAACACTTAGCAACGTTAACACACATTATTTCTCCGTACCTCGAACAGATTTACATTCGATCATCGAGATATCGCGAGCGGGTATATTTACAATCGATTATCTATCACAGTCGGTCATGACCGATGCTCAACTATTTCCTCGGCCTCAGCCTCAGCTCACACTGTTTCAGTTATGACGACGACAGCCAAGAGATACAGGTGTCACTGTGAGGTGTCTTGACACTTTTGTCTGACTTTTAACTGAAACGGGAATATGTCGAAAAATTTTAGTCAAAATCCGAAATACGAAACTTCACGAAAATCCTTCCAGTGGGAGTCGCTCTTGTTCCATGCAGACGGACAGACATGACGAAGCTAACAGTCGCTATTCGCAATTCTTTTACGAACGCGCCGAAACACGAAATGTTAAACAAAATGCGAAATGACTTCAATTGGTGCCAACCTATGAAAACTGACATGAGCTTTACGCACAATAGCTTACGAATATTACGCACACTCTCATCTCCATGTCTCAAAACTATCTGTGTTCTGACCCTCATATTGGCTGCACCACTACGATCAGTTCCATTTGAAACTGTTGACGCAGTGATGACACAAATCATCAATGATACGGTCAAAGCAGGCCCAACTCTACCGAAATGTAAGGTTGGGCCAGCAGGCACGACCGTTCAAACACAGATTACGATTATCAATATGCCGCCTTACGTAACCAACAGCACGCCGTCACTCGTGTACTGAAGATATCGGCCCTCACTCGACTACCGGCCCGGCCCGGTCGGGCACCATCAGCAACTGACGTAAGCTGTACCTGCAACTGCCAACACTTCACTGACGGCTGCGACTTGCAGTAACAAATGTTCAGCAAGCCAATTCACTGCACCACGCACACTATTGTTTAACGTCATCCCCGACCATGTTCATATCTGTCCCATCTCGACACGAGTTTATGCATTCTGTCGCGACAGCATTCGGGCTCTTGCATTCGCAACCACTCACAAATAGCCACTCCACTTGCTCTTGCCTTCGCAACCACTCACAAATAGCCACTCCACTTGCTCTTGCATTCGCAACCACTCACAAATAGCCACTCCACTTGCTCTTGCCTTCGCAACCACTCACAAATAGCCACTCCACTTGCTCTTGCCTTCGCAACCACTCACAAATAGCCACTCCACTTGCTCTTGCCTTCGCAATCACTCACAAATAACCACTCCACTTGCTCTTGCCTTCGCAACCACTCACAAATAGCCACTCCACTTGCTCTTGCCTTCGCAACCACTCACAAATAGCCACTCCACTTGCTCTTGCATTCGCAACCACTCACAAATAGCCACTCCACTTGCTCTTGCCTTCGCAACCACTCACAAATAGCCACTCCACTTGCTCTTGCCTTCGCAACAACTCACAAATAGCCACTCCACTTGCTCTTGCATTCGCAACCACTCACAAATAGCCACTCCACTTGCTCTTGCCTTCGCAACCACTCACAAATAGCCACTCCACTTGCTCTTGCCTTCGCAACCACTCACAAATAGCCACTCCACTTGCTCTTGCCTTCGCAACCACTCACAAATAGACACTCCACTTGCTCTTGCCTTCGCAACCACTCACAAATAGCCACTCCACTTGCTCTTGCCTTCGCAACCACTCACAAATAGCCACTCCACTTGCTCTTGCCTTCGCAACCACTCACAAATAGCCACTCCACTTGCTCTTGCCTTCGCAACCACTCACAAATAGCCACTCCACTTGCTCTTCCATTCGCAACCACTCACAAATAGCCACTCCACTTGCTCTTGCATTCGCAACCACTCACAAATAGCCTCTCCACTTGCTCTTGCATTCGCAACCACTCACAAATAGCCACTCCACTTGCTCTTGCCTTCGCAACCACTCACAAATAGCCACTCCACTTGCTCTTGCCTTCGCAACCACTCACAAATAGCCACTCCACTTGCTCTTGCCTTCGCAACCACTCACAAATAGCCACTCCACTTGCTCTTGCATTCGCAACCACTCACAAATAGCCACTCCACTTGCTCTTGCCTTCGCAACCACTCACAAATAGCCACTCCACTTGCTCTTGCCTTCGCAACCACTCACAAATAGCCACTCCACTTGCTCTTCCATTCGCAACCACTCACAAATAGCCACTCCACTTGCTCTTGCATTCGCAACCACTCACAAATAGCCTCTCCACTTGCTCTTGCATTCGCAACCACTCACAAATAGCCACTCCACTTGCTCTTGCCTTCGCAACCACTCACAAATAGCCACTCCACTTGCTCTTGCCTTCGCAACCACTCACAAATAGCCACTCCACTTGCTCTTGCATTCGCAACCACTCACAAATAGCCACTCCACTTGCTCTTGCATTCGCAACCACTCACAAATAGCACCTCTACTTGCTCTTGCATTCGCAACCACTCACAAATAGCACCTCTACTTGCTCTTGCATTCGCAACCACTCACAAATAGCCACTCCACTTGCTCTTGCATTCGCAACCACTCACAAATAGCACCTCTACTTGCTCTTGCATTCGCAACCACTCACAAATAGCACCTCTACTTGCTCTTGCATTCGCAACCACTCACAAATAGCCACTCCACTTGCTCTTGCCTTCGCAACCACTCACAAATAGCCACTCCACTTGCTCTTGCCTTCGCAACCACTCACAAATAGCCACTCCACTTGCTCTTGCCTTCGCAACCACTCACAAATAGCCACTCCACTTGCTCTTGCCTTCGCAACCACTCACAAATAGCCACTCCACTTGCTCTTGCAATCGCAACCACTCACAAACAGCCACTCCACTTGCTCATTATGTGGCATCGGCGACCTCCCAAACGTTGCTTCACGTAAGGTCGAAATCACGAACTTCGATACCTTAGTGCAGTGGTTCCCAAACTTTTTCGGTCCACCGCCCCCTTCGTTCCATATACACAACCACAGCACCCCCCCCAACTTTTTTAAAAAACATAAATGCGCTTTTGTTTCCACTTTGATTTTGTATTTAAAATATCGTTTAAATAAAATTATAACAGTTAAACTTAATGTTTTATGTGTTAATTAATGAATTAAAATTTATTATATTTCTTATAATTAACAATAATTCATCTAGCAATAGTTTATTAACAAAATATGTGCTTGAATAAGATTCATAAATTAAAATACTAAGAAATTTAGTTCATTTTTTATTTTTAACACAAAAATTACTTTATTTGAATTTTATTATAAAAATAAATGCACTACTTGTCTTCTAGCGCCCCCCTGTGATAATAACAGCGCCCCCTTCCACCTCTCGTACCTGTTAGCGCCCACCTCGATAATCCGACCGCCCGCCAGGGGGCGGTACCCCCCACTTTGGGAACCACTGTCTTAGTGCATGGCTTGTCAAACTACGGTACGCGTACCACTGCCGTACGCTAAGCACCGTTACGGTACGCAGCCTTAAGAAATCGAAATATAAAAAAGATAAAAAAATTAAAAATAACCAAACACACGCCACATACATTTGCTACACGCAGCACTGCTGGCAACACTACAATAACTGTCAGCACTGCTGGCAACACTACAATAACTGTCAGCACTGCTGGCAACACTACAATAACTGTCAGCACTGCTGGCAACACTACAATAACTGTCAGCACTGATGGCAACACTACAATAACTGTCAGCACTGATGGCAACACTACAATAACTGTCAGCACTGATGGCAACACTACAATAACTGTCAGCACTGCTGGCAACACTACAATAACTGTCAGCACTGATGGCAACACTACAATAACTGTCAGCACTGATGGCAACACTACAATAACTGTCAGCACTGATGGCAACACTACAATAACTGTCAGCACTGATGGCAACACTACAATAACTGTCAGCACTGATGGCAACACTACAATAACTGTCAGCACTGATGGCAACACTACAATAATTGTCAGCACTGATGGCAACACTACAATAACTGTCAGCACTGATGGCAACACTACAATAACTGTCAGCACTGCTGGCAACACTACAATAACTGTCAGCACTGCTGGCAACACTACAATAACTGTCAGCACTGATGGCAACACTACAATAACTGTCAGCACTGATGGCAACACTACAATAACTGTCAGCACTGATGGCAACACTACAATAACTGTCAGCACTGATGGCAACACTACAATAACTGTCAGCACTGATGGCAACACTACAATAACTGTCAGCACTGATGGCAACACTACAATAATTGTCAGCACTGATGGCAACACTACAATAACTGTCAGCACTGATGGCAACACTACAATAACTGTCAGCACTGCTGGCAACACTACAATAACTGTCAGCACTGATGGCAACACTACAATAACTGTCAGCACTGATGGCAACACTACAATAACTGTCAGCACTGATGGCAACACTACAATAACTGTCAGCACTGATGGCAACACTACAATAACTGTCAGCACTGATGGCAACACTACAATAACTGTCAGCACTGATGGCAACACTACAATAACTGTCAGCACTGATGGCAACACTACAATAACTGTCAGCACTGATGGCAACACTACAATAACTGTCAGCACTGCTGGCAACACTACAATAACTGTCAGCACTGATGGCAACACTACAATAACTGTCAGCACTGATGGCAACACTACAATAACTGTCAGCACTGCTGGCAACACTACAATAACTGTCAGCACTGCTGGCAACACTACAATAACTGTCAGCACTGTTGGCAACACTACAATAACTGTCAGCACTGCTGGCAACACTACAATAACTGTCCGCACTGCTGGCAACACTACAATAACTGTCAGCACTGCTGGCAACACTACAATAACTGTCAGCACTGCTGGCAACACTACAATAACTGTCAGCACTGCTGGCAACACTACAATAACTGTCAGCACTGCTGGCAACACTACAATAACTGTCAGCACTGCTGGCAACACTACAATAACTGTCAGCACTGCTGGCAACACTACAATAACTGTCAGCACTGCTGGCAACACTACAATAACTGTCAGCACTGCTGGCAACACTACAATAACTGTCAGCCGGGCTTTCAAATTTCAGATTTTTTATTTACATACAAAAAAAATATCGGTGGTACTGAAATTGCTAAATTTAATTTAGTGACGTGCCGTCGAGAGTTTGAAGACTGCTGTACTGCACATAACAACCTGCTGTACTGCACATAACAACCTGCTGCACTGCGCATAACAACCTGCTGCACTGCGCATAACAACCTGCTGTACTGCGCATAACAACCTGCTGCACTGCGCATAACAACCTGCTGCACTGCGCATAACAACCTGCTGTACTGCGCATAACAACCTGCTGTACTGCGCATAACAACCTGCTGCACTGCGCATAACAACCTGCCGCACTGCGCATAACAACCTGCCGCACTGCGCATAACAACCTGCCGCACTGCGCATAACAACCTGCCGCACTGCGCATAACAACCTGCCGCACTGCGCATAACAACCTGCCGCACTGCGCATAACAACCTGCCGCACTGCGCATAACAACCTGCCGCACTGCGCATAACAACCTGCCGCACTGCGCATAACAACCTGCCGCACTGCGCATAACAACCTGCCGCACTGCGCATAACAACCTGCCGCACTGCGCATAACAACCTGCTGCACTGCGCATAACAACCTGCTGCACTGCGCATAACAACCTGCTGTACTGCGCATAACAACCTGCTGTACTGCGCATAACAAACCTGCTGTACTGCGCATAACAAACCTGCTGTACTGCGCATAACAAACCTGCTGTACTGCGCATAACAAACCTGCTGTACTGCACATAACAACCTGCTGTACTGCGCATAACAACCTGCTGTACTGCGCATAACAACCTGCTGTACTGCACATAACAACCTGTTGTACTGCACATAACTACCTGCTGTACTGCACATAACAACCTGCTGTACTGCGCATAACAACCTGCTGTACTGCGCATAACAACCTGCTGTACTGCGCATAACAACCTGCTGCACTGCACATAACAACCTGCTGCACTGCACATAACAACCTGCTGCACTGCGCATAACAACCTGCTGCACTGCGCATAACAACCTGCTGTACTGCACATAACAACCTGCTGTACTGCACATAACAACCTGCTGCACTGCGCATAACAACCTGCTGTACTGCACATAACAACCTGCTGTACTGCGCATAACAACCTGCTGTACTGCACATAACCACTAGCTAACTACTCAGCACAGTCCTTCCTGAGAACCCCCAGAGGTGTGCGATAGGCCATCAGGCAGCATATTATCACATACTCTTAAAACCTTCAAAGCCCAGTGGTCACTATATGTACCACCAGGTTTAACATTCAACAATTCTACGTTCTGCCCACACAGTGCATTTATGTGTTTTGTGTGGATCTCAGAACAAACGGCGATTATTTCACTGTACAGCATTAACTGACTGCTTTGTATAACTGAGACGGAGTGTGTTTACTGCGCGGTACGGACTGTATTTATGTGTTTTGTGTGGATCTCGGAACAAACAGCGATTATTTCACTGTACAACATTAACTGACTGGTTTGTATAACTGAGACGGAGTGTGTTTACTGCGCGGTACGAACTGTATTTATGTGTTTTGTGTGGATCTCAGAACAAACAGCGATTATTTCACTGTACAACATTAACTGACTGGTTTGTATAACTGAGACGGAGTGTGTTTACTGCGCGGTACGGACTGTATTTATGTGTTTTGTGTGGATCTCAGAACAAACAGCGATTATTTCACTGTACAACATTAACTGACTGGTTTGTATAACTGAGACGGAGTGTGTTTACTGCGCGGTACGGACTGTATTTATGTGTTTTGTGTGGATCTCAGAACAAACAGCGATTATTTCACTGTACAACATTAACTGACTGGTTTGTATAACTGAGACGGAGTGTGTTTACTGCGCGATACGGACTGTATTTATGTGTTTTGTGTGGATCTCAGAACAAACAGCGATTATTTCACTGTACAACATTAACTGACTGGTTTGTATAACTGAGACGGTGTGTGTTTACTGCGCGGTACGGACTGTATTTATGTGTTTTGTGTGGATCTCAGAACAAACAGCGATTATTTCACTGTACAGCATTAACTGACTGGTTTGTATAACTGAGACGGAGTGTGTTTACTGCGCGGTACGGGCTGTATTTATGTGTTTTGTGTGGATCTCAGAACAAACAGCGATTATTTCACTGTACAGCATTAACTGACTGGTTTGTATAACTGAGACGGAGTGTGTTTACTGCGCGGTACGGGCTGTATTTATGTGTTTTGTGTGGATCTCAGAACAAACAGCGATTATTTCACTGTACAGCATTAACTGACTGGTTTGTATAACTGAGACGGAGTCTGTTTACTGCGCGGTACGGACTGTATTTATGTGTTTTGTGTGGATCTCAGAACAAACAGCGATTATTTCACTGTACAACATTAACTGACTGGTTTGTATAACTGAGACGGAGTGTGTTTACTGCGCGGTACGGACTGTATTTATGTGTTTTGTGTGGATCTCAGAACAAACAGCGATTATTTCACTATACAACATTAACTGACTGATTTGTATAACTGAGACGGAGTGTGTTTACTGCGCGGTACGGACTGTATTCATCTGTTTTGTGTGGATCTCAGAACAAACAGCGATTATTTCACTGTACAACATTAACTGACTGGTTTGTATAACTGAGACGGTGTGTGTTTACTGCGCGGTACGGACTGTATTTATGTGTTTTGTGTGGATCTCAGAACAAACAGCGATTATTTCACTGTACAACATTAACTGACTGGTTTGTATAACTGAGACTGTGTGTGTTTACTGCGCGGTACGGACTGTATTTATGTGTTTTGTGTGGATCTCAGAACAAACAGCGATTATTTCACTGTACAACATTAACTGACTGGTTTGTATAACTGAGACGGTGTGTGTTTACTGCGCGGTACGGACTGTATTTATGTACAGTGTGTATTAGCACTTTAAAGCCCAGTGGTTACTATATGTACCACCAGGTTTAGCATTCAACAATTCTACGTTCTGCCCACACAGTGTATTTATGTGTTTTGTGTGGATCTCAGAACAAACAGCGATTATTTCACCATGCAGCATTAACTGACTGGCTTGTATAACTGAGACGGAGTGTGTTTACTGCGCGGTCCGGACTGAATCTTTAAATATAATTCGCATTAATCTCAGTCTTTAAAGGCCGTGCCACGGCTCAGGCAGTTAGTCGCCAGCCTCTCACTGCGGAGGCCAAGATTCAATCCCAGGCCGGACCCTGTGAGATAGGCACTAGATAAAGTGGGGTTCGGACGGGGTTTTTCTCCCAGTACTTCGGTTTTCCCCCGTCAGTATCATTCCACCAATGCTCCATACTCATTCATTCATCTACCACCAACGCTGTATAATGTTTCTCTCACAGTACTTCGGTTTTCCCCCGTCAGTATCATTCCACCACTGCTCCATACTCATTCATTCAATTACCACCAACGCTGTATAATGTTTCTCTCCCAGTACTTCAGCTTTCCCCTGTCAGTATCATTCCACCAATACTCCATACTCATTCATACATCTACCATAACGCTGTATAATGTTTTTCTCCCAGTACTTCAGTTTCCCCTGTCAGTATCATTCCACCAATGCTCCATACTCATTCATTCATCTACCACCAACGCTGTATAATGTTTCTCTCCCAGTACTTCGGTTTTCCCCCGTCAGTATCATTCCACCACTGCTCCATACTCATTCATTCATCTACCACCAACGCTGTATAATGTTTCTCTCCCAGTACTTCAGCTTTCCCCTGTCAGTATCATTCCACCAATAATCCATACTCATTCATACATCTACCATAACGCTGTATAATGTTTTTCTCCCAGTACTTCAGTTTCCCCTGTCAGTATCATTCCACCAATGCTCCATACACATTCATTCATCTACCACCAACGCTGTATAATTTTTTCTCCCAGTACTTCAGTTTTCCCCTGTCAGTATCATTCCACCAACGCTCCACACTCATTCATTCATCTACCACCAATGCTGTATAATGTTTCTCTCCCAGTACTTCAGTTTTCCCCTGTCAGTATCATTCCACCAATGCTCCATACTCATTCATACATCTACCACCAATGCTGTATAATGTTTCTCTCCCAGTACTTCAGTTTTCCCCTGTCAGTATCATTCCACCAATGCTCCATACTCATTCATTCATCTACCACCAATGCTGTATAATGTTTCTCTCCCAGTACTTCAGTTTTCCCCTGTCAGTATCATTCCACCAATGCTCCATACTCATTCATACATCTACCACCAACGCTGTATAATGTTTCTCTCCCAGTACTTCAGTTTTCCCCTGTCAGTATCATTCCACCAATGCTCCATACTCATTCATACATCTACCACCAACGCTGTATAATGTTTCTCTCCCAGTACTTCACTTTTCCCCTGTCAGTATCATTCCACCAATGCTCCATACTCATTCATACATCTACCACCAACGCTGTATAATGTTTCTCTCCCAGTACTTCAGTTTCCCCTGTCAGTATCATTCCACCAATGCTCCATACTCATTCATACATCTACCACCAACGCTGTATAATGTTTCTCTCCCAGTACTTCACTTTTCCCCTGTCAGTATCATTCCACCAATGCTCCATACTCATCTTCATCTACATGTTGCTCTTACCAGAAGGACAAACGGGCGAAGCCTGGGAGCATTCTAAAAAGCACTAAGCTTTCGGAAATCGGATCCCATTGGCTAGAAAGTAGTTTCACTTAGAATTTAAAGGGATAAGTATGGGGCATGATATCTGACCAGCACCTGGCTTTATACAAGTTACAGCAAGTAATTTCAAAGTTCATCACACAGTTACGGTCTAAAGCATTTTGACCCCGACACACAGCTAGAAAAGCACAATAAATAATTCAATATTTGCACAGGATAAGAGTTCGACAAGCATTACAACCAGTTCGACAAGCATTACAACCAGTTCGACAAGCATTACAACCAGTTCGACATGCATTACAACGATTTCCACAACTTCGAGCGCAGACCCAAAGCCAAATCAACTGCCTGGAGGATTCGACATACCGGCAGACACACCGATATAAATGCATATAAACAGTTCCACACTGCTTAACTACCACAAGGTCAAGGTCATTATTTTATGACAGCTATCGACTGCCACTTCCTGTCGGCTCGTTGATCATACTAACGCAGTCCACTGCTCCGACCGCTCACACGCGGTGCGTGAAGTGACAAACGAAGCTGTCTGGTAACATAAGGAACCGCGATATGTACCACATACTTAACGAAACTACGGGTTCCACAAAATTCGGGGAAAATTCTCAAAGTCCTGCACCTTGCCCGCAGTGTCCTTGCATGCTTTGTACGATGTGCACGATCAACGGCAACTCTTTCCCTAAAGAGTATGAGGCAGTTGTGTTGTCAATGCGAACTCCTGAACTCTTTAAGTACCTGACACTGAGGATGACGGCATTAAGATCCTCCGAAACGTCGGGAAGTATTTACACGGCGTCACATCCCAGACCACTCGAATCGTCAGCAACAAAGCCGTGGAAACCTCACGTATGCAAACGCAGGTGTCTTCTGAGCGGTAGGAACTGTGTGTACAACACGTGTCAAAACAACAAATGTTCGTAACATCTAGCGTCGCAGCACCACGTTCCTATTAGTGTGTTACACTTTACCGCACAGCTAACTTGCACTTCGACGTGTCCGTATCACACACCGCCATTACCGCCATTATGCAAAACACCTGCTACAAGACTTCACATGCGCAGTGACAGTTCTGGTGCGAGCCTTCTGTTACTGCTTCGGGCTGCGCAATTCGTGAACAGCCTTCTGTTACTGCTTCGGGCTGCGCAATTCGTGAACAGACTTCTGTTACTGCTTCGGGCTGCGCAATTCGTGAACAGCCTTCTGTTACTGCTTCGGGCTGCGCAATTCGTGAACAGACTTCTGTTACTGGTTCGGGCTGCACAATTCGTGAACAGCCTTCTGTTACTGTTCGGGCTGCGCAATTCGTGAACAGCCTTCTGTTACTGCTTCGGGCTGCGCAATTCGTGAACAGACTTCTGTACTGGTTCGGGCTGCGCAATTCGTGAACAGCCTTCTGTTACTGCTTCGGCCTGCGCAATTCGTGAACAGACTTCTGTTACTGGTTCGGGCTGCGCAATTCGTGAACAGTCTTCTGTTACTGCTTCGGGCTGCGCAATTCGTGAACAGCCTTCTGTTACTGCTTCGGCCTGCGCAATTCGTGAACAGACTTCTGTTACTGGTTCGGGCTGCACAATTCGTGAACAGCCTTCTGTTACTGCTTCGGGCTGCGCAATTCGTGAACAGCCTTCTGTTACTGCTTCGGCTGCGCAATTCGTGAACAGACTTCTGTACTGGTTCGGGCTGCGCAATTCGTGAACAGCCTTCTGTTACTGCTTCGCCTGCGCAATTCGTGAACAGACTTCTGTTACTGTTCGGGCTGCGCAATTCGTGAACAGTCTTCTGTTACTGCTTCGGGCTGCGCAATCGTGAACAGCCTTCTGTTACTGCTTCGGCCTGCGCAATTCGTGAACAGACTTCTGTTACTGGTTCGGGCTGCACAATTCGTGAACAGCCTTCTGTTACTGCTCGGGCTGCGCAATTCGTGAACAGCCTTCTGTTACTGCTTCGGGCTGCGCAATTCGTGAACAGCCTTCTGTTACTGCTTCGGGCTGCGCAATTCGTGAACAGCAATCTGTTCTGCTGTGTTCGGAGCTCGAAAGTAAAACGACATATATATGACACAACTAACTAAATAAATAAATAAATCCAAGCAGCAGAGTAGCTGACTTCTTCAGCCAGTCAAGATACTCCCGCAGTTTATAAAACCCGACACTCCACGCCCTCCCATCCCATTTCTTTATGATCCATTTGAATATTATCCTCCAATCTAAGCCTAGGTTTACCAAGTGGTTTCTTTCCTTCAGGTTTCCCCGCCAAAGCCCTGCATGTATGTATGTATGTATGTATGTATGTATGTATGTCATGCCCCGCCCATGGCATCTGTTCGATTTATCACCACAGGTAAGTAGCACAAATAACTAAGTTCCTCATTATGTAGTTTTCTCCAGTCCCCTGTTACCTCGTCCCTCTCAGACCCAAATATCCCCCTCAGCACCCTATTCTCGAACAGCCTCAGCCTATGTTCCTCCTTCAGTGTGAGCGACCAAGTTTCAAACTCATTCAAAACGTCGCACAAAATTACAGTTCTATGTATTTCAGTCTCTACATCTTCAGACATCAACCGTAAGACACACGCAGACACACAATGTATGCGCGCAGCTCCTCCTGTATTCTCCGTCATCACGCTGTCATTTCAACCACCAAGACTCTCAAAGTTAACGTTATACACTGGGCGTGGAAAACTAATATCAAATTTGATGAAAATCCGTGCGGCTGCTCTTGAGTTGTTGCATGCGGACGGACGGACGGATCTGGCCAAGTTAATAAACGACATTTTGCAACTTTTCGTCACGAACGGAGACGTGACGCCGTGCAGTTTGGTACACAGTTATCACTGTATCAAAGAAGCGCGCAGCCTGCTGCAGTAATAATCCCAATGCTTAGAACTCTCTGACAACAACCCTTTGATGTCAAAATTCGCCTAGAACAGGGGTGACCAAAGTGGGCGGTACCGCCCCTGGCGGGCGGTCGGATTACCGAGGTGGGCGCTAATAGGCACAAGAGGTGGAAGGGGGCGCTGTTATTATCACAGGGGGGCGCTAGTAGACAAGTAGCGCATTTATTTTTATAATAAAATTCAAATAAAGTAATTTTTGTGTTAAAAATAAAAAATGAACTAAATGTCTTAGTATTTTAATTTAAGAATCTTATTCAAGCACATATTTTGTTAATAAACTATTGCTAGATGAATTATTGTTAATCATAAAAATATAATAAATTTTAAATTATTAATTAACACATAAAACATTAAGTTTAACTGTTATAATTTCATTTAAACGATTTTTAAATACAAAATCAAAGTGGAAACAAAAGCGCATTTATGTTTTTTAAAAAGGTGGGGGGGGGGGTGCTGTGGTTATGTATGGAACGAAGGGGGCCGTGGACTGAAAAAGTTTGGGAACCACTGGTCTAGAACATACTTAGGAGCTCAGTTCCCTGCTATAAGTCCGCTCTCAGAACCACTGGTCTAGAACATACTTAGGAGCTCAGTCCCTGCTCTCAGAACCACTGGTCTAGAACATACTTAGGAGCTCAGTCCCTGCTCTCAGAACCACTGGTCTAGAACATACTTAGGAGCTCAGTCCCTGCTCTCAGAACCACTGGTCTAGAACATACTTAGGAGCTCAGTCCCTGCTCTCAGAACCACTGGTCTAGAACATACTTAGGAGCTCAGTCCCTGCTCTCAGAACCACTGGTCTAGAACATACTTAGGAGCTCAGTCCCTGCTCTCAGAACCACTGGTCTAGAACATACTTAGGAGCTCAGTCCCTGCTCTCAGAACCACTGGTCTAGAACATACTTAGGAGCTCAGTCCCTGCTCTCAGAACCACTGGTCTAGAACATACTTAGGAGCTCAGTCCCTGCTCTCAGAACCACTGGTCTAGAACATACTTAGGAGCTCAGTCCCTGCTCTCAGAACCACTGGTCTAGAACATACTTAGGAGCTCAGTCCCTGCTCTCAGAACCACTGGTCTAGAACATACTTAGGAGCTCAGTCCCTGCTCTCAGAACCACTGGTCTAGAACATACTTAGGAGCTCAGTCCCTGCTCTCAGAACCACTGGTCTAGAACATACTTAGGAGCTCAGTCCCTGCTCTCAGAACCACTGGTCTAGAACATACTTAGGAGCTCAGTCCCTGCTCTCAGAACCACTGGTCTAGAACATACTTAGGAGCTCAGTCCCTGCTCTCAGAACCACTGGTCTAGAACATACTTAGGAGCTCAGTCCCTGCTCTCAGAACCACTGGTCTAGAACATACTTAGGAGCTCAGTCCCTGCTCTCAGAACCACTGGTCTAGAACATACTTAGGAGCTCAGTCCCTGCTCTCAGAACCACTGGTCTAGAACATACTTAGGAGCTCAGTCCCTGCTCTCAGAACCACTGGTCTAGAACATACTTAGGAGCTCAGTCCCTGCTCTCAGAACCACTGGTCTAGAACATACTTAGGAGCTCAGTCCCTGCTCTCAGAACCACTGGTCTAGAACATACTTAGGAGCTCAGTCCCTGCTCTCAGAACCACTGGTCTAGAACATACTTAGGAGCTCAGTCCCTGCTCTCAGAACCACTGGTCTAGAACATACTTAGGAGCTCAGTCCCTGCTCTCAGAACCACTGGTCTAGAACATACTTAGGAGCTCAGTCCCTGCTCTCAGAACCACTGGTCTAGAACATACTTAGGAGCTCAGTCCCTGCTCTCAGAACCACTGGTCTAGAAACATACTTAGGAGCTCAGTCCCTGCTCTCAGAACCACTGGTCTAGAACATACTTAGGACTCAGTCCCTGCTCTCAGAACCACTGGTCTAGAACAACTTAGGAGCTCAGTCCTGCTCTCAGAAACCACTGGTCTAGAACACACTTAGGAGCTCAGTCCCTGCTCTCAGAACCACTGGTCTAGAACTACTATAGGAGCTCAGTCCCTGCTCTCAGAACCACTGTCTAGAACATACTTAGGAGCTCAGTCCCTGCTCTCAGAACCACTGGTCTAGAACATACTTAGGAGCTCAGTCCCTGCTCTCAGAACCACTGTCTAGAACAACTTAGGAGCTCAGTCCCTGCTCTCAGAACCACTGGTCTAGAACATACTTAGGAGCTCAGTCCCTGCTCTCAGAACCACTGGTCTAAGAACATACTTAGGAGCTCAGACCCTGCTCTCAGAACCACTGGTCTAGAACATACTTAGGAGCTCAGTCCCTGCTCTCAGAACCACTGGTCTAGAACAACTTAGGAGCTCAGTCCTGCTCTCAGAACCACTGGTCTAGAACTACTTAGGAGCTCAGTCCCTGTCTCAGAACCACTGGTCTAGAACAACTTAGGTGCTCAGTCCCTGCTCTCAGAACCACTGGTCTAGAACATACTTAGGAGCTCAGTCCCTGCTCTCAGAACCACTGGTCTAGAACAACTTAGGAGCTCAGCCCTGCTCTCAGAACCACTGGTCTAGAACACACTTAGGAGCTCAGTCCCTGCACTCAGAAACCACTGGTCTAGAACAACTTAGGAGCTCAGTCCCTGCTCTCAGAACCACTGGTCTAGAACATACTTAGGAGCTCAGTCCCTGCTCTCAGAACCACTGGTCTAGAACATACTTAGGAGCTCAGTCCCTGCTCTCAGAACCACTGGTCTAGAACATACTTAGGAGCTCAGTCCCTGCTCTCAGAACCACTGGTCTAGAACATACTTAGGAGCTCAGTCCCTGCTCTCAGAACCACTGGTCTAGAACACACTTAGGAGCTCAGTCCCTGCTCTCAGAACCACTGGTCTAGAACATACTTAGGAGCTCAGTCCCTGCTCTCAGAACCACTGGTCTAGAACACACTTAGGAGCTCAGTCCCTGCTCTCAGAACCACTGGTCTAGAACAACTTAGAAGCTCAGTCCCTGCTCTCAGAACCACTGTCTAGAACAACTTAGGAGCTCAGTCCCTGCTCTCAGAACCACTGGCTAGAACAACTTAGGAGCTCAGTCCCTGCTCTCAGAACCACTGGTCTAGAACAACTTAGGAGCTCAGTCCCTGCTCTCAGAACCACTGGTCTAGAACAACTTAGGAGCTCAGTCCCTGCTCTCAGAACCACTGGTCTAGAACATACTTAGGAGCTCAGTCCCTGCTCTCAGAACCACTGGTCTAGAACAACTTAGGAGCTCAGTCCCTGCTCTCAGAACCACTGGTCTAGAACAAACTTAGGAGCTCAGTCCCTGCTCTCAGAACCACTGTCTAGAACATACTTAGGAGCTCAGTCCCTGCTCTCAGAACCACTGGTCTAGAACATACTTAGGAGCTCAGTCCCTGCTCTCAGAACCACTGGTCTAGAACAACTTAGGAGCTCAGTCCCTGCTCTCAGAACCACTGGTCTAGAACATACTTAGGAGCTCAGTCCCTGCTCTCAGAACCACTGGTCTAGAACATACTTAGGAGCTCAGTCCCTGCTCTCAGAACCACTGGTCTAGAACAACTTAGGAGCTCAGTCCCTGCTCTCAGAACCACTGGTCTAGAACAACTTAGGAGCTCAGTCCCTGCTCTCAGAACCACTGGTCTAGAACATACTTAGGAGTCATCCTGTCTCAGAACCACGTTAGAACAAGGCTCTCCCTGAAACCACTGTCTAGAACAACTTAGGAGCTCAGTCCCTGCTCTCAGAACCACTGGTCTAGAACATACTTAGAGCTCAGTCCCTCTCTCAAACCACTGGTCTAGAACAACTTATGAGCTCAGTCCCTGCTCTCAGAACCACTGGTCTAGAACAACTAGGAGCTCAGTCCTGCTCTCAGAACCACTGGTCTAGAACAACTTAGGAGCTCAGTCCTGCTCTCAGAACCACTGGTCTAGAACATACTTAGGAGCTCAGTCCTGCTCTCAGAACCACTGGTCTAGAACAACTTAGGAGCTCAGTCCTGCCTCAGAACCACTGGTCTAGAACAACTTAGGACTCAGTCCTGCTCTCAGAACACTGGTCTAGAACACACTTAGGACCAGTCCCTGCTCTCAGAACACTGGTCTAGAACACTAGGAGCTCAGTCCCTGTCTCAGAACACTGGCATGAAACATACTTAGGAGCTCAGTCCCTGCCTCACACTGCAGAACAACTTGGCTCGTCCTGCTCCAGAACACTGTTAGAACCTTAGAGCTCAGTCCCTGCTCAGAACCACTGTTCCTAGAACATACTTAGAGCTCAGTCCAGCTTCAGAACATGGCTCAGGTACCTCTTGGACTCAGTCTGCCTCAGAACACTGTCTAAATAGGCTAGTCTGCTTCAGAACCCTGTTAGAAAACTAGGAGCTTCTGTAAAACTGCTACTCTAGAGCAGCCTGCTCTCGACTCAAACAACAGGATCAGTCTCTCTTTAGAACAACGGCCATTCTAGCTTGACATCAAACATCCTGCATGCGAACTCTTGGAGCCAGTCCCTGTTCAGACACGGCTGAACAACTTAGGACCGTCCCCTTCAGAGATTTCGCATAAGCTACTTTCGTTATTCTACGTCTGCATGTTGACACTAAGGTATTTGAGAACGTTGTTCTGGCATTCGCACTGGCAGACAAACTGCAACTTTGAAAGTACCTCAAGAACCTGGTACACGTCTAGAACAACTAGATCGTCCTGTCAGACCCTGGTCTAGAACACAGATCATCCCTGCTCCAACCATGGTCTAGAACATACTTAGGAGCTCAGTCCCTGCTCTCAAACCACTGGTCTAGAACATACTTAGGACTCAGTCCCTGCTCTCAAACACTGGTCTAGAACAACTTAGGACTCAGTCCTGCTCTCAGAACCACTGGCTAGAACATACTTAGGGCCAGTCCTGCCTCAGACCACTGTCAACTACTTAGACTCATCCTGCCTCAGAGCATGTGTCTAGAACAACTGGGCTAGTCTCGTGTCATGCACTGGCCTGAGATACATACTTTGGGCTCATCCGCACCGAAGTCAGAACACACTAGGAGCTCGTCCTGCACTCAGGAACGCTGGTTCTGACAACAGAACAGCATGCGTCTGCAAACTAAACCCGTTCATAGCTGTCAAACATGCTAGAATGCATACTGTAGGTGCCGGTCTGTCCAGAACCCTGCAAACAACTTGAGTCACCCTTCATCAGACTATTATGAAGCCAGTTCTGTCACGAAAACTGGTACTAGAACAAGTTGAGCTCAGCGCTTTAACAGAACGCACTGTCCCTAGGATAGTTGCTACTGCAGAAACTGTCAACAATATAGGTCATCTTGCTCCACAGACCCATTCCAACAACAGCACCTGCTTTCACAATTTGTATTTGCAAAGAACGCCTACACCGAATGTCACGATAATCCAACAAACCGTTCAGTCGCCGATACCAGATACAAACAGACGTGTTCTCCACACAAGACGTAATACTTTTTACTTCAACTCAAAATCAGATTGCCGCAGCATACTTCTGTAAGTAATTTAGAATATAATCTACAATTAAGATTACGGTCTTCTGGGATGGGTCACCATGTCGTCTGGTGGACAGGTACCAACGATTCACAGAAACCTGCAGCCTCCATCTTCAGGGTGGCCGCCGAACTGCAAGGCATCCCATCAACTTTCATATTCATGACATTCACGGCCGTCATGAGGTCAAAGTCACACGTTAATATTAGACTACTTCTGGGGCGCAGAAATCCCGGGCGACAAAATGTTGTTCGATGGCGCCAATATTTTCAGGATAATTAGGGCAGTTTATCCCCTTGCGTATAAAATAAGTGTTTCAGTTCACATGCACGAGCAGACAGACCCAGATAACACTGTGGTTCACAAGTCACTAGAGAACTGTGGGCCCTCAGTATGGAGCTTGCTTCATGTCACATTTTGGTGCCTACATCTGAGGTGGCTCACAGATTTTTGGAAATTTTGTGGACCCTTGGCTTAGACTGTTCAAAAACACAAACAGACTCTAACATTCGGACTTAAAACGAATTTAATAAATCGATATCAACACACACACACCATAGAAAGACCAATATAGTATAAAAGGGCCTATAAAATAAAACATCACACCTAGGTGTCACTCCAACATACCACAAAGTATTGCACATCGGACAACAGGACATTTCATACTTAAGCCTTCAGAGCCTCGTGTTACTGCCAACACAGCGTATCTGTGTTTTGTGTGGATCTCAGAACAAACAGCGATTATTTCACTGTACAACATTAACTGACTGGTTTGTATAACTGAGACGGAGTGTGTTTACTGCGCGGTACGGACTGTATTTATATGTTTTGTGTGCACTCAGAACAAACAGCAATTTTTTCACTGTAGACATAACTGACTGGTTTTATACTTAGTCGGAGTGTGTTTACTGCGCGAACGAACTGTATTTGTGTTTTGTGTGTGATCTCAGAACAAACAGCGATTATTTCACTGTACAACATTAACTGACTGGTTTGTATAACTGAGACGGAGTGTGTTTACTGCGCGGTACGAACTGTATTTATGTGTTTTGTGTGGATCTCAGAACAAACAGCGATTATTTCACTGTACAACATTAACTGACTGGTTTGTATAACTGAGACGTAGTGTGTTTACTGCGCGGTACGAACTGTATTTATGTGTTTTGTGTGGATCTCAGAACAAACAGCGATTATTTCACTGTACAACATTAACTGACTGGTTTGTATAACTGAGACGGAGTGTGTTTACTGCGCGGTACGGACTGTATTTATGTGTTTTGTGTGGATCTCAGAACAAACAGCGATTATTTCACTGTACAACATTAACTGACTGGTTTGTATAACTGAGACGGAGTGTGTTTACTGCGCGGTACGACTGTATTTATGTGTTTTTGTGTGGATCTCAGAACAAACAGCGATTATTTCACTGTACACATTAACTGACTGGTTTGTATAACTGAGACGGAGTGTGTTTACTGCGCGGTACGGACTGTATTTATGTGTTTTGTGTGGATCTCAGAACAAACAGCGATTATTTCACTGTACAGCATTAACTGACTGGTTTGTATAACTGAGACGGAGTGTGTTTACTGCGTGGTACGGACTGAATCCTTAAATATAATTCAGTCACTCTAGTCTTAGAATGGTTAAGTTGCACTAACTTTTACTGTGCATTATCAGCTATCTTTCTTTACCTCACTCAACGGCTCATAACTAAATAAAGTCTGGAAATAAACACAATGTAGAAAGAAATGGAACATAATTAAATGTCTGTCAACCACAAATATGGGAAGAAAAAATCCAAACTGAAATAACAGACACAAATGTAACCTCTACAAAGAGAGGAGGCGCACACATTTCAAAATCACAAATCCTCTTAAGACATTTAAAGGATTAATTCACAATATGTGAACAAGATTACATGACGTTCCAACTGTCAAAAGATTCCAACTTGGTCTGATGTTACCACTATTCTTCCAAAGGAAAGTGATTTTCCTTGCGTAGAGGCAGAAATACTATCATACAATAACTAAACACACAGAATGTCGTGGCGTTGCTAGCACAATGACCAAAGGTGTCAGCAGCGCTGCAGTGCTCAGGCCAGTAATACTATCATACAAGAACTAAACACACAGAATGTCGTGGCATTGCCAGCACAATGACCAAAGGCGTCAGCAGCGCTGCAGTGCACAGGCCAGTAATAAACAATAATCTGTATTACACAGAATTTATCCAGTCCAGCATAATCTACTGAAAACTCTGTGGCTCACATTTGGACATTCAATGGAATATTTTTATCAAAAAACTCAAAACAAGGTTTATTTAGTGACGCTGTCAGAACCTGGACTATAGTGTCTATGGTAGAGAGAGATGAATATGGAGGTTTGGTAGAATTACCAACAGAGAACACAGAATACTCATTAAAAAAAAACCTTTCCCAGTGCCACTCTGCACATCAGACATGCCACATGGACCACTTAGGGACTGAAATGAGGTTTTCGGACTGAAAAGCTGGTAACCATTCACCTGAGCTACAAAACAGGCTGGTTGATTTCATGACCGTCACATGCTCGGCTACATACCATCAAATGAGATGACTAATAAAGAATAACTGACAAGCATACTGACAAAAATAGTCACAATGTAAATTCAGCTACAGTTCAAGTATTTGCCTTGAGGAAATGAAGAAAAACACAAAAAGACATTCCCATCACAAGAGCCGGCCTTCATGATGCGATCAGACACAGCAGAAAGTAATCTGGTCAAGAACTAAATATATTTACTACAGGTGGGGATGGCCTCTTGTTGCACATGGGACCCTCACACACACATTCCTAACTTCATGCTGATGGCACAACACTGCACAGCTAAACAGACTGATCCTGATGTTCAGAATTTGGCACAGCACAACGCATTTCAAATGCGATAAACTACAATGCAATAAACTAACACACACATTACGATATAATATGTTAAGTGTCTACATACACATTCACACACACTGCCATTCCACACAGCAGCCTATAGCAGTACCTCACATATTAATACAAACAAAACTACATAAAGTCTTCATCCTTCTTCTTCTTCTTCTCCTCTGGTACTACAGCCCAATTCAGGGCCTGAACACCTCAACTAAGCTACACCATTGGTACATATCCACTTCTTTGGTCTTGCAACCTTTGATCAACAGGATTTTTATAGGTTGTTCTCTGCTACCTAACCATATCACTGAAGGTTTCCTCTCTTAAACTCTTCATTAGCGCTTCTCTGGACGGATGGAAGGACATCCCACAGGCCCCAGCAAGGAAGGATGTGGGAGGTCACAGCACAATACACGCTGAACAAAACACTCCGAAACACAAGTCACAGTAAAGTAGTAATGTAAATTCATAACCGAAGTCTTAAATAATGGGGCAAATTTAAAGGTTTCGGCTGCGTCATTAACATTTACAAACATAGTGCCCAGACATCCTTCCCAAACACACGTTAAATTAAGGATGCGTCTGTGTACTTACGTAAATAAGACCAGAGTAGTATCGGTCCTTCAGGTTATGGAGCACCGATGCTTCATTGAGGCAGGTCAATTCAGCCATATCCTCTACTTTGTCGAATTTGGGCGGATTCATCTTCTGGAGGTCATCTTTAGCAACTAGTTGTCGTTTACCGGTCTCCACGATCTCAACTTCAACTTCGTCGCCACGTTCGCCTTTGATCCCCGCTGCCACAAAGCCGTGCGATTCGTGAGGAACCCACACTAATCGTTTCTGAGTCCATTCGGCTTGGGTAGCAGGATCATTAAACATATTTCTGTCAACAGAAAGACATTTCAACTCCGGATCAGACCGGTCAACTTTCGTGTCACTATCCGCCATGTTGAAGAATAGAAGCCTGGTGAGTAGTACTGTTTCTAGTTCGCACCACACTGATTGTAAACACGCCGAACTAACTGAATCCTTTTCGTAGCCCTTGTAGCGATGCTGAACCTCTGACGGATAACGAACTGTAAGAACACAAAAGTCCTTGCTATCTACACCTCAGACCTGAATTGTTGTTGACACAGAACATGTGGAGACACACACACGCTACCACCTCTCCAACAAATGACAGTTACGGGAGGAGTGAATTTGCACCGGTGGCCGACGCCCGCTATCCATGGATCACGTGACGAAATCGATTTCTACCGCCAGAGAGCACTGCAATTGTAACTGAGTTGCAAGGAGGTAGAAATTTCGAAGTACACATTCGTAAAATAGCTCATTGGAATTTATTATTTTCAAGCCCTTCTCATGTAAGATTATCGTACAATATATTCCAGCAACGTTAATTCCGTCATCTTCTTTTATTGTACAAGAAGAATTAATTTTGCGTGATTAATTTTGGGCAAAGAGAAAGGAAATGAATGTAAAATTATCGCTCTCTACCTTTCCGTAATGTTAATTCCATCTGATTTAGTTTTACTATTATAATTTATTTTGTGTGATATAATTTTGGCAAAAGAAAGAAAGGTAATACAACCAATAGTAAATCCTTTTTCTAATTGATAGAGGAAGAATAGAGAACAGTAAAAGTTATAGTTCATTCCTCCCAAATGGACAATAAATTGTCGTGTTTTCTCTTTGCCGTGACTCATGTTGTCGCGGCCTCGATCTTAGGTTGCGCTGTAGGGGTGTAGTACATACTAATCATTTATCGCTGCAGCTGGAATCCAGCTCGTGTAGTAGTAGTAGTTGAATTGCACGCAAACTTTCCCTTCGTGAGTTTGTCACTCGCCTCAGACACGTAACCGCACCTCAGGCTACGGACCTTATGTTCATAAATGTTATATTTAAACCCTTTATTTCAATATGCACAAGTATGATTTCTTAATATATTGATGCAGCTGTACCAAAACATCTTGTAACACTTTGTCAAGTGCATATATTAATTAGTTCAGAGATAAATAGCAACCATATGCACTGACATACAATACATTGCTATGGTCAGCGTTGGGCTTGTGAGTATTGCAACAAATAGCAAAGAGGCATGTTGGCCCCATTTCAAAAATCAGATGTTGGTTGAACTTCGCTTTACAGACTCAGTGTAACAATGATTCCATTACTGTAAAAGGTTAACGAAAAAGACCGTGTTTCATGTACACGGCGATGTGCATGCAACCGAAGCAACGTGAGGTGACCAACACACGTAGTTACGAGTATTGTACATGTGTGCAGCATTAAGATTGGTATCGTTGCGTGTGGCAATGGTAATGAAGGGTGAATACAGCAATTACCGTTCGCATTTTATAACATAATCCACATAGGCTACTGAATTTATTTACTCAGCGAAATAAGGTTTGCAACATGTCGATTATCTGTACAATTGCACCGTAAAAACACTGCATTCTTCGATTCTGACTCAACAGAACATGCCCACCCATAATTACCAGAGGACATAAAGTGATTCCAACACAACGAAAACAGAGTCTCTCGTAAAAACAATGAAAATTGCTTCACGAAATAGTTCACAAGTCTCTTGACCCTCAGTAAGACCAACATGAGCAACGCAGCCCCACTCCATAATGCTCATTTTAGAACTGATTCCGATGTAAAAGTTAACATTTAGAATCGCAAACGTTAAGCGCCGTCGTTTGTATCGGTGACGTTGGTGGCACGACGCCGACAGGATGAAACCTGTACCAGTGCCATTCGTCCTCCTAAAATGTCACATGGACAATCCTGGGATAAAACCCTGGCCTGTACGGTCAAAGGCCGGCGATTAACCGTCTGAGCCATGGGGCGGTTTATTGTTGTTGTTGTTGTTGTTGTTGTTGTAACTTACAATATCGTCACGCACCGGCTGTCATAACCTCGCTGTACACTTTCTGGAATTCATAAAGTCGTTTTATAGAGGTATTTCATCATACGACGCTACACAAACCCCGAACATGTATCGGCCGGCTCACTTTTACAAGCATTTTCGTAGCGGCATAATCTTAACTTCCCTTATTTGACAACTGGCACCGCGGAATATCGTCAGTAAGGGCTGTCCACACTTTGCGTCTACATGTTTCATCATTCGTGCATGAATGACGATCACTGCAGATATTTCATCATAACCATCAGCAGCAGCAGGACATAAGCCATTACAAGCTTATTAAGTCTTCATGGGTGTTAGTCTGTCCATCTTTTCCATGGTCGAACTACGTTTCTTTTGCGCTTAAAATTTATTTGTATACGAACTTGGGAATGCGTGTATCTTTCATTATTAATAAATGCTGTGTTCACTTGTCTATAAAGCACAGTAAAGTCTTTCACACTACACATGTTTCGTTATTCTCTTATTTATTCATTTGTTTTACTGTCATCTGTCCAAAACGGGCCTGAAAGCTTCCATTTTCGCCGTCAAGTTTTCTTCCGTCCTACAGTCCAGTCCTCACGCCCGTATCGGAGCGTTAGTAATGACAAAATGGTAAAGTTGTCCCTGTGCAACGCTTAACGGTGGTACAGCTCCACTCATTCTCACACTCGGCACTAGATGGAAGTAAGTGGTTAACTTCACGCCCCGAGCGTTTTCTTCACGGCTAAGCCTCCAGCGCAAATTGAACAGAAGGCTGCGTGGGCCCCGCAGTTGGTCTAAACGTTTTGGACAAGAGATCTGTTGCCTATGACGGAAATCCAACTCCTGACTAAAGCCCATTACCTCCATTATCTTATCTACAGAAAATTATAAACTTGTACGCAGGTATCACACTATTCATTGCCCAATTTGACGTACAGTGTGATCAACTGCGATACGGAATATCCTTGCCTAAATTACACATTTCATTGCTGTTGTGCTTCAGAGCTTGAAGGTTTCTTGTGGTACAAAATATGTTTCTTCCGAGTAAGTTCTCCCACGGTGTGTTAATGTTGTCGGCATGAACTGAACGGGGGACATTAATACAGCTGTCCAGGTTTGGCTAGCGTAGGCAAGTTGATACTTATTAACACAGCTGTCCAGGTTTGGCCAGCGTAGGCAAGTTGATACTCGAGGCGAGAATGTGACGAACGCTTGCCAACAAGCCTCAAAATATTATTACATTTTGCTTGTCGAAATGTTTCAATTTTTTTCATGTACGTCTTTACCTAACTGCCTGTATCTCTTTTCTGTAACAACTTTTCTTCCATTTTTCTGGCAACTGCGTATCATTTGAATTTCAAATTTTTGTCTCTCTGTTCCCTTGGTTTTGTAACCCAGAGAGTAACTACTGCCACGAGCTAGTCTCCTATGAACACAGATTATCTAGTCCTGTGAATAATCTGTGATCCGTGCTTTTGGGCACGAACCACAGTTTGTTTATTCACGCGAGACTTGTGTAATCTTTGTCGACACGTCCCACCCACGGTGCCAGGACTTTAACTATGGCTAGACTGCGGTAGGTCTGCGCAAATCGTAGCTACGTAGTAGACGTGAGTTAAACTGTGCGCATGGGTTACAAAGACATCGTGCGGCAAAAGACAGAGGGTGCGGACGGACGTATAAAATGTGTTCATAGGATATGAATCCACATAACCTGGCAGAGGTGCACTGTAATCGCCAAACCAGAATTTGAATAACTACTATCTGTTCCCAATTCTTCAGTAAGCGCCTCGGGGCTGAGATCCGTCGAGCGTTCTGCAAAAAGATGGCTCGCGGCCGTAACAGACCACATGTTCGGAAGATGATGACTATCCGTTCCCATTGATACATTCAGTTACTACGGTATTTATTTTAAAAGATGTACTGATTATTAGCAATATATACCAGAAATACATATAACACCTTCTGGGGGGTTATACTGGTAACAAAAAATAGCTTGTGGACCAAATATCAATTGTGCAGCATTTGCATGGGTGATTACTCCTTATCAGAGATGAACGTTTGAACTCCTAATTCTGTAATCCGTGCTCAAACAACCGGGCACAGAAAACACAAACGCGAAGGGGGTTTGAAGGTACGCAGTGTAATTTGATGGTTACTATGTTACGTATTCCCTAGAATTTTGAATACCGAGAATTGCACTGTAAATTTTAGTCGCAATTCCCGGGTGAAAGAGATGGTACCATTTGTTGTGTCCTGATTGTCATGAAATTAGATCCGTTCAAAGAGATGAATGACTAATTTTTGTAGTGGGGTTTCTGAATGGATAATTTTCGGAATAAAATAAGACGTCAAAGCACGCTGAATGGATGAGGTATACATTATTTTGGGGTGTACAGGATGCAGAAATAGACTTAGATGTGTTGCGTATGATGCTAGAAAATTCGAAGACCGATAGCATTTTGAGGTTAGGTTTCCAAATATGTTGTTGTTAAATTACAAACACACTACGCGTGTGATATTTTTTGAACTCCATAGACAACAAATTTTATTCCGTACATATTTGTGTACGAGAATTGTTAAAGCCAACGATAAAAGGGGTGTACACATACACATATCTCGTATGCATGCATGTAACCCCCATGAACGAACGTAGACGCGCGAGATTTGAGGTTTTCATTAAGGTGACCGGTCGTCCCAGATCTTCAGGGACACCTCACGAAGGCTTATGTCCCCGTTTTTTATTTTTCCGGTTTTATCCCGTCTTCCTGATACGATTGTTTAGACTGGAGACTTTCTAGGAACATGGCAACCTTGCTGCACATGAAGCAGTAAATAGTAAAGATCTATGTAAGCTATAAGAAACATGACTAACTTGTGTATCATTTTAATTGTTATTTCAGCGCTGTCCTCAAATAGGCCAAGGAAAAAATGACCACTTTAATTTTCTCGGTCTTGACTATGATAGATGCTTTTCTGTGGAATAAATCTGCATGTAGATAGATTAAAATTTGATATACATGAAACTGATGTTAGCACATTTTTCTTTTAGTTTTAAATAACGTTAGAATCGTCCTAACAAGCTGAGAACACATGGACTTGTAGAAGTAATTTTTATATTTGTTGTGCACTGTATCAGAATGCATGGATGTATGACCAAAAAGTGTAAGGCGATGAAAACATCTGATATTTTACGTTACTTGTACTGTACATTTTTAATTATATATATCTTATGCAGACAAATGTACACAGTTTTATGTTATTTAACACAATTTTTATTATTAAATGCTGCCCAACATGTTTCTAGCCTATATAAGGCTAGAAACATGTTGGGCAGCATTTAATAATAAAAATTGTGTTAAGTAACATAAAACTGTGTACATTTGTCTGCATAAGATATATCTGATATTTTCTAGTTCCAAACATTGCTTGTCATCCACCTGGTTTTGCCAGTCATGGGGACTATTTGTGCTCAGGCAGTATATTTTTGTTGAGTTGTAAATATCACACATTACATGTTAGTGTGTTTCATTTCTGACATTGGTTTCTGGTGACTATAGCAGTTCACACATTAGTGATGTATTAATTTACATGGATTATGAATTTACAGTGCAACATTTTACTTTTATAGAACAGCCCATCGTGATACTCCATGATTTTGAAATTTTCACACTCAGTAACATTCTAAAAACATTTATTCCACAATAATTGGGCTGAGTCTAAGGGTACATGTATTATCTATCACAGTTACAAGTGCAGATACTGCATTAGGAATATGAAGAGTTTGTGCCTGAACCAGATCTACATGGGAAAAGTCAAATGCCAAGCAGTGGCAAGGTCAGTTTGCTTCGTCATTAGTCAGCAGTATGTGGAGGCTGTCTCACATATTATTAACTCTTAGACCTTGGACATGTATATTTGTCATCTTCTTGTGCTTATCAGCTTGTCCCAGATACTTTTGATTGGCAAGTGCTTATGAGAATGTCCACTGTTAAGTGTCTCTTGCAGTGCAGCAACATTAGACTCGTCTTATATTTCAACAGGACTTTCAACAGATCACCAGCAAATGAAAAAACTTTTCTGATGCCAATGGGGAGCAAAAACATTGTAAGTTGTTCAAGAATCAAGTTCAGTATAATATTGTTTGCATGACTTGGCTATGCAATTTATTCCTGTTGATTAATGTTATGTTAAGTTTCTGTAACATTAAACTCTGCACCTTTGTACATACAGTATATTTATGTGCTTTTCATGATTCTCACAATATGTCAGTTATTTCCCTAAACAACATTAACCAAATGGTCTTTGTAACAGAGTTAACGTGTTTTATGTGATGTAGAAACCGACTTTTTGGCACATATTGTATTATTTTGCAGACGCGTGTTGTGGACCTGAGGAGCGACACGGTATCAAAACCAACAGACGAGATGCGCAAAGCTATGTTTGAGGCCGCAGTGGGTGATGATGTATATGGGGAAGACCCAACGGTCAATGGTCCGTAATTACTGTAGAAATTATTGCCCATTATCTGTATTGTTTTCCCTGTGAAATAAGAGATTTTCAGAGATTTTAGTGTCTGCATTCAGTGAAGATAAACTTACGTATTTTAGTATGTGGAAGATTTGTATCAAAATTGTATTGTCAGTGCCTTTCGAGAGGTCCACAAAGTTACAGTTAGTAACAATATTATGTAACATATCAGAAGTGCATAGTGAGTGTAGTTCTGTTGGTCAAGTGGCTGTGACAGGGAGAGAAATTTTTCTCCTTGTCACCAGCGACTCGCTATGGGCTGGACGGTCCGAGGATCGAATCCCGGTGGGGGCGAGATTTTCCACAGCCATCCAGACCGGCCCACCCAGCCTCCTATACAATGGGTACCGGGTCTCCTTCCCGGGGGTAAAGCGGCCGGGGAGTGGAGTTGACCACCCACCCTCATCTAGTGCCAGGGTTAAAGAAAGAGTAGAGCTATACCTCTACTGAAGCCCTCTGGGCCTTCATGGCCCATTCTAGGGAGAACTTTACCTTTACCACCACATCTACACCAACTCTGGGGCACACCAGTGAGCTGTTCACCAAACCTGTGGTATACCCAGTGTCATATTCAACAGGTAAACTGTGGCTGTCTTCAGTGGTAAAGTGGCCAGGGCTAGCCACTAACCTCCATCCTCATGCATAATATGAACTTTTTTGTCTCCTTGGTCTTCCAAATAGCTGTTTTATAAGACTTTTCCACACCAAAATTATTTACATATTTCTTGTATCCTCTCATCCTTGCCACATGCCCCTACATAAATTCCACATTAAAAACAACATATGCGCTACGAATGCTAATTAGCACTGTTTTGGATTGCATGCATAAAGACAGAGAAAGTATAAAGTAGCTTTATTCTTGCCCATCAAGTGATACTTTTATGACCTCTGATATTCACTAACTTCAGCTCGTGTGTACTTTTTCAGCCCTGGAAGAAAAGGCTGCAGCTATGCTTGGTAAAGAGAGTGGACTGTTTGTACCAAGCGGCACAATGGGCAACTTATTAGCAAGTATGCAATTTGTTTTAGTGAATGATGATATCAGTATAAGATTTTAATACTGCAGCAACTTAAAAACTACCCAAAAATACAAGTACATTTGAAAAGTTATACAGATAAGAGATTTGAGGTTTCCACAGTGTTGCATATTGAGGATTCTGATCTTTTGAGGTGTTACACTGTGTGGCCCTACTAACCCTTCGAGATGTCAGGATATATTACAGTGCACATAGAGTAACATCTGTCCCAAAGACCAGAAGACTTATAACTTCAAAAGCAACAATTTTCTCATAAACAAATAATAATAATTTTTCTTCCAGTTATGGTTCACTGCAGCCAAAGAGGGAGCGAAATGATATGTGGAGAGTTAAGTCATACATTCTTGTTTGAGCAGGGTGGACCAGCACAGGTATGACATGTACGGTAGGCTTTTTCCATAAAGTCCTTGTCATTTTGCATGATGATCTTCATTCTCATTGTAGTGCCAATGCAAGCAACAACAGCTCTTCATATGCACAGTAGTGTGACCTGACCTACATCAGCCATGTGAGTGTAGCTGCTACATAAGCAGAAGCACATGATTTCATGCTCTTGACTGTCATGTCAGCCCACGCTAGCTGACATAATGCCAGGTACTTGATGGAAGTAACCCTATTATAACAGTCCCATGCTGTTCCAGAAAAAAAATTGGCCCATGTAAAGGATAAATCCTACTAAAGGCTTTTGTTCGTGTGAGGGACAGTTGCTTGTGTTGTTAGTAGTGTGCTGCCTGATGTCGAAAACTGGAGCATCATCAAAACACATTTTAATAAGCTTGTTTTGAATTGATCGTATACACTGTGCAACTGATGTGCACTAGGCGAGGAGAGAGGGCGGATTTATCACTCAACTGAAGCACAAAGTACATGCATCTTTATGACAAAAGAAGAGAGAGAACAGTTGTTATTGTTGGCAGGTAAAATGGCTGATTATCTGATGTGTCTTCTGGACCAGGATTTGCCACTGGTACAGGGTCATTATTTTATCTGACAACTATCAATTGTGATTTCCTGTCAACTAGCTTATATTTATGTAGTGAAGTGACAAGCACTAACTGTTATCAAATAAGGTCTGTGCTACTGAAGATATAAGAAATGTTTCTGAGCCTTCTTGTGATGCAGCAGTCCATGTACACTTTGGATCAGTCACATGTAATGATACGTAGCAAGAGTAGCTCAACTGATTTGCATCGCAATCCTCCTATAAGCACACAAAACCAAGTCCAATAAAACCATTTGTAACTTACGATCTGTTTCATAATTTGATTTAAATAATGCCGCAGAAGCAACTGAAGTAATTTTCTTTCAGATTGCTGGAGTACAAATATGGCCACTGCGTAACAAGCCAGATGGTACATTCGACTTGGATGAAATGGAGGAAAAAGTGCGGGATCATGAAGATGACCACGAACCAAAAACGTCTCTCATCTGTGTTGAGAACACACAGAATTGGTGTGGTGGGAAAGTGTTACCTTTGGAATGGCTGGACGATGTAAGTACTGTACACACTGATTTGTGAATGAACGCCTGCAGTTTGTCCCTGTGAAGCTTTAAGTTCATCTAAGTATTTTAAAAATTCATTTTATACCTTACAGTAAACACTAATATTCTCCGTTACAAAAACCAACCTGTTACGGTTGTTTATAAACGTAATAGATCTTTACTGTGGGAATCACAAAAAGACGCATACACTTTGCAGGCAAAATGCCTACTTTTTTAATGTTAAATCAGTGTTACACATAGCAACTACTGTCATTTTGGAGTATGACATCCCGTTGTTGGTAATATCACTGCAGTTTTTCAGAAAATAGATTCTGCCCCCCATTAACAAGTTTGTCTGTTAATGGTGGTAGAAGGCATTTCTGTAGGAACTGCAGTAAATTGTTTGCTTTAAAAGGGTTATGCATCAAGAAGTGGCAGATAATGTTGCTTTCCAGTTGAGGATTTAGGTCTTATGGGATGCGATGCTGTGTCGTTGGGGGAGTGGTTTCCAGCATTTCAGAGGATTGTGTTGCCTTTGTCTTCACGGGTCAAGCAGTGAAAGCATTCTTCTTGGACCCCTTAACTCTTGAAGACGAAGGAATTACAATCCTTTGAAACAACAGGAACCACTCGCCTAGTGAGACAGCATCACATCCCAGACTACCGCAACAACACTGTGAGAACTCAAATCTCGCATTCTTGCCAGTTATCGTCTTCAGATCTAAAGAACTGTGACATTCAGATGTGATGATAATGTGTCATGCTCACAGCATGGAATGAATCAACTGCAGGCCAGATGTTCCCCAGTTAATGTAGTGTATAAATCTGCAGTGTCAAAAGTAACTAGTTGTGTAAAGTGTTGTAAGACAGACCGTATTGTGACATGTCAGTCGACAGATCCACTACAAGCTACTTAATGTCATCTCACTGTTTTCAGCTGGCAGCACGTGCCAACAAACTTCACATACCTCTACACATGGACGGCGCTCGATTGTTTAATGCCGCAGTTTACTTAAAAGTACCGGCATCACGTATTGTCAGAGATTTTGCATCTGCCACGTTCTGCATCAGTAAGGGACTGGGCGCTCCTGTGGGTGGCATATTGGTTGGCGACAAGCAGTTCATACGCAAGCAAGTGTCAACATTTGTCTTATCGATAGGCTTAGTCGTCTCACAGGCAAGTGCTTGTGTCACGTGGTGACCGTCACATCGGTATTTTCACATTAAAAGTAAGTCTTGGTCAGGTCTGCCAACTGGTTTAGTGGTACTTCATCACAAACAGTTCTAAGAGACAGCTGAAAGATAAGAATAACTTCACGTTTTTAACTTCTTGTTCATGATGCCTAGCAGATCAGTAGAACGTCAAACACTGTACCATGACCTGTCAGGAGGGCTCAGCCAAGGCACACATGCAGGGTCTACAGCTTAAAGTGCAATTCGCTTATAGAATCTACAAGCCTACTCATAGCACCCTTATTGCCTAGCAACCAGTGACACTGCTCTGTGCGACAGTGAAAGGTCTAAGCAAGAATACACTCAAAAGCTTCCTTGTGAGATTTGAAGTTCTCACAGTGGTGCTAGTTAAGACTCAAGTCTTCTGGTATGTTACATCGCTTGTTCCTATCATGAGCCAGATTAATCCAGTCCACAGCTTCCCATCCTGTTTCTTTAAGATCCATTTTGAAATTATCTTCCCATCTGTGGCTAGGTCTTACAAGTTGTACCCTTCCTTCAGGTTTTCCCATGAAAACCCTGTATGCTCTTCTTCCCCATAGATGCAACATCCCCTGCCCATCTCATCCTCTTGGAGAGTGATAAGGTAAAGTTCTCCCTAGAACAGGCCATGAAGGCCCAGAGGGGGAGTAGAGGTATAGCTCTACTCTTTCTTTAACCCTGGCACTAGATGGGGGTGGGTGGTCAACTCCACGCCCGGCCGCTTTACCCCTGGGAGAGACCCGGTACCCATTTTATAGGAGGCTGGGTGGGCCCCAGGGCCAGTCTGGATGGCTGCGAAAAATCTTGCCCCCACCGGGATTCGATTCCCGGACCGTCCAGCCCGTAGCACGTCGCTATACCGACTGAGCTCTTGGAGAGTGATACCCTGTGTTAGTCTATAAATATATTAAAACACAACACTGTTTAAATGTGAGTTACTTTGTAGTGTCATGTGTACAATTGGTTTTGTTGTAGGAGCCGACGTTTAAGGAAGGCATTAGGTGGAGGAATGAGGCAAGCTGGTGTCATAGCAGCAGCAGGAATTGTGGCTCTCGACTCAATGGTTGACAGGCTGCAGGAAGACCACAAGAGAGCGAACGCCATTGGGAAAGGTGAGAAGTGCACGACTGCAACTATTAAGGAAAGTTCTTCAGAAGCTACTGGTTGTTTAGCAAGTCAAGACATTCCCTACCTTGTATGGAGCCATATGGTTCATTAGAGTGTTCAACACAGCCCACCACTGGCTCTAATCCTCAGCCTGAAGAACTGCAACCAGTCTTGAACACTGTTATTTAAAGAAACATTTCGATATCATGCAAGATTTGGGGGTTGTCACAGTCGTGCTGCTGAAAGTTCCACTCTTCTGGGATGTGACATGCGTTGTGGATTAGTAATGCTCGGTGTTTTGAAGAATTGTAGCACCTTCGTGTTCAGGGCCAAGCAGTCCAAGAACCAGACAGCTTGACCCCAAAGATGAAGGCTCTGCAGTCTTTCAAAACACTGGGCACTGCTCATTCAAATGATGTCAGATTCAAGAAGAGTGGAATCTTCAGACACGAATTCAGAAGGATTCTGGCAGTGGTACATTTTGTTTAGGATTACCGGTTTGCTGGACCATGTCCAGTGTCTAGTATTCTGAACAGAACACAGCACTTTGAAAACTAAAACTGCACGTTTCTGTCCTCAGTTGAAACTCTGGGAAGGTCAGAGGATCCAGTGACTGAGATTAACTGATCGTATTGGACAGGTGTCAGTACACCCTCAGGCAAAATTGTATGTGAAATGGAAAACTAGTAGTAGCTACCACATAGTTCGCATGCTTGTACTAATGGGGACATGCCAGAGATTGTTATTAAAAGTTAGAAAATTACCCAGGAAACATATATCCTAAAAGACGTAAAGTATAACTTGACATAATACAATTCCAGAAGGATCCTTGTATATGTCATGATAAACACCAAAATCCCCTAATTCTCCTGGACAGCAGTCAACATTGAGTGACATATGTTGGAAGGTTTATGTAAATAAATATGATCTTGTTATGTAATACCTGTATGTGTGCAGTAGATTGTATGTTTTCATTACTGTTAATTATCTGGTACTTGTAAATTATGAAGACTGTGTTCTGCTCCAAATACTAGGTGGTGCACAAAGTTACGAAGCCCAATAACCTATAGTTACATGTTCCTTGCATGAACACATGGACAGTGCTTATTATTTTCAGCTATTGCTACGTCTGGCAGTAAAATCTTTGAAGTTGATTATGGCGATCTCCACACGAATATCCTCATGATAAAAATCAACAGTCAGCAGATCACCGCTAAGGAACTCTGTGACCGTTTGGCCATGGTAAGGATACAGTAACGACTGTGCACTCACTTATTCTCACTCTTCTGAAAACAGGCTGATATTGATATTCTGCAGTTAAGTGGTTGGCACACCTGCTGTGTGTTTAGGAGATCATGGCTTCAAATCTCAGTGCAGAGACTGGCCACCCTGACATATTTTCATGGTTCCCCTCACTCCCCCTAGGCAAATCCAGGGATAATAATCCAGATGTGGCCTTTTTAACTTTATCGGAGGAACAGAAAGCCTGTGTCCTGTTAAATGTAACTCGTCACGGACGAAAGGGAAAACACTGTCCTGTGCAGGTGCAGGCATAGGAATTTAAAAACGAAAATTAACTCTTAGCCATCAGCAGCTACATTGGGATTTAAAGACTGGATGACAAAGGTTAATTACTGTATTTACCTGAATATAAGATGACCCCCTTTCGAAATCTTCAATTGTCAGGAAAATACCTGTATGGAACTTCATGCACAATTATATAAGGCAACCTCCAATACTGCAGATGATAAATTAGGAAAAAATTCTCATCTTACATTTGGGTAAACACAGTAATTATCCAATATTGTTGAATGCTAAATAGTGTGAGCTACAAAGAGGAGCATTGGATAAAAACATATATACAAATAAATGAATATGTTGTATAATGTTCCCAAAAAAACTGAGTAAATATCACTGCATTAGGATGCCACATTTAGAAGTCAAGAAAATGATTAAACGATAATTCTAAAGAAAATGCTACACTAAAAGATGACTCTTACTTACAGGTTACAGACGATGAATCTGCTAAGCTTGGAATAAACACAGCAATTATCAAGATCTGTCCCGTGACAAAGAGCACTGTTCGACTTGTCACTTACTATGACATTACTGACGCCGATGTTGAAGCAACAATCAACAAACTGAAAATTGTTATGCAAGAATATGAGTCCTCTTGACCACATATGTATGGATATGATTCAAGTGAAACTTGCATTAGTGTTGATAAAATATATTAACCATTGATGGCAAGTACTGCCAAGTATTACCACAATCACACATAACCTCAAAACATGTGCATATGATCCCATCCAGAAACGATATAATGTACCTATATATACAACAAACAGATCCCCTTGTAGTGTAATTTAAATGCACCAAACTGTCAATCAAATTTCTGTATCTTAGTGTAATGGCTTCCAAATTTCAACTGTCAATCAAATTTCTGTATCTTAGTATAATGGCTTCCAAATTTCAACTGTCAATCAAATTTCTGTATCTTAGTATAATGGCTTCCAAATTTCAACTGTCAAATCAAATTTCTGTATCTCAATACAGTGGCTTCCAAATTTCAACTGTCAATCAAATTTCTGTATCTTAGTATAATGGCTTCCAAATTTCAACTGTCAATCAAATTTCTGTATCTTAGTATAATGGCTTCCAAATTTCAACTGTCAATGAAATTTCTGTATCTCAGTACATTGGCTTCCAAATTTCAACTGTCAATCAAATTTCTGTATCTTAGTATAATGGCTTCCAAATTTCAACTGTCGATCAAATTTCTGTATCTCAGTACATTGGCTTCCAAATTTCAACTGTCAATCAAATTTCTGTATCTTAGTATAATGGCTTCCAAATTTCTGTATCTTAGTATAATGGCTTCCAAATTTCAACTGTCAATCAAATTTCTGTATCTTAGTATAATGGCTTCCAAATTTCAACTGTCAATCAAATTTCTGTATCTTAGTATAATGGCTTCCAAATTTCTGTATCTTAGTATAATGGCTTCCAAATTTCAACTGTCAATCAAATTTCTGTATCTTAGTATAATGGCTTCCAAATTTCAAGTACAGTATTTAGGTCCTCTTCTGGTGGTGTACTGACAGCTGGGACTTGTTTCGACCTTTCTGACCTTGGAGCTGAGGTGTACTGGCTGGGAGGGGTGTACAGTTAAGCTCTGTGGTATTGTGAGAATTCGAGTGCTGCGTTACCGACGGTGGAACACTGGGACTGTGTATCGTCAATATGGGTGCCAAGAAGTGTGGAGCATGGTGGGACTGTGTATCGTCAATATGGGTGCCAAGAAGTGTGGAGCACAGTGGAAATATTGCAGCAGAAGGGGAAATACGTGAATAATTTAAACACAAGGTAAAAATAAAATAAAACTGATACAAGAGATATATCGGCTCTGAAAATTGTCATTGCTGGGTAAAAGTACGATAGTTCCTGAAGATGAAGGCCTTATGATCCTTCAGTAGACAGTGTAACATCTCAGAAGACTAACCAACATCATTGCAAGAACCTCAAATCTTCCGCTATTAGTATTACAGGCCAGTACCATGTCTCCTTTCCCAGTTATCCTGTTAACCACGTGGTTGAAGCTCGTTCTACTGCAGACCACCTCAAATGTTAGCAACCACACAAATTTTAATGTCAAACACAATTTTGAAGTTTGCAATTAACAGACCTTTGGAAAATGAGCGTGCTGTCACAGAAATGTATTACATTTACAAAATGATTGTAATTCAGATATGAATGAGGAGGGAGCCAGGATAGCTCAGTCAGTACAGTGACTAGGCTATGGGCTGGACAATCTAAGAATTCAATTCCCAGGACAGACAAGAGCTTTTTCTCTTCTCCAAAATGTCTAGACCAGCTCTGGGGCCCACCCAGCCTCCTGTTCAATCAATACTGGGGGTTCTTTTGTCAGGAGTAAAGTGGCTGGGGCATGAAGCTGGCTGCTCAACCCCATCTGATGCCAAGGTTAACACTGAGTGAAGCTAAATCTCTACTCTCCCTGTGTCTACATGTTCAGCGACATCGCATGATGCAGTTTTGACAGATGCTGTAAGAATGCCATATTCCTCATAAGCAACTGTTGTCAATAAGACACCTTCTATAGCCAACAAACATCCTATTAAGATTTGAGGTTTTCACAGTGGTGATGTTTCATACTGTGGTCTTCTGAGTTATGACACCATGTTTCTACCCTGAAGATGGAGGTAGTAAGTTTCTCCAAAGCACTGGTTTCCGCACACCAGACTATACAGTTATCATAACCCAAATATGAACAAAATATCCTGTTCTTCACTGGTGAATCGTAATATTGTACAAATCCGTGATCAACTCGTGAGCTGTGGGTGGGCGCAGCTAACAGTATGCCCCATTCACCTGCCAGTCCCAGGTAACTCTGTTGAGCGTGGCAGGGAAAATGTAAAGGAATGCAAAGTTCTGAATTGGGATGTTACAGGCGATGGAACATAGTGTGATGTATTGTGGGTTTAGTGGTTGCAGGATTACAAATAACGAAGACATTATCAAAGTGTGTCACTATGCCATACATTAATTACCTCTGAACTAAATAAATCAAACAGCTGTATTTCCACAATCCCACAATGCAGTGCAAACACGTGCCTTACACTTTCATGGCATATTAAAACACGAGACTAAACACCATGCAAGGACACCGGTCCTCACATTGTTACGTTAAACAGCAATCAGTATTCTATACTGAGGCCACAGAAATGAGCCACTCCCTCTAGATGTTATGCTTCCCCCCCAAGCAGACAGTACAAGCTCAATGTTTTGGAGTTTGAACTTTTTGTGATCTCCCATTTTAATGCCATTGTTTGACCTTTCCCGACTGGTTCCAATGAATCTGGATGAGAACACGTGGCTGCCAAGTTGGTTTTCCAACTGTCAGCTCGGTCAAGCTGTATGTTTCATTAAGTGAGGTTGACGGCTTTCATGCATTATGGGACGAGACTTTCTCAAGTAAGTACAGTAATGTATTTTATGCTTCTAAACAGTGTATTTCATTTCAAATAAACTAGCCATTCTGTTCACATGAATGTTGGCAGCAATGACTTGTTAGCAACAAGCACTTTGGTCTGGTTGATTAAGGCCAGAGGGGCATGTAACAATAGACAGAACAGCAGGCAGCCTTGAGCACCATCACTCCTACCAGCTTCAGGATAGTTGCCATATTCACTCAAATATAAGACAATTCCCTTCAAAATCTTAAATTTTCAGGAAAATACCTACATAGAACCTGTTTACCTTTGTGTGCCATTACAAGGCTGTGACTCATTTTTCAGATGATGAATTAGCAAAAAATTCTCATCTTGTACTCAGGTAAATACGGCCTATTACTGTTGGCACAAAAATAAAGTATGAGATGTCCCACCCTTTCCAATATCATATATTTTACCATTCAGCATAATGAGCTTTTCTTTATACAGAACATTAAATTTGCTGTTTCATGCATACAAATGTAGTCGGCACAACAACCCTTTGTCCAGCATTCACTCACGACAAAGCTGATCGTGTTGTGCAATAGCATAATATGGAACATGACCAGAGCTGTTCAGCTTGTACATTGGTACTCTACCAATGATTTACCCTCTCCTGTACCACCACCAACTTTACAAACATACTGCCACATTATTTATTTTACATAAATTAAGCTGTAGCTGGTACAATGGAGACTGCAAATAAAAATGATGGGAAACGGTTAATCCTAATCCATTAGAATGGATCATCTCATAGGATGATTCAGTACCAAATATATCATTATATATGATTAGGAAAATATTGCAGTAACTCTGAGCATTATCAATATAAGAAAAATCAAACATGTTGAAATATTTCATAAGCTGGAAAATTAAATGAAAAAACCATCATAAAAATTAAATACAGAGAAACAATAATGTATGATACTTGCTTTGCATTATGGGATGGGAACTTAAAACAGGAATGCCTCTTCAACGTTCAGATCCTCTTGACAGATGAATATGGATACAATGGTTGAAACGTGTTGTCAGCTAAACAGACGTTTAAAACGTGTAAGGACAAAATGTCACTACAATAGAACGTCCAATTGAAATATTTCAATGTAACATTTTCAGAGTACATGCATATGATTACAGGCAGTGTCACCATGCAATCTGGTAGATCAGTTTTTTGGAGGAACGTGCTGATAGCAGCTATCTAGCAGACTGCATGGTGTCACTTTCCAGAAGAATTCCTCTGAAGTACTGTAATATAGGGCAGGCACCAGCCCACACATTTAGAAGCCACACCTCTTACTTCTTCTGTGGATTTATGTTGTAATGACTAACAAACTTACACCTTCCATTATTTTCTCGATCGTGTCGTGGTGTCTAAAATCACAAGACATTCATACACAGCATATTGTTCTGAAGTGATACCACCTCTTACAAATTTCTATCAAGAGCACCCCAGAAGCATATAGAACAAAATGCAATATACTGCAATAAAAGTTTCATATCAAAGCAACTAACTAAACATTAAAATACTCGTACAAACAAACTTAATTGACAACTACCACAGACCACCCATATTCCTGTTCCCTCACCTTTCACTCCGCCTTCCGCCCCAATCACAGCTACAACTACCACAGACCACCCATATTCCTGTTCCCTCACCTTTCACTCCGCCTTCCGCCCCTATCACAGCTACAACTACCACAGACCACCCATATTCCTGTTTCCTCACCTTTCACTCCGCCTTCCGCCCCAATCACAGCTACAACTACCACAGACCACCCATATTCCTGTTCCCTCACCTTTGACTCCGCCTTCCGCCCCAATCACAGCTACAACTACCACAGACCACCCATATTCCTGTTCCCTCACCTTTCACTCCGCCTTCCGCCCCAATCACAGCTACAACTACCACAGACCACCATATTCCTGTTCCCTCACCTTTCACTCGCCTTCCGCCCCAATCACAGCTACAACTACCACAGACCCCATATTCCTGTTCCCTCACCTTTCACTCCGCCTTCCGCCCCAATCACAGCTACAACTACCACAGACCACCCATATTCCTGTTCCCTCACCTTTCACTCCGCCTTCCGCCCCAATCACAGCTACAACTACCACAGACCACCCATATTCCTGTTCCCTCACCTTTCACTCCGCCTTCCGCCCCAATCACAGCTACAACTACCACAGACCACCCACATTCCGTTCCCTCACCTTTCACTCCGCCTTCCGCCCAATCACAGCTACAACTACCACAGACCACCCACATTCCTGTTCCCTCACCTTTCACTCCGCCTTCCGCCCCAATCACAGCTACAACTACCACAGACCACCCATATTCCTGTTCCCTCACCTTTCACTCCGCCTTCCGCCCCAATCACAGCTACAACTACCACAGACCACCCATATTCCTGTTCCCTCACCTTTCACTCCGCCTTCCGCCCCAATCACAGCTACAACTACCACAGACCACCCATATTCCTGTTCCCTCACCTTTCACTCCGCCATTCCGCCCCAATCACAGCTACAACTACCACAGACCACCCATATTCCTGTTCCCTCACCTTTCACTCCGCCTTCCGCCCCAATCACAGCTACAACTACCACAGACCACCCATATTCCTGTTCCCTCACCTTTCACTCCGCCTTCCGCCCCAATCACAGCTACAACTACCACAGACCACCCATATTCCTGTTCCCTACACCTTTCACTCCGCCTTCCGCCCCAATCACAGCTACAACTACCACAGACCACCCATATTCCTGTTCCCTCACCTTTCACTCCGCCTTCCGCCCCAATCACAGCTACAACTACCACAGACCACCCATATTCCTGTTCCCTCACCTTTCACTCCGCCTTCCGCCCCAATCACAGCTACAACTACCACAGACCACCCAATTCCTGTTCCCTCACCTTTCACTCCGCCTTCCGCCCCAATCACAGCTACAACTACCACAGACCACCCATATTCCTGTTCCCTCACCTTTCACTCCGCCTTCCGCCCCAATCACAGCTACAACTACCACAGACCACCCACATTCCTGTTCCCTCACCTTTCACTCCGCCTTCCGCCCCAATCACAGCTACAACTACCACAGACCACCCATATTCCTGTTCCCTCACCTTTCACTCCGCCTTCCGCCCCAATCACAGCTACAACTACCACAGACCACCCATATTCCTGTTCCCTCACCTTTCACTCCGCCTATCCGCCCCAATCACAGCTACAACTACCACAGACCACCCATATTCCTGTTCCCTCACCTTTCACTCCGCCTTCCGCCCCAATCACAGCTACAACTACCACAGACCACCCAGATTCCTGTTCCCTCACCTTTCACTCCGCCTTCCGCCCCAATCACAGCTACAACTACCACAGACCACCCACATTCCTGTTCCCTCACCTTTCACTCCGCCTTCCGCCCCAATCACAGCTACAACTACCACAGACCACCACATTCCTGTTCCCTCACCTTTCACTCCGCCTTCCGCCCCAATCACAGCTACAACTACCACAGACCACCCACATTCCTGTTCCCTCACCTTTCACTCCGCCTTCCGCCCCAATCACAGCTACAACTACCACAGACCACCCATATTCCGTTCCCTCACCTTTCACTCCGCCTTCCGCCCAATCACAGCTACAACTACCACAGACCACCCATATTCCTGTTCCCTCACCTTTCACTCCGCCTTCCGCCCCAATCACAGCTACAACTACCACAGACACCCATATTCCCGTTCCCACACCTTTCACTCCGCCTTCCGCCCCAATCACAGCTACAACTACCACAGACCACCCATATTCCCGTTCCCTCACCTTTCACTCCGCCTTCCGCCCCAATCACAGCTACAACTACCACAGAACACCCATATTCCCGTTCCCACACCTTTCACTCCGCCTTCCGCCCCAATCACAGCTACAACTACCACAGAACACCCATATTCCCGTTCCCACACCTTTCACTCCGCCTTCCGCCCCAATCACAGCTACAACTACCACAGACCACCCATATTCCCGTTCCCACACCTTTCACTCCGCCTTCCGCCCCAATCACAGCTACAACTACCACAGAACACCCATATTCCCGTTCCCTCACCTTTCACTCCGCCTTCCGCCCCAATCACAGCTACAACTACCACAGACCACCCATATTCCTGTTCCCTCACCTTTCACTCCGCCTTCCGCCCCAATCACACCTAAGACACTTACAGTTCCTTGCACTCGTTTTTATATTGTGCTGAACTGACTTTGGTAGTTAGACTGTTATTGATTGGTGGTGATGAGCGAGATGTTTCGTGATGAAGTTTTGGGTGAACAGGGGGAAAAAAATTTACAATACATGTTTCCAAAATTCTAGGTGCCTTGACAAATTATCTAGGAGCTATGGTGACCTGTACCCAGGATTTGTTGAGCCCTGCCACAATATTCCTAGGTTACTAGATCACTTAGTTACTTGAGGCACAGGCTGTCTTCAAATATGGATGTTATCTCTTTACTGAACTTGAGGGAAGTCGCGAAGTCTAATAAGCTAGGCAACAAACTGCAGCGAGACAGTCAATACAAAAATCTGCATGTATTAACAGGAAGGGTAAAGGTATAGGTACAGCTGTCCCATGCATGGCACGAAGGCAGAAGGGAGAGTGGAGGTACAGCTCCACTCTTTCCTAACCTTGGCATCAGATGGAGGTGAGTGTCAACTTCTCACCACTTGCTTTACTCCGAAGTGCACCCCCCCCCCCCAATACCCACTGAACTGGAGGCTGGTTGGGCCCCAGAGCTCATGTGGATGCTTTGGAAAAGAGAAAAATCACTTGCGTCAGCCAGAAATCAAACCCTGGATTGTTCAGGCCATAGCCTAGTCACTATCCTGACTGAGCTATCCCAGCTCCCACATTATCAGGGAAACACATGTAAATATTTATTACACAGTCACAAAACACACTTTCTGAAAGTAAGCCATTTTGAAAAAGCCCTAAAAGGCTATGAAATGTTAAAATGATGCCAAGTTATGAAGACCTTACATGAACTGAGAAGCTGTGGAGAAGCCATGTTACTAAATCACAATATACAAAATTATGACTGCTTATTGTTAGCACAAAAAGTTACGACAGTTATTGCAGGAGTGGGGTGAAACTGGGCCCCCTCATACTATGGTCTCGAACAACAGTATGTGAATACAGAACACACGTGCAACATTACGGCAGAACTGTAACGCTTGGAGAAAAGTCTGTGCCAGTGCACCTGTGTACACCACAAATCCTATATGGAAAACTCTGGGGCTGAACCCGACACACTGCAGAGGGAAGCTAACGACCCTCCACACGACCTATGACGAAGTCACAAGTCACCACAAAGTCTCTGCTTTCAGGTTCACTGTGAGTCATGCAGATGTTCATCAGATTCACTCACCTGTCTCTTCCTCATCTGCATCTTCATTGTCTGACTCAAAGGTGTTGTCTGGGATATCATACAGTCGAATCATTGGCTTGTTGGGATCTTTCATAATGAGATATTTTCCATCTTTCTGTTTCATGCAGATATCCACAATACAGCGGAGGATTCCCCAAGCATTATCCATATTCAGGTTATCTGCGTCGCAAACTCATTTGGCTTATATTGTTGTGTACCCAAGATCACGTGTTTGGAAGAGTCTCGAACGTGAGCACGAGACACTACCTAGAATTGGTATAAAATATTTTGTAAGATTTCACCCATGGCAAGTTTCCACATTGCTGTCCGTTGGGATACCATAGCACAGTGACTTCAGTTACGAGAGTTACGGACTCAGCAAAAGATGTGCCCAGCTATAAGCCTCGCACACATGGCGTAGTGTGAGCGGCCAATTTAGTCCCAGTGCACAGATATGAAAAGGAACAGAGATACCCTAGCTTAGCAAGGCGGACAGCACAGCAGCTCTGCTACCTGTCAAATGTGCGCGTATCTGTGACACACTAGCGCGGTTTCGATCTGTCGCACACACTAGCGACACCTGTCATGCTATCTGTCACACACACTAGTGACACTTGTCATGCTATCTGTCACACACACTAGCGACACTTGCCATGCTATCTGTCGCCACACTAGCGACACTTGTCATGCTGTCGCACACACTAGCGACACTTGTCATGCTATCTGTCGCACACACTAGCGACACTTGTCATGCTATCTGTCGCCACACTAGCGACACTTGTCATGCTATCTGTCGCACACACTAGCGACACTTGTCATGCTATCTGTCGCCACACTAGCGACATGTCATTGTCTTCATGCTATCACAAGATGAAGCCTATGCAACCCTGTAACCAACACTGCAACCTGATTCCCAGCAAATTACAATAACTATTACATAAGACAAAAGAGTCTGCATTTAAGCACCAATCAATAGGGAGTGAAGGTAAGCTCCACAAATTCTCATTCTTAGCACTACACGTAACTCAGGCTATTTTATCCCCGAAAAGATCAAGCTGTCCCTGTAAACACAAAGAATGCATGGGGGGGGGGGGAGCAGAGGGATAGCCCTGCTCATCATTAACCTCCGCACTTGACAGAGGTGAGTGGCAAGCTTCATGCCCTGGCCACTTTGCTCCCAAAGACAGAACCCATGGTACCTACTGAACATGAGGCTGGGTGGGCCCTAGAGCAGGTCTGGTTGATTTGGATAAGACACATATCCCGTACCCCACCCAGGAATCAAACGATGATCTGTTATCCCACACATAGTGAAGTCACTATACTGACTGTGCTATCATGACTCCCTATTTCATCCCCATAGAAAAGAGAGCCTCTAGTACACTGGTTTTTAACCTGGGTTGAAAGCATCCCCTGTGCATGTGACATGCCCTTTCTGGGAATGTGCAACATGCCAAATTTTTCTTAATTATATAGCAACATTACAATAAATATTTAATTGTATGTCTTTCACTTTATAGTTATGCTGCATCTTGCATTAAAAAACTGATCCACTTTAATGCTTTTTGATATGGATTGAGAACATACTTTGAGAGCCAAAGGGGTGCAAGGTGCCACCACTGCTCTAGTATCCCTGTGTAGGTCAAGGTGCCACCACTGCTCTAGTATCCCCTGTGTAGGTACAACAGCTGGTCTGGCTGTCCTAACCACAAATCAAACCTCACTGACAGCAACTCTACATACCCAAATTTGATCTGATCTGATCCAGCCAGAAGCGCCTGTACTGTCCACTTCGCAAGTTTGCAGGCGTTATTCCGTAACTCATTTGCAAGCACAGCTCCTCGCTGAGTGTCCAACTTCTGACGCCATTCGACACCACCAGAAAGCTGTAAACAAGAAGCAATCAGTCGCATTCAATGGTACCCATCTAGTGTTCAGGTTACGAGCACGTGGACCTACAGTATCACTTCCCCTTACTCAAACATCTTAATTATAATTAACTTAATCCTATGTGATTTAAATAGCCCTCACCTAACAAAAACCCATGATATGTAATGTTAATAAGAGAGATTAGCCCAGGAGCCACTTGTTTCTACCATTTACAAAATGTACAGCTGGCAGCGATCTACGCATCACTGAATGACATACAGACACAATTATGGAACATTACACACAGAAACCACAGATGGTGAATAGAGGGTCTTTAGCTCTTTCATGATCTTTCACATTTGATGGAAGACACACTACTGCTACATGAGGGCCACCACAGTGCTATCACACCTACATATTTCTGAGAAAAGCGAGACTGGAGGTTCTCAGAGCAGCGTGGTACAAGATTGAGGTCTTCTGGCATGTGACAATGTGTCACTGGGCAAGTAGTTTGCATGATATTTAACGATCATCCTGGTTTTATCCTCAGGCCACGCAGTTCCCGAAACAAGCTCTTGTGAACATAGCAACAAAACTTTCAGTTTCACAAACGGCATGAAACTTGAGTAGCTAAGCAACTATTAGCTTCTCAAGAACATTGCTCCATGATGTTAGTTAATGCTTTATCGTATACAGTAGGCCCTCGATTTAACAGACCCCGATTTAACGGACAAAAAATTTTTAGTTTTTGACGTGTTTAAAGTTTGGTTCCTGTCATAAATTTATTTTTATATTTTTAACAGATGTTTTAGTGACGTGTATAAATTACTCAATGTACATTATAATAATATTTTATTCATACTTATACATTATAATAACATTTTGATACATCCTGTACATTGTAAGTTCGTTATTAATATATGTTTTTCAAATACATTTGATTTAACGGACTTTCGGCAATAGCGGACACACCTTCCTCCCAATTAGTCCGTTAAATCAAGGGCCAACTGTATTTAACACATTCCTCACATTTGTGGTGGCTGGGACATGTTACCACTACAGTGACCAGGGTCCAATTCCCAGCACAGCAGCAACATCCAGACTGGCTTTAGGGCCCACCCAGCCTCCTACTGAATAAGCATCAGGGGTGAGGCCGACCGCTCACTTCCATCTAGTTCCAAGGTTACGAACGAGCAGCGCTGTACCTCTGCTCCCCCTATACGCCTTCATGGCATGGACAGGGACATCTTTACCTTTTACCATTTATCTTCACATTACTGTCAACATACAAGCAAGCGGTAACATGCCTTAGAGTCCCATTCATTCAGCGCCTTGATGCTAACGAACTGCAGCTCCCCGTTCGGGCCATGCATCACAGCGTCGTGCTCACAGCGTGCAATCAACACCACTCCGTTATCAAGGTCCCATTTGCGATATCTGTATGCAACTGAGGCAACCTCACCAGCTTCCTCTTCAGAGATGAAAGGATTGCCTTCATCAAACTTGTAGCGTGGTTCACCCTGTCAACATCACGAGAAAATAAAACATTACAGTTAGTGGGCCATTATGTATATATCACTAAGATTAAATACATACAGTAAAACCCCGATTTACTGTTCCCGCATTTAGTGAAATCCTGGATTTAGTGATGATTTTTTCATGTCCTGACAATAGCTCCATATAAACAGTGTAACCTCCATTTAATGAAAACCTCGATTTAGTGAAATACAGTAAAACCCCGATTTAATGTTCCTGCATTTAGTGAAATCCCGGATTTAGTGTTTTTTTTTCATGTCCCCGACAATAGCTCCATATAAACAATGTACCTCCATTTAATGAAAACCTTGATTTACTGAAATATATTCTAATCCCCTAGCAATTCATTAAATAGGGATTTTACTGTATGTCTGGGATGCAGACGACACACATGTCAGGGCTATAGGAGTAATGATGAAAGATAAAATATTTATTGCGAGACTTGTGGTTTCGCAGTAGGACTCCTGGACATTCAAGTCTTCTGGGATGAGACTCTGTGCTGCTGGATAAGCGGTTGCTGATGTTTTGAAGGAATGCAGTGCCTCTATCTTCAACGGACAAGCAGTCCAAGAAGGCGCTGCGTCCCATCAAAATGTCAGTAACCGTTCTCACAACACAGTCTCATATCCCAAATGACTTGAACCCTCAGAATACTGCTGCAAAAACCTAAAACCTTGCACATTTAGTCATTGCCATCCAGTTTTCTAGACGACAGATGACAGCTCCGGTACCTTACATCTAATGCGTTCATATTAACAAAACTAAATTTGCCCAGCACCTCTAATGTTAGGACCCATAATCAAATAAAATTAGCGTTGTGGGTGACGGTCACATCCTGATGAACAAACGACCCTTTAAAACAAAGTCACAACTACATGCACCACCTGTTTAACATTCAAAAACTCTACATTGTGCCTTTGAAATAAAATGCAATATGTTTCTGTGAGAGGAACTGAATCTTTAAATTGTTATTTAAATGAACTTCATGCTTCAAGGTCATGCCACGGCTCAAGCAATTAGTCATCCACCTCTCACCATGAAGGGCTGAGTTTGATCCCACACCAGTTCATGACCAATGCTCCATACACATGTTCATCTACATGTTACGCTTATCAGAAGGGACAAACAGACAAAGCCTATGCACCTCCAAAAAACAATGCCCTTTCACATATGGGGAAGCACTGGAAAGAGGAAGTAATTTAATTTTTCTTCTCATACTTCAGAGGGTTAAACTCTGAGTTACCGTTTTCAACACTTGCTGTGAGAAGTTGTGATTAATGAACGTAGCTTCAAGGGCCAAGTTGCGGGTGAATTGAGGCTGTTGCCATCGTCCTGTGGCGGCTCCACTGATGTTTCATTCACCGTTAATAAATCTGTAACAAATAAATAAGTGATGTGACCACCACATGTGTTTTATATCAAAGTGACATCAGCAACAAACAAATTAGATTATGCACGAGCCTTACTTTACCTGACTGCTGCTACTCCACTGTGCGTGTGCGCAGCTGGTGGAGTGGACTGCATTATTACAAGAAATAAGCTAAAAAGTTGCAACCAATAGCTGTCAGATAAAATAATGACACTGTAGATTACCAAATTCAGTGTTGTCCCTCTTGTCCAGAAACAGTTTGTCTCCAATCTTCTCAATAACGATGTCCCACGAATAATTTGAACGTGTGCAACACATAAGTGTAGCCAGAATGGCATCTGTGGCATAGACATTGCCTTCTGTCTTGCTGAGTTTACGTATCACTGGATCATCTGTAGTTGTTACAGTATGGAAGATGCGATCTATACGCTGCAAGGGTTTCTCATTTTTCACATTTACACGATCATATGTCTTGTCATAGTACTCCAGCGACCCACAGCAACTACTGCAGAAGAAAACAGTTTGTGAATCACAGTACACAACTAATAGAACACAATGCACACAGTATACTTTCCTAGCTACAGAAAAAGAAGTTCCTTGCCTTTGTGACTGCCTGCCTGGTTAACTAACTAACTAACTAACTAACTAGCTAGCTAGCTGAGTCATTCATTCACTCACCCACTCTATCCCACAGAGTCCTTGAAAAGCTAGCACTTCCTCAGAAGGAAAAAATACAAGGTTTTGGTGGAGAAACCAGAAGGAAAGAGACCACCTGAAAGACATAGGAATAAGTGGGAGAATAATACTAAAATATATCTTAAAGAAATAGGATGGAAGGATGTGTACTAGATTCATCTGACTCAGGATAGGGACAAGCGGTGAGCTGTTGTGAACATGGTAACAAACCTTCTGTTTGCACAAAATCCGGGGAATTTTTTTTACTTTCCTAGGCCCTATTAGCTTCTCAGAAAACTTTGCTTCGTGGAGTTTTTAAGTGACAAATGGGGTGTAAACAGAATGCAGGTGATGGAAGGTGGTGAAGTGGAGCTGCCATAAGGATGAACATCACTGTAAACAGAGGCTGAAAAATGCTGAATGGCAAGTACTCATAGTTCTCCACATATCATTTGGGAGTTAGCAGCAACGTTCTGGCAACCTGTCTCAGTTACTCTGATTACTTGTCACACAGAACTGGCAAGGAAGGAGCTAAGAACATTACTATCAAGTTGTGCCAACTAACCCTTTCAGCCTCATCTTATGCCCTGCCTGCTTGAGTTTACAGACAACATAAAGAAATTAATCTCATAACCCAGGCACAGGCAACAGCCACAGTAAACTGCCAGGAAATGCTGATCGTGATCAAAATATTTTCCCAGTCACAAGATTTTTCACAAGTTTTCACACCTGTCCTAAAGCATAAATAAGCCACAGCAAAGGTTAGTGCTGACAGATACACGCTGTTTTACTTCCACTTTAGAAAGAATAGTGACTGTCTTCCATATTCCCATTTATTTCTGAGATTAACTTACATATCTTCACCCTCCTTGACATTCGGCAAAGACAATTTGGCAAGCCGAGGAAAATCCATTTCTTCAATAGTTGTCCAATCAGGTCGCACTGTAACTGATGCATCACGACTCTTAATTGGTGGTTGGTTCTTGCTGTTGCGCATGCCCTGACGCTGCGGCCACTTGCGTTGTTGTCTTTGATTCCTAGCAAAACGTGGTACCAATTTGAAAACAAGCAACACTATGGCGTATTTTTATTTGGATAAGAGCTTAAACTGTGACATGTCTGCCGCAGTCAATATACCAAGAATGACACTCCTTCTACCTTAACCCATTACTGACTAACAATGCCTGCAAGATGAGGTTGGCTGCTCTGTACTGAACAGCCCCACTGCATCTCCCTGGCATTCTGAAGTTCACACCTACACTGTCACCAACAGATGGTACCCTTACGCTCTGCAGTATTTTCTTCTTGAATAAAAAATGCACATTACGTACTGATATACGCCGATGAAGATACAAAGATACAGTACAGCGCAACAGTAGGAACTTGCTGCCCATGAGATACAAAGATACAGTAACAGCGCAACAGTAGGAACTTGCTGCCCATGAAGATACAAAGATACAGTAACAGCGCAACAGTAGGAACTTGCTGCATGAAGATACAAGATCAGTAACAGCGACATAGATTGCTGCCATGAAGAGTAACTGTAACGGAAGGCGGGAGACATCTGAAGAAATCTTCAAGAGGGATTCAAGCTTTCTGAGATGAAATGCTGCACTCCTGGGCAGCAGTTCACAAATTTTTTTTAAAGCAATGTGGTCCGTTCTTCTTCAGGACCTGCAGTACAAGAAAAACTGAACTGTTTGACTCTTGGACTACATGACCGTGAAGACAAAGGCAACACAGCCTTCTGAAATGTTGGGATCTACTCATCCAATGACATGGCATCACATCCCAAGACTTGAATCTTCAGCCACACAGCTGTAAGAACTTACATCTTACCTGTCTTCAAAGGGTTAAATACAGGTAGAGACTGAAGTCTGGACACTAAGAGAATATCTAGAATGTTGCATCACAGACGGATGGACACAGATCATAATGTTACAAACTCAAGTGTCTATTATTCTCTGAGGATATGTTTGCTTTCCTTGTCAGTATCTCAAGACAGTAAAACCCTCATTTAAGATTTGTGTATGGTGCAATGGATTTAAACACTAACTGAAAGAAATATTAATTGTATAAATTCTGACTGAGACATAACTAACTTTGGATCACTGAAACTGAATGCTGAACAGAGAAACATGAAATGGGGGCTCCACTGTACACAGCAGCCAAAATATGAAATGGGGGCTCCACTGTACACAGCAGCCAAAATATGAAATGGGGGCTCCACTGTACACAGCAGCCAAAATATGAAAAGGGGGCTCCACTGTACACAGCAGCCAAAATATGAAATGGGGGCTCCACTGTACACAGCAGCCAAAATATGAAAGGGGGCTCCACTGTACACAGCAGCCAAAATAGAAATGGGCTCCACTGTACACAGCAGCCAAATATGAAAAGGGGCTCCACTGTACACAGCAGCCAAAATACGAAATGGGGGCTCCACTGTACACAGCAGCTTAAAACAAGGAATAATGTTGAAACTGCAAAACTGATGACTCAAATCTTCCAGGATGTTACAGGAACTATAACCCCAAATGACAAACTGTCATTTACCAAAGACCTGAATCTTCAGGAACACCATTCTCAGAATCTCAAATCTCACAAAAGGAACTGAAATTTACTCAAGCAGTAAACAGTCTGGCAACAGGTATTTCAGTATCACAAAAAAAAAATTCTGCTGCAGTACTTGCATATGTTACTACTGACATACTGTACACAGTAAAGTGTGTAACATGTTTGAGTGTTCTGTATAGCAGTGACCAGATTACTTGCTAGCTGAGCAGCGTAACACTGCACACAGCTGCAGTCAACACGGCATGCAACCGGCTACACGCACCCTGCAATGACCAGGCAGTGTTATACCTCTCTTCAAAAGCATTTTACTGTGTAGGCAGTACGCTGATAGCTCCAGTCACTGAGGATGTTTCTGGAACCCAAACAAAATGCTCAGTGGTGTGTATGCAGCTGCTTCTGCCCTTACCAGCTTGCCTCTTCACCCCCACACATGCAACTAGCCAGTAATCTGGTCACTATTATAGCAGGTCTGCATCAGAAAACACAACAATGACAAATTTCAGTTTCATGTTTCACCTGTCTCTCATTTTAAGTCCCTTCCCCAACAACTGCAACTGGTTCTGATGAGAGCCGCGCTGTCCGCCACGACCACGCATATTCCGCTGATTCTGACGAAAACGTCCGCGCTGATATGGTGGCTTCTGTACGCGAGTTGTGTCCACCAGATGGAAAGTGCTTTCGTCCTCATCGTGGTAGTAAGCATACTGACTGCCACCGCCGAACTGAGACTGATACTTACCTAAGCAAACAAAGGCTCATCTGTATTGTTTTGACTAAGTAACTGCATGGAGCTGAGTCTTCTTTTGAGAAGCATTTTAAGGAAAATGAAGGTTCACTACCATGTTTGCAATAGCCCACCACTTGTTAATACCTTGAGCCAGATGAATCCAATCACACCTGCCATTGTATTTCTTTAAGACACATTTGAATATCTTCACAGTTACACCCTTGCCTTCCCAGTGGTCTCCATCACGTTTCCCCACCAAAAGTCTGGGTGCATCTGTTTTCTGCACCATAGTGCAACATGCTCTGCTCATCGCATCCTTCTTGATTTCATTACCCAACTAATATTTTACAACAAGTACAAATCATGAAGTTCCTCATTATGCAGTTTTCTCCCATCTCTTGTTACATCCTCCCTCTTAAGCACAAATACAGTAAAATCTGCAATATCTAGACACTGGATGATCTGGAAAGCTCTAATAACCAGAAACTAAAAGACCTATTGAATTTAACTATTCCATCAACTGTCATCACTGTTGCAAATACAATGATGACAAGAGTGAAATATTTGGTGCCATGTTTGTCTACACATGCACCATGTTACGTAATTAGTGTTGAAAAGGAAACACAAAGTGCAGCAGGGGAAACTGGACAGGCTACCAAGTGACAAGTTAAATGGTGACATCTATGCATGAGGTTGCTAGGCACACTAAGATACATATTAAATATAGCCTTCTAACATCCAGAATATTATAATATCCAGCAACAATCTGACCCCAGAAGTGCCAGACATCGCAACTTTTACTGTATCTCCCCCAGCACCCTATTTTTGAACTCCCTCAGCCTGCACTCTTCCATTAATGTGACACAGCCACACAGCCACACAGCCACACAACAAGCATCATCACAGTTTTGTACATTTTAAATTTGATATTCTTAGATATTAAACAGAAGACAAAAGATTCTGGACCAGATGGTAGCAAGCATGCCCTGAATTTCATCTGCTCTTAAGTTCCTAATGTATGCAATCTTGTAAAAGTTTTGTATCCTAGTTGAAGAGGAACTTAACTACAGTTGCACTTCTGGTATTACTTCACATTTGTAAGTCAGCAGCTAAGTCCGCATTTCAATTAAAATGCAAATACTGTATAAGACATAACATGTTTTGTATATCGCCCTGTAATGTCTATCCAACATATTTTTCCCTCGACTGAACGCCCAGTGACATACTCCCAGCACAAATTTGGTCTCTTGAAATGAATTCAAGTAATACAACTGACATATGTCATTAACATATGACAAAACTGCTGAATGTCAAGTGTTATCGTTTGTGTGATCATGGCTCTATTACTGAAGCTGTACAAATGTTTGGGAACAACACTAGCAATTCACAACTGCATGCATGAAGAAATTAAAAGCAAGATAACTTCAGAAAATGCCTGCTACCATTTTGTTAGAATCTTTTGTCTTCCCATTTACCATCTGAGAAGATAAAGTTTGATATATACAGGACTACAATTTTGCATGTTATTTTGTATGGTTGTGAAACTCTGTCTTTTGGTTCTTGGGAAAGGTATTTGGACCTACGAGGCAGAACGTCACAGCAGACTGGAGAAAACCGTGTAATGAGGAGTCCATGTTTCGTAGTCCTTGCCAAATATAATTAGGGTGAATAAGAGATATCAAACTGGCACGTATGGGGGAGAAGAGAAATACATACAGGGTTTTGGTGGGGAAGCCTGAAGGAAAGAGACCACTTTTCAGACTCAAGACACAGAAGAAAGAATAACATTATGATGAAATCTGCGGGCTTCTGGGGTAATTGTTTACCACACGACGCCGCGTAATACCCCAGAAGAACGCAGACTTCATCAACATCGTGGCGAAAGCCTGAAATCAACAATATGATGGGCTTTAAAGAGATAGTTTGGGAAGTGTGGATGGGATTCATCTGGCTCAGCATAGGGACAAGTGACTGGCTGTTATCTAAATAGAAATGAACGTTGAATTCCACAAAATGCTTGGAATTTCTCGACTAGCTGAAGCAGCAGTGGCTCCTCAAGGACTCTGCTTTGTGGATTTAGCTGGTTAATTAAAGATTAACAAGCATTTTCACTTGTCAGTTGGCGCAATGTAACAAACTTTAGGAAGCCAGCTGGTTCAGATGACACTTCTCACTTGTTTATTCTAACACAGCAGCACGTTAAGAGAATAAAACAAAAACCTCCATCAAATGTGGTCTAAACAGTCAACATCTTTAGGCGGGCCTACTTACACTTGCAGAGAATTGCACACAGGTCTTCATGTAAAGTGCCTGTTATGTTTGCCCAGTTTTAGCCAGAACTGTAAACTACCTGACAATTTCCCATAACAACTCTGAATGTCAAGTTTAATAAAGTTTCATTTAACAGTTCTTGAATTGCTATATGTGTGTATGGGCAGGCAGACAGAGCAATTCTAACTGAAGCTCTGAACAGATGTAAATGTGCTGCACTTCGCCCACACACTAATTTTTTCATACAATTCTCATAATAAACAGCAATTATTTCCCTAAACAGTAGTAACCAGTTGATGTTTGTAATGGAGATGCAAGTGTTTTCTGTGGAGTATGAACAGGATTTTAAATATTATTAAGATTCATTTCAGACTGGGTTAACACTCAACAAGTTGGGAAGTGTATACTCAGTGTAACAAATATGGAACGTACATTCCATTACTTCATGCCTTTAGTCTCAATCCATGAAGGTCAACACACGATGTTCTCTTGTTAGTACTGACTCTTCAGATGACACAACACAAAAATCCCATCTCAAAAACTCTAAAACTTATGGAAAAAGTCTACTGAACACAAAATGTGTGCCACTTTGCTTCACAGCTTTTGTTTCAAACAACCACTGCTTCATAAATAATAGCTGCATGCCACAACTACACCTCTGGTGCCATGTGTTGACATACTCATACAGCACAGTGGTGCCATGTAGTTTGAATAACTCATACGAGCACCACTGGTGCAAATGTGTTGACAACTCATTACAGCACCACTGGTGACACTGTGTAGAATACTAACAGCATCCATGTGACCATGTGTTGACATACTCCCTACAGGCAACCACTGGTGCCATGTGTTGACATACTATACAGCACCAGTGTGCCATGTGTTTAATACTTATGAAAGCACACACTGGTGCCATGTGTTGACATACTCATACAGCACCACTGGTTGCCATGTGTTGACAAACTCATACAGCACCACTGGTGCCATGTGTTGACATACTCATACAGCACCACTGGTGCCATGTGTTGACATACTCATACAGCACCAGTGGTGCCATGTGTTGACATACTCATACAGCACCACTGGTGCCATGTGTTGACATACTCATACAGCACCATGGTGCCATGTGTTGACATACTCATACAGCACCACTGGTGCCATGTGTTGACATACTCATACAGCACCACTGGTGCCATGTGTTGACATACTCATACAGCACCAGTGGTGCCATGTGTTGACATACTCATACAGCACCACTGGTGCCATGTGTTGACATACTCATACAGCACCAGTGGTGCCATGTGTTGACATACTCATACAGCACCATGGTGCCATGTGTTGACATACTCATACAGCACCACTGGTGCCATGTGTTGACATACTCATACAGCACCAGTGGTGCCATGTGTTGACATACTCATACAGCACCAGTGGTGCCATGTGTTGACATACTCATACAGCACCATGGTTCCATGTGTTGACATACTCATACAGCACCAGCGTGCCATGTGTTGACATACTCATACAGCACCATGGTGCCATGTGTTGACATACTCATACAGCACCAGTGGTGCCATGTGTTGACATACTCATACAGCACCAGTGGTGCCATGTGTTGACATACTCATACAGCACCAGTGGCAGCTGTCACATTTTGTGAGTTGCATTCTTAACAGTTAGGCTTAAACTGTCGCCTGGAAGATCTCAAGTTCAATTGCCAGAAAGGCCACAAGATTTTATCTTAAGCAAAAACGTCCAGACAGCCTCTGGGGCCCAGCCTGCTTCCTATTCAATGGGTACCAGGGATAAAGCAGCCAGCAGGTGAATTTTAAAATTCACCTGCCTCTAATGCTGAGGTTAAGAATGAGTGGAGCTATACCTCCCCTCTCCCCTATATGTCTTAATGGCATGCACAGGGCAACTTAGTTTATTCTTAACAGTCGAAGAAGTGGAAAACATTACTGTTAAAAGGAAATGTAAATCCTACAGTCAAAAGAAGCACAATGAAACCTGCCACCACTACGTTCTTGTGGGTCAGTTCTTAATATGGTTGAATTTCAGAGACAAGTTAAAAGTGTGATCATTAGATGGCTATCACCACAAAAGCAACCACTTTCCTAATAGCATTAATGACACCTTTGCCAAGCTGAATGTACAGTTTGAAGCAAATAAACTTGTAAAGGTTATGATAATACATCAGCTACAGTAGTGGTCTGTAACTGCTAGTTAACAACTACCAGCAGTAGTTAGTAACTACTGCTGGTAGTTGTTGTACCATAACCTAGATCTTAAGGAAACTTTACAGTAATGTAATCTATGGGGTGGGGAAAAGGTGAGAGAGAAAGAGATGAAAACAAACAAAACATGTTGAATATATTATCCCTAAACTTCGTTCTGCATGCTTTTCCATGTGACAAGTCACACCACTCATGACAACTGATACTTGAAAATTAGCTCACTATGCACATTTTCATTCAATTACATCTTACGAATTCTCTTCTGGGGAAATTCAACAGAGAGAAAAAATGTACTTACCACCTAAAAGACGATTATTAAATTAATGGCAGATATAAATAAAAATCTCTTGTAGGAATTATTTTAAAAAATTTAATACTTTCCCCTTGCCAGTGAATATACACAGAAAAGAAGTTACCCAGTGCTCTTATATCTAACAGCAAAACATTTTTTTTCTTGGTTAATGGCTCCTAAATACTACATATATTATTCAGTAGTTTTTCACACAAATCCCTTGGTATATTTTTGTTCCATATAATGATATTCTTACACGATTACCATGACTAGTTACATAAAACACGTATTTCAGAGTGGTATTATATTACATTCAACCTATGACATGTTCCACATCCTTATACTATAAAGGGGTTATTGAATGTAATTATGTCCCATTTAAATGACATTTATGAGAGTGTACAATCTGAAGTAAGCCCAGTGTTTATGCATTTCTTTCCGACTTTCATACCCATCAGGAATCCCATTTATTTACCAGATGAGCTGAATCACTAACTTACTTGTGTACTTTTTTATCCTGGAATGCCGCGCCTGTCCAATCCGATATCTGAAATCGAAGCAGTATTTACACCCAATATATTACAGAACAAGGGTTCCATATTAACATTTATATATCACAAATACAACACTAACGTGAATAACATCTACAAACTGAAAACATATGTCATTTGTCGGAGTCACACGTGGTGTACCTTTCCTAAGCGGTCTCCTTTCGAGAAAGGCTGATACGGCATATCCTTAAATTGGTCAGGCATGTCACATGGACCCCAACCAGCTGAATTATCTTGTATAATTGGTGCACTAAAATGCGAGACATCTTCCTCTGCAAACATTGTGCGTAATTACTCACAATTACACACTTCCCAAACAATATTAACTTTACACACTAACTACCTGCCTGCTGCAGCCACGGATTATTTGCACAACGGGAAAATCAAAGATGATTAGAGTAGTAGTAGTTCCGTCAGGTCGCAAGGACCCCTGGTGATCCTATTGGATTTTCTGAGCAAGATGTACAGAGTCTTGCTATCCCTTGGTCGTTTTGTTTTGTCGTTTCCTATTTTCCATGGCCTTGTAGATCAGGTCCCTCCATTGCCTTCTGCTTTACGTGGTGTCAGCCAGTCCATGGCCAGGGTTCTTCGTATTTCGTCTGTCCGTTTTGTCCTCTGTCTTCCTCTTCTTTTACTGCCGTCTGTCAATCCAAACATCAAATCCCTTTTCCAATGGATCTGACGTGCGCATTATGCGTCCGAAATATTTCAATTTGCCTATTACAGCTAAGGTTTCTAGGGAGTGCTTGGGCTTAATTTGATTAATCACCGATTCATTTGTCTTTCTTGCTATCCATGGTATTCTGAGCATTCTTCTCCACGTCCATAGCTCGAAGGCATCTAGCTTCCTTTTGTATGTTTTCTTTAACGTCTAGCTTTCACATCCATACAGCACTGCTGGGAAGACTATTGTCAGCACTAACTTAACTTTTGTGTTGGTCGAAACTCCCGAGTCTTTCATATTTTTTGTCAATTGTGCCATTCCTGCTTGGCCGAAGCTTATTCTTCTCTTGATCTCGTCATGGATATAGCCGTTATTGATGATGAGAGCCCCTAAAAACTTGTAGCTTGTTACTATCCTTATTTCTTCGCCGTCTGCTAATATGTTTGCTTGTTCCCCAGTGCTCATTACTCTGGTTTTCCTTATGTTCAGTTTAAGGCCCGCCATTACGCTACTGATTTTGACCCTTTTTATCAGTTGGACCATATCGGCCTTGTTTTCTGCTAGAAGAGTTGTATCATCTGCGTATCGTAGGTTGTTTTTTTTCGTCCCCCTATTTTGACACTGCTTCAATCTCTTCTAACCCGCTGTTCTTATGATGTACTCGCTGTAAGATTAAAGAGGTCCGGAGATAAAATACAGCCTTGTCTTTTTGGTACGTGCCATCCCAGTTTTCTTCCTAAACGGTCTCAAAAGTACTCTTCACTCCGTCAACACAACTTTATTATTAAATAATCTCATTTGTTTACGATATTAATCACGTGTTCGGATTTTTGGTAAAGCCGTCCCCAGGCTAACTGCTATAAAAGTATATGATAGTAGCCTTATATCGTTACATCGAATCAATGAAGTAGTGCGTAGCGTAGTATCATTGTGGTCTATACCAGGGATTACCTCTGATCCAAGTTCCATACATACATAAGCTCTAAGCCATGGGTCAAACGTGTATACCACGGATCGGAGAACGTTTACTTGTGGATCACACAGCCATGCTGTGGCAATCTGTGGGTAACAGGTTCACCGTGATACGCGCTTTTGGATGTGGTGATGATCGTGTGCCAGGGCTGGTGATTTCGCGAACGTTAGTGAGAGTTGTGGATAACACATTATGTGTCTACTTTTCAGTGTACATTTTGTTGAGGTATGCTGCTCGGACTAAACAAAGTGTCTCCGTAATACTGTTACCTTTATACTGCACTGTACAGGGTCACATCCTAGCCTACACCAATTTTCGTGTTCACTGTCATGAGAACTGCAGTCTCACACAGTAATATTTGAATTATGCACATGAATTGACATGTTTAGCATTTCCGTGATCTGGTTATGTAACTGGCAAGCAGTACGTGTAACTCAATAATTTAATGTAATCGTTAATACAAGTAGCTCTTTGGTTGGTATAGCGACTTGCCATGGGCTGCACGGTCTAGGGTTTGAACACGGTGGGGGCGAGATTTGCCCTACCCGTCCAGACCGGCCCCAAAGCCCACCCAGCCTTCTGTACAATGGGTACTGGGTTCCTTTCCCAGGGGTAAAATGGCTGGGACGTGGCTTTAACCACCCACCCCCATCTAGTGCAGAGGTGAAAGAAAGAGTAGAGCTATACCTCTGCTGCCACCGCTGGGTTCATGGCCTGTTACTGGGTGAACTTTACCTTTACATGTAGCTCCTGTTTTATGCCTTTTTTCTCTCCAATGCCCCTTGCCAATTTGTACCACTCCTCAATTTGCACCTTCTCATTTTCAATTTAACATGCTTTGGCTGTCCTGTGCTGTTGCATGCTGACAGAGTTGTAAAGGTTATGAGAGTGAATTTAATCATCCATGACAGTGACAATATAGAACCTGTACGATCAAGTGACAAGTGTACACAAGTTGTTTACAATTCCTTTTCACTTCACATTCATTCTGCAGTCTGTCTTACGACAGGTTCGTGGCCTCTTCCAAAGCGAGTTCTCCACAGGGTGCGATCTAGTGCTTCCTCTTTCAATTTCCAGTATCTTCTCTTTTCCTTAAGGTCATCCAGTAGCTGCTTATGTCTTCTCCCTCATCTTCCTGTCATTTCTATCCTTCTTTCTAACTTTCCTTGAATCATGTTTCACTTGACACAGGCTAAAAATTAATATTAATTGTTTATTTATATATTAATATCAGTAACAATAATAATATAATAAATACATGCACATATACTGCATATGAACAAGCTGTCATTGGTATGATTGCCCATAACCCATACTTAGTCCATTATTTTTTATGGGGAATATTATTTTTGATTTAAGCATACTTTTTCAGGAACACAACTAGGGCATAAAACAAGGGCTATTTCTATTGTATATAAACTACATTGTTTATCAAATGATGGGCTTGCTTTGGGTTTCTATTGTAGTGGTTAAATGTTTGGACATTTCAGAGGATTGTGGTATGGGTGGAGGGGGCTGCTGGAGTTGTGTAGGGCAGTTTGAGGGAGTTCTGTCAATCACAGTTAACATTTCCAAGAATGGCTGCAGATCGCTTACTTCAGTACCGATGCCCATAGCACAATCAGACTCAGTGGTTACCCATCCAAATGCTAATCCCATCCAGTGCAGCTTAACTACAGGCAGAGATCGCACCACAACCAATGTCCACATCTGCCACTGGCAGGGCCTGAAAAAAAGTCAGTCTTGGAAGTCTTAACTCCCATTCACCCAGGACAATCCTGCCCTCTCTAGCCACAGGCTGAACTACTTCCTGTGTAACTGATACATTTTCTTCCACTGCATCACTTAAACCACCACATTCCCCCTGTAGATGGAGGTAGTATGTACCTCCAGAATGTCTGAACATGCAACATTTAACCATTACACAGTGCAGAAACCTAAAAGACAGCGTTCATTTGATAAACAGCTGCTGTGAAAACCTGAGAACTTATACACTATTTATCTTATATCTTTACATTTTCTGTTTACTTTGTTCCCTGTAGTAGAAAAACTAATGGCTATTCATCATATAATCACAAAAGGCTGTTAAAGTGTGTTGAACTTCATGCTGCATAATTGATACTGCAATTACTCAACATATACTTACTTTCCAGATTCCATTCATGGACTGAGACATGCTGAGCCACTCTTGCAAATTGCTGGGCATCTTTAGCAAAAACTGAGAGCAGTTTGACTATCACACGAAGTTTGGCTTTTGAGAATTCCAAAATGATCTCTTGCAGGAGGTCTGAAAGAAATTCTGTAAGAAGTTTGGTAAAGATGACCACGAATGTCACAAGTAGTAATAAAGAAAAGCAAACAAACAAGAAGCACGTTCCAAAGAGAAGGAAGCTGAATGACAACCTAAATGCTGATAAAATTTTACAGTCATCAAGTATTGGCAGCAGAACCCCTACTTTTGGCCTGAACAGGTTAAAAGACAGTTTCTTTGATGTACCATGTGAAGACCTGGCTAAGAGACTTCTTGGTAAAATTCTAGTTAGGCGAGTAAATGATGGAACAGTTCTTAAAGGTCGTGTTGTGGAGACGGAATGTTACCCTGGTGGTGAAGACAAAGCTTCTTGCTCATACAATGGAAGGATCACAGAAACGATTAAAGCTGTATATATGAAGCCAGGAACAGCTTTTGTGTATGTAACATATGGAATGTATCACTGCATCAACATTTCTAGTCAAGGTTTGTGTAGCTATCAGAATACAGTCAATCCTCGCTATCCCCGTGTTCGCTCATTCGCGCGAAAGAAAGTGTAACCCATTTTTTTCCATTCACGGGCACGGCCATGCTTAGCAGGCAAAAAACGCCTACCGCACAACATAGCAGATGGGCTCCAGCAAGGAGAGGCTGCTTCCTTGTTCTCGCGGCTCTCGTTTTTTATTATTTTTGTAGTTAATAATGGCATCAAAGCGTAGTGCAAGTGCAAGTGAAAAAGTTCTGTATTCACGTTTTTCGTATTCACGGGGTTTTCTAGGAACCTAACCCCTGCGAATAGCTAGGATTGACTGTATATGCATTTTGCTTCATTTACACTACACACAAAAGGAGGCAAGTCCTTTAAAACAGTGTCAATATCATACTTGGCTGTGTGACTGCTATATTCACAAACATCTCATTCACGATTGTAACTCCAGGCAACAGAGCACTTTTTGAGAAGCTAATACAAACTCCGCTTTTCAAGAAATTCCCATTTTATGGAACCCAAAATGTTTATTACCATGTTCAAAAGAACCCACTACTTGCCCCAATCCTGAGCCAGATTAATACAGTCCATATCCTATTTCTTAAAGATCCATTTTAATATTATTCTCCCTTCTATTCCTGCCTTTCAAGGCGTCTTTTTCGTTCAGGTTTCACCACCAAAACCCTGTAAGTACTTCTGTTCTCCCCCTTGCATATCACATGCCCTACCAATCTTATCCTGTTTGTCATGTTTCAAAGGCACTACATTCCTTCAAAACATTGGGATCTAATTACGCAGTGATGCAACATTCTATCCCAGCAGAATAGAGAATCCTCAGCTACACTGCTGTGCAAACCTTAGAAGTTACGTTAGTATGTTTACCCTTCACAATCTTCAGTCTTTAGGAATATACTTATACAGAACCTGTTTCTTTACCTGTGCCTGATTATAAGATGATCCCCCATATTTAAGATGATGTTTTAAGAAAAATTTATCATTTTATAGTTGGTTGAGGCACTGCACTAAAAGCCGGAAGGTCACGGGTTCGATTCCCGATGGTGTCATTGAAATTTTTCATTGACATAATCCTTTCTGTAGCACTATGGCCCTGGGGTCGACACAGCCTCTAACATAAATGAGTACCAGGAATATTTCCTGGGAGTAAAGGCGGCCAGTGCATAGGGCTGACAACCTTACCACCTTCATGTGCCGATTGTCTATAAATCTGTGAGCCTCAACCTCCTGGAACCCTAAGGGTCTGTCCAGGCCTGTAATGGGATTGCTTTACCTTTTACAGTAGTTATGACCTTACTATACATGCAGTTATATCCATAGTACAGCTTTTTTAAACATGGAACTGAGTACAGCAGAGTAGGGGGTCATTGTAGGTCACTGCAGCAACTGGTGTCTGTTCTGTGGCCTGCATTAATGGAGAGATTGCTGCAGAGCAGCACCACTCTGAGCAGGTTCATGGATTCTGTGCATGGGTTCAGCTTGATACCCTGTACAAAACATTTTACAGCAACCCTGTCATATTTCAGTTTCTTTACTGCCTCCTTCACATAGTATTCAACAGTGCTGCTTTTCAGGGCCAACACAGTATTCTCAGGCCCTTCCCACTACCACCCTACAGGCTTGCCACACCGACCATTTGCTACCCACCTCGACTATACCTGTGTAATACACACTTTTTTCCTGTGTGGCCATTGGACTGCTTGATCCTGAAGGTTAAGGCTCTACGATCATTGAAACATCAGAACTGACACACAGTCACATCCTAGAGTACTTGAATCATCACAGTCACAACCATGAGAACTCCACGTCACAAATTTACACTTTCATTTAACAAATTTCAGGTGCTGGTGCAGCTGTCTTGTTGCGTGCGCTAGAACCCCTGGAGGGATTAGACTTCATGCAGCTGGAGAGACAGAAACGCAGAAAGACTACTTCAACAGCTGCCATGAAACATAAAGAGCTGCAAGCCCACGACTTGTGTAATGGTCCAGCAAAACTGTGCATGAGTTTCAGCATTACTAAGTCATTGTGTAATGAACAAGACCTGACGGTATGGGATGGAATGTGGATAGAGGACGACGAGTCAAAGGAGGAGGCGCTGCATATTGTGACATCGCATCGAATTGGAATTGATTCAGTCGGTGCTCAATGGGCATTGAAGCCTTTTCGTTTCTATCTACTGGGGAATTCGTCTGTCAGTCGCAGAGATGAAGCCAAGGAAAAGACATTCAGGGAATAACAAAATGCTTTCTTTAGTGAACAAATTGAAGTTTTCGTTCTATCTCAGGAATCATGTTGGGATGAGTGAATATTCACATATTTGTGTTGTAAGTAATTTTAACTGAAGGTGTAATATTTTGCACTTACTTTATGCAATTTATATCGTTATATCACTGTGATGGACCTTGTAACAATGGGTTTACTGCACCCAATGCTGGAGCAGCGTTGAATGCACCTTCAACCTTTCCGTCTTACTGCCTTTTCCCCTCCCTCCATCCTTGTGTTTGCTTCACAGGTACCTTGGTCTTGGTGCTTGGCGCCTGCCAGAACAATGTCAGTGTCAGAATGTGACGCCCGAGCAGGCCACTGGACCAGAAGGCAGGTGGTCACCATGACACGTGATTGTGTCATCTGTTTGGCGGAGTCCCAGGCGTTGCATCCCGCAAGACAAGACGTACATTTGTGTTACCTTCTTATTGCATTCAGTTGTCAAGCTGTGTGTAACTGAACAACAGTCCGCTGGTCACACAATACACTACAGCCAGTCCCTGTGGTCACACAATACACTACAGCCAGTCCCTGTGGTCACACAATACACTACAGCCAGTCCCTGTGGTCACACTATAACTACAGCCAGTCCCTGTGGTCACACAATACACTACAGCCAGTCCCTGTGGTCACACTATACACTACAGCCAGTCCCTGTGGTCACACAATACACTACAGCCAGTCCCTGTGGTCACACAATACACTACAGCCAGTCCCTGTGGTCACACAATACACTACACCCACTCCATCGCAAGAGCCTCTCCATGTGTGAATGCTCAACTGCGGTGCTAAGGAGTACAGTAGTGCCTTGATTTTTGTGAATGTCCTGTGGTCACCCATTTTAATACCACTGTTTTGACCCTTTGTAACTGGTTCAGACGCACTGGGATAAAGACCACTTGGCTGGCAAGTCTGTCTCCCCCACCTTCCTGCTATTGCACACATCTTTTTAACCTTAGTCAAACCCCATCTTTCACTAAGTCAGGGTGACTTCTCTTATTGTTTATGGAATAAGATTCTTCTTCTATCATTTAATGTATTTTATGCTTCCAAAAAATTGTATTTTATTAAAAATAAGTTTTCATGCTGTCTGAGCTTTTTGAGGTTGTTATGTTATAAATTCTAAAAGGTTCTAACGACGGTATGTAACATTGAGAACTAATTGGTTTCTGGACTTTGTCCATCGTCTGGAAATCTAAAATCACAACGTTTTGGAAGCTGGATCTGCTTCCGTCCTCAGGTGAAGGGGGAGGGAGACACCTACTCTGTTGGGTCCCTTAGACTGAGCTAATCCAGTGATTGAGGTTAGCTCATCTAAGGGACCCAACAGAGTAGGTGTCTCCCTTACCCTTCACCTGAGGATGGAAGCAGATCCAGCTTCCGAAACGTCGTGATTTTAGATTTCCAGATGATGGACAAAGTCCAGAAACCAATTAGTTCTCAATTATTATGTTATGTTTTTGTATCTGAACTCAAATAGGCATTGTACATTGAATATGTATTCTGATGTAATGTGACGGTGTTATTGCTCTCAGTCACAGCACATCAAGACTACTTACTTGAAATAAACACAGCAAGAGGCTTCAATCCTTGAAATTCATCAGGGTTTAAAAAATCTGATCTTAATCACCATTTTTAGCCAAACATAAAATGTAATTTTAAATTAACCTGATCAGAGAGTAAAATGAGGTGCAAACTGAAAATCATGCTCCTGTCTAACAAATAAGGAACAAGCCACATACAGTAAATCCTCGCCAATCCGGTCACAGTTAATCCGGATCGACAAATGTGAAAAATTCTATTCACAGTCGAGCACATGCTTTAAAAGACACATGGGAGTCAGGAAGGTAGATGAGTCACTCTGCGCTGATGGCAGCACAGAGAGAGACGGAACATACATTACATTGCTGCCTAGTTGTGCTTACTATTCAGTACTTTTGTTGACTCCTGAGTCGGACGCTATTGCTTATAACACTTCATTAGCGCCTCTGACAGAGGAAGAAATTGCTGCAGATGTCATTAAGGCTTCTACTATGGAAGAAGGATCAGATAACAATCTAGATGAGCCACAAGAATCTAGTTAAAAAGAAACTTCTTTGCTCTGCAAGAGATGGCACTGATGCAGTAATCAATTATGTGGGCTCTTCAACAAATCAAGAATTGCAGGCATATTAAGAACACCTAAGAACTGTGAGGGAGATCCTAATTAATGAGCAGCAGCAGAGATCTGCTCAGAAAAAACTTGACAGTTTCTTCAAACCTGTATTATTACGTTCAATTTCTGAGTGTTGTAACAATGAATAAATGTAAGTATTGTGTCTTTTCTTTAGTATTTAAATAAAGGTTCTAAAGTGATATTTTTTATTTATTTTGATATTTTGTAAATTAATACAAGGTATTTAATTACAAGATCAGCACTACCTGTACCATTAAATTTTCCATGTATAGGCATTCTAAGTATTTTTTGTCCTTTTAGGGCTATCTTTTGCTTTGCTAATCTGGATTATCGCTTAATCAGGATGACCTCTCCCCCAAATTAATCCAGATTATGGAGGTTTTACTGTACTTCCATACTTTAAAATCAGTTAAAAGTTTTTTACTCCGTAATACAAATATGTGTACCTGTATTTTTCTGTTGCCAGACAAATTTATTACCATTTAGTAATTTTAAGTCTCCCAGAATGTTCAATGTCACAGTAACAAGATTGTTATATAAAAAATTCTTTACAGTACAAAACTTACATACTCAGCCTTGTAGAAGATGATGGTGTCACATCTGCACCTTCCCTGTAACACAAGACAAACGGTTTGCATTATAAAAGTCTTTGTGTTCTACTTATTTCGAAAGAACCTGGTTTGAATCCTGGCCACCACTAGCTGTGTTTACACACTGCATCACTGAGATTGTCATTATTCCTTGTGTGTTGGTAACAGTGCATCATATGCTATATACAAGGTTGTACTTAATGAGAAAGATACCGTATTTACCTGCAAATGAGATGACCTTGTCCACAATCTTCAGTTGTATACGAAAGTACATAGAATGTGATGAACTTTGTGCACATTTGTAAGGTGATCACCATTTGGCATATGGTGAATTTGTGAAAATTTTTCATCTTGTTTGTGGGCAAATATGGTAGTTAACGAGTTCAGACTGTAGTCTGGTAAGTGGGCACCAATGTTTTGAACGAGCATACTGCCACCACTTTACAGTATAAAGTGAGTACTTCGTTTCACCAGCCATTTATTACTGCCCCTACTGTGGGTTGTGCTGCTTTACCCCTGTGTGCACTGAACAGGAGACTGGGTGGGCCCCAAGGTACTCTGGACATCTGCTGTAGCAAAAAATTTCTTGCCCTTCCAAGGAATCAAACACCAGACTGTCCAGTCCATAGCCCAGTCACTATACCGACTGAGCTACCCTGGTCCCCATTGGTTAAACATACAGTAAGGAATATTACTTTTCTATTAGTTTGACTTCACTGTCAGTTAATATATTTGAATAAACTTGACTATAATTGCCATTTGTGAGTTCCAACAAAGTAAAGAAATCATAATAAATATTTGATCTGAGATGAACGCTTGGACTGACGTCATCTGGGTTAGTGGCATTTCAGAACATACAGCTTCCATATTTAAGAGTTCTTCCCTGAAGATGGAGGCATATGTTGCTCCACAACATTGGTACCCACATGACTACGAACTGAGGCAGACTCAAAACCCTAAATCGGCTACACACGTTTGTAAACTTGCACTCTTCACTGGCCTTAAAGACTGCATACTGCAGACACACACATGGTACTGTAAAGCTGATGTCTCACTGTAGCTGTAAAGTGTTACGGACTGTACTTTGTTAATCATATAGTATAGTGAAACATGTCTGAAATAAAGTTGTACAGCTTAAATCAATTCACTTAAAAAATATGTATCATTTGACTGTAACGTACAAAAATGCAACTGTAAGATCTGAGCTTTTCATAGTTGTGTTACTTGAATATTCAAGTCCTCTAGGATTTGACGCTGTGTTGTTGAGCGAGTAATTCCTGACATTTCAAAATGACCGTAGTGCCTTCATTGTCAGATGCAAGTAGACATCTTTGGCTGTTTTACCCTGATGATAAAGGGACTATAATTCTGTGAAACAGTGGCAACCACTCATCCAACAACACGGTGACACCCCAGAAGACTTGTCCAACATTATCAGTCAAGAAGCTGGCACAATGCTGCAGTGAGAACCACTTGGCCACATTACTTGCTAGCTGCACTGCCCAGCACAGTACACAGCTGCTGTTGGCATGGCGTGGTTATGACCACATTACTTGCTAGCTGCTGTTGGCATGGCGTGGTTATGACCACATTACTTGCTAGCTGCTGTTGGCATGGCGTGGTTATGACCACATTACTTGCTAGCTGCTGTTGGCATGGCGTGGTTATGACCACATTACTTGCTAGCTGCTGTTGGCATGGCGTGGTTATGACCACATTACTTGCTAGCTGCTGTTGGCATGGCGTGGTTATGACCACATTACTTGCTAGCTGCTGTTGGCATGGCGTGGTTATGACCACATTACTTGCTAGCTGCTGTTGGCATGGCGTGGTTATGACCACATTACTTGCTAGCTGCTGTTGGCATGGTGTGGTTATGACCACATTACTTGCTAGCTGCTGTTGGCATGGCGTGGTTATGACCACATTACTTGCTAGCTGCTGTTGGCATGGCGTGGTTATGACCACATTACTTGCTAGCTGCTGTTGGCATGGCGTGGTTATGACCACATTACTTGCTAGCTGCTGTTGGCATGGCGTGGTTATGACCACATTACTTGCTAGCTGCTGTTGGCATGGCGTGGTTATGACCACATTACTTGCTAGCTGCTGTTGGCATGGTGTGGTTATGACCACATTACTTGCTAGCTGCTGTTGGCATGGTGTGGTTATGACCACATTACTTGCTAGCTGCTGTTGGCATGGCGTGGTTGCTGCTAGGCCCACCTTAGAATGGCCAGACAGCACTATACCCTTTCAAAAACATTTGCTCCACTGGGAGTACATTCACGGCTTTAGTCACTGAACAATTTTGAAATGGACAGCAAACGCTTGGTGGTGTTTCCCTCTTCAATCCTACACCAACATCTAACAAGTAATCTGGTCACTAATGGCCTCACAAACCCAGAAAAACACTAAACTATTTAAAGGCCGTAACATCTTCAAAGAACTTTCTGTTATGGATGTTACAAACACAACTCTAGCCAGAGGAGTGGCATAGGTAGGGAGGTTTGCAAAATTATACGTAGACGACATGCATGAAATAACAGTTTTATAAAAACAACTAAACATGCGCTGTGCAACAGAACAGTCTGATTCCCTCAGTTTATGTTTCTTGATTTGATGCCTTTCTGTTTACCTTGCTTTGTTTCATAGGAATGACTATGAAGGCCCATTGGTAGTATTCAGGAAAATGGTAAGAAGTCATGTATGGAATGTGAGTCACATAATACTATGTGGGTTCAAAAAGTAAATGTGGAGATTCCTGTCTTGTGAGATGTGATGCTGTGTTGTTAGGTATGTAGTTGTTAGGTATGTAGTTGTTAGGTGTGTAGTTGTTAGGTATGTAGTTGTTAGGTGTGCAGTTGTTAGGTGTGCAGTTGTTAGGTGTGTAGTTGTTAGGTATGCAGTTGTTAGGTATGTACTTGTTAGGTATGTAGTTGTTAGGTATGTAGTTGTTAGGTATGTACTTGTTAGGTATGTACTTGTTAGGTATGTAGTTGTTAGGTATAGTAGTTGTTAGGTATGTACTTGTTAGGTATGTAGTTGTTAGGTATGTAGTTGTTAGGTATGTACTTGTTAGGTATGTAGTTGTTAGGTATGTACTTGTTAGGTATGTACTTGTTAGGTATGTACTTGTTAGGTATGTAGTTGTTAGGTATGTAGTTGTTAGGTATGTACTTGTTAGGTATGTACTTGTTAGGTATGTAGTTGTTAGGTATGTAGTTGTTAGGTATGTACTTGTTAGGTATGTAGTTGTTAGGTATGTAGTTGTTAGGTATGTACTTGTTAGGTATGTAGTTGTTAGGTATGTAGTTCCTGATGTTTCCAAGGACTGCAGCAGTCCAAGAAGCTTATTCTTAATAACTGCTTGACTCTGAAGAGGAACGCATCACAATCTTTTGACATGTGAGGAACTACATGCGCAGTGACGCAGCGTCACATTCCCAAAGGCTGGAATCATCAGCAATACCACAGCTTGAATGCCAAATCTCATATAAAAAAGTAATGCAGCCAGTTATTGTAAAACAAAGCAGACTGTCATAATACAAAATTTTTGTGAGCAATAATTGTTTGTAATGAAACCTGACACTGTACAAGAAGACAAGAACTCTCTCTCTCTCCTGTAGAGAAAAAAACGTGATTTCAGTAAGTCTGAATGTGCTGAATTTTAATCAGAATATGAAAATGCTGTATCACCATTTTCAAGGCAAAGGGAGAAGGTTAACATACAATATGGCATAAAATACCAGCCAGATATGGTGCAGTCTTTCAACCAGTCAGTGCAAGACACTAAGTGAGTGACAGTTGCTGACCTGAGCACTGCGGCTATCAATGGGATGTGACAAGCTGTCCTGCTCAGGGACATGGCATTGACCAACAACTGCATGCTTGCACCCCTCGAATTAAATATTTGTGAACTGTTCCGCAAGTTCATGTTTTCCAAAGAAATCATGAATGTAATTTTTGAAACAAAATACAGTACAAGGTGACAAAACCTTTTTTTTTGGGTAATACAGTAAAACCCCGATTTAATGTTCCCGCACTTAGTGAAATCCCGGATTTAGTGATGATTTTTTCACGTCCCGACAATAGCTCCACCTAAAAACAATGCACCTCCATTTAATGAAAACCTCGATTTAGTGTAATATATTCTAATCCCCCAGCAATTCATTAAATAGGGGTTTTACTGTATGTTGATGATCTGTCTGTAAAAGTTGCCTGCAGTGAGATCACAGAGGTATACACAAAGGATAAATCAGTGTTGTACAATTTGATAAAGCGTAATGTGTTCACATATATGAACGTAAAAACACAGAAACTTGAAACCGCATGACAGTGGATGCAGTACAATGTCATGAAGCAGTCTAAAACGTAAATATGCTGAAAATAAAATGGAGAACAAATTTAAGTACACCAAATACAAAGACTTCTAATGAGACTGTTGCTATGAATAAGAACAAAGGTGAAAGGAAAACCTACAGAGAAACATCAGACTTGCATGAAACGCAAGCACAGGTAACACACAGCATGCCCTGTGCCATCCCACAACAACAAACATAGGTACCAACACTTCCTGTGCCAGCCGATTCCAACAAATATAAATATGGTACACAGCACAAACTGTCATTCCATACAGCAGACATCATCAAACTCGCCTTCAAATGACTTTGTGTATAAAAAAAATGGCCACAAAAAGCTTGATGAAAAATTCAGGGACCTCTGATCTACAGGAACACTGTACATGCAGTTCTGAAATTGCTGGTCGTCAACTGTGATGCTCGCACTATATTAGGGTAGGAATTATCAAACTGAATTCCTGAATTGACTGTAAAGTACGGTAAAACTAAACCGCAACAAAATTAGTAAAGCATTGCTAGCAACTCAAATTTGTTAACACATACACTGAGAAAAAAGAGGCAGGCAGGCACGCAGGCATCAATCAGGTCAGATCTGGCCTACCCATCGATGTGCATCTCCCTGCCCCCACGATCACTATCCTTCAGGTTCGGATACAATTTCGCAATGCTACCACCTCCTGCTGTAGCCTCTCCAGCAAGTCTTCCAGCAAACTCCTGCCTCATTTCACGGGATCGCTGTTCTGCACTGGTTCGACTGATCCAAATGTCCAAAACTGTTCTTGGTCCAGAATAGATGCTTCCACCAGCAATGGGTCCGGACCGGAGGAGAGACGATCTGGATGGAACAGAAGGGGGTGTGGTTATGGATATGGGAGGGGGTGACATGGGGGAATCTGTTGTTGCCCGAATGACGCTCACACGCGGTACGTAGTCACTCGACGTCTCGTTGAATTTACCAAACCTTTAAAAAGATAAAGGGAAATCAAGAAAGTTGTAAAATATGTTTTTTATATAGAAAACTAGCGTACAGCCTCAAAAGTTTGTGTTTGGGATTCTGACCTTACATGTTCACCATTTTAATACCGTTATTCTGATAAATTGGGATGAGACCACGTGGCTGGCTGGTCGGCTTGCCCCACTCTCCTGTTACTGCACAGATTACTCTCAGCTCAGTCAAGCTCTGTCTCTTATCAAGTGCGGTTGACCGTTTTCATGTTCCATAACGTCAGTGTAAAAGTATGGTTGTGCATTGTTATTATTATTATTATTATTATTATTGTTATTATTAAAATAACTAACTAACTAACTCCATGTAGCACAGTCCTTCTTGAGAAGCTAGCAGGTCCTCAGCTAGTCAAGAAATTCCCCGCGTTTTATGGAACCCGAAGGTTCATTACCGCACTCACAACAGCCCGCCACCTGTCACTATTATTAAAATAAACTTTCATAATATCTATGCTTTTGAGGTAATTTTATACCTTTATTACTGGTATTTCGTAAGTTCTTGGAACCAAACAGGCGTGTGTTTAAGACTGCTGCATATCATGGTTTCCGACTATAACTGTTTATTCCATCTGTATGCACTTGCCAGAACAGTGTGTTGCACTGTATCAGTTGGCTACACTGCATAATGCTGGTCAGTACAGCCTTTGTGATGTGACACTGTGCACTTGGTACATAAGGCATCCACTGCCTCTATCTTTGAAGGGCAGACATCGCTCAAGATGGAGGCAGCACGGTACTCAGAAACTTTGGCATGTGTCTACTGAGCCACACAGCGTCACGTCACACCTCCACCTGATGACTGCATCACAAACCGATTTCACAGCACGATATCGCCATCTGAAACTGCTTCTTACTGATCCCAGAGTTGTGAGCTTACACAAAGTGATGCCGACTGCCATCATGTAACGATAAGAGGTAACGTTATCCCTGTTCATGCTATGAAGCCATAACGGGGGAGTACAAGTATAGCTTCAATCATTCTTAACCTTAGCACTAGATGGAGGTACATGGTCAGCTTTCTGCCCTAGCCACTTTATGCCTTGGGAAGGAACCCCTGGTACCCACTGTATAGGAATCTGAGTGGGCCCCAGAGGCAGTCTTGATGCATTGGAGACAAGACCTCTTACTCCTGCCAGGAGTTGAAGCCTGGACTATTCAGTCCTCAGCCTGATCACTGCACTGACTTTGCTATCCCAGCTCACAAGAATATAAGTGGTACAGAGAAAGAGGGAAAAGAGTTCACACATATCATTAATCCCTGATGATGCCAATTGAGATCAGTTGAAGCAGTATGCATTACAGTAATATGGAATAGCCTACTGGTCAGCTACATACAGTTAATATATGATGACATAATGAAATGTTTACAGCCAGAACTAGATAGAATATCAAGCACATGACATAGCTATGGCCTTACTGGTCCAACTCTCGCAGTGCCTGGTCCAGTTCCACTTTATCGTCCTTCTTCTCATCATCAGTCTTGTTCCGACACTCCAGCAGACAATTCAGGACTCGATTGTGCTGATCTGTGCGGCAGTTGGCACGCAGGAACGTTTCAAGCTCAGTCCACATTATGCGGTACTGTTCCTCCCTAGCATGTAAAGATCCAAACTGTTGATCATTTGATACACTATACACTGGGAAGTCATTTTTGTATCTATCAACCACACCAAAGCTACATGACTATAAACAAATCCTGATAGCCAATGACAGAAGCTAGGCATGTGGGTAACAAGAAAGCTAGTTGCTTTTACTATCACACCATGTAAATCCACATAATTATATCTATTCTGCTTGCAAAGGATTTCAGAATCATTTCATTACAAAATTATGAAGGATGTTCAATATGTAATATTCCATGGGTCTTAAATATTAAATGACAAGTCATTACATCATTAAATATAGCTCATTTATTGCTCTGTGTACATATCTACATTCTCAGAAATAATCCCTGAGCCCACTGATGCATTTTTCATACCTTGGCATATGTTTCAAAATTCTGTCAGGGAACAAACTGGGCACTTGCATTCACAGCCATTCACAAACAGCCATTTCCACTCCCTCATGTCTGTGGAATATACCACAGTGGGACAAATGCATCACTGTGCTAAGGGATTACGTTTAACAATAATGATACTCCAGTGCAATAAATGAGCTGCAGTAAACGTTGCAATGGCCACTCATTTAAGTTGTGACCTAGGAACTTCAGTTATTGAACAGCCCTCGTAGAAACAAAGAAGACGCACCGTTTGGGTCCCTTGCCTCTTTGACCCATATTTGGCATCTGCAGGGGCTCATGCTTTGTTTCCAAGGTAATAAGACTGTATATGACCTGCTTACACTGGACCACCTCTTCATCCGTCATTTCCTCTTTCACCAGAAGTGCTGGCAGAGGATCAATGTACTGCGTAAAAGAGAAAGAAACACTTTCTTTATTGTGTTAGTTAACAATGCTGTCAATTGCTAAGATTACACAACATCAGTGACAGAGCATTGATGGAATGACACTGACAGGGCAAAACCGTCCCCAGTGCCACCTTGTCCACCACAAATCTGACACGAATGAAAGAAACACTGGTACATGTATCAATAATATCATTCACTTAATAAGAAAGTGATCACTTCATTTTAGGCATTTCTCAAAAAGGGACAATTCAACATTATTCGTGCCAAACAGAAACAATATGATCATACTGTGTGTGTACATAAATACATATATATATGATCATACTGTGTGTGTACATAAATACATTATATATGATCATACTGTGTGTGTACATAAATACATATATATATGATCATCCTGTGTGTGTACATAAATACATATATATATGATCATACTGTGTGTGTACATAAATACATATCTATATATATGAACATACTGTGTGTGTACATAAATACATATATATATGATCATACTGTGTGTGTACATAAATATATATATATGTTCATACTGTGTGTGTACATAAATACATATATATATATGATCATACTGTGTGTGTACATAAATACATATATATATATGATCATACTGTGTGTGTACATAAATACATATATATATGATCATACTGTGTGTGTACATAAATACATATATATATGATCATACTGTGTGTGTACATAAATACATATATATATGATCATACTGTGTGTGTACATAAATACATATATATATGATCATACTGTGTGTGTACATAAATACATATATATATGATCATACTGTGTGTGTACATAAATACATATATATATGATCATACTGTGTGTGTACATAAATACATATATATATGATCATACTGTGTGTGTACATAAATACATATATATATGATCATACTGTGTGTGTACATAAATACATATATATATGATCATACTGTGTGTGTACATAAATACATATATATATGATCATACTGTGTGTGTACATAAATACATAATATATGACAAAATGTAATTCTAACAATGTCTCAGTAACCACTCTCACACTGTATTTCTTTAAGATCTTAACATTATCTTTAGATCTCTGCATAAGTGTCCTAAGTGTTCTCTTGTTTTCAGTTTTCCTGACTAATTTCTCATCTTTCCTATGCATGCTACATGTCTGCCATTTCATCCTCCGACATTGGATCAATATAAGGAACAATAAATGTACAGAAATGTAAATAACTATGATCATCAAGTATTCCCATCATCTGTGACAAATTCATGCAAGACAAAAACTTTAAGGAATATCCAAATACTGTAATTACCCAAATATATCCTTCACAATTTCCAATTCTCATGAAAATACCTATAAAGAATGTGTTTAACTTCATGCACAATTACGAGGTAATGCTACCCCCTTCCCCGTTTTTCAGGTGAAGACCTACGGAAAATTATGTGTTGTCTTATAATAGGGTAAACATGATATTATAGAAGCACCCACAGCCACTGTCGGCTGACAGTAGCCACTCCTGCTGTTTTAGTCTTATGTACAGAAACAAGACACGGCCTCTTCTGAACTTTCACGTTCCATAAAAAGCACAGAATTCTTTCTTTGGCTCATAACAATTAGTTCTTCCATATTATTAGTTATACTGTGGCTGCTGAAAGATGGTGAGGATGATAAAATACTGATAGTAAAAATACAAAATAACCTCAAAAAGGGGATCAAAATTTATTTTTAATAAAACACAAACAATTTCTGGAAACATAAAATACATCAAACGACTGAGGAAGAGTCTCATTTTGTAAAGCGCGAAAACAGCCAACCTCACTTAATAGAAGACAGAGCTTGACTGAGCTGAGAGTGATCTGTGCAGTAGCAGGAGAGTGGGGCTTGACTGAGCTGAGAGTGATCTGTGCAGTAGCAGGACAGTGGGGCTTGACTGTGCTGAGAGTGATCTGTGCAGTAGCAGGACAGTGGGGCTTGACTGAGCTGAGAGTGATCTGTGCAGTAGCAGGAGAGTGGGGCTTGACTGAGCTGAGAGTGATCTGTGCAGTAGCAGGAGAGTGGGGCTTGACTGAGCTGAGAGTGATCTGTGCAGTAGCAGGACAGTGGGGCTTGACTGTGCTGAGAGTGATCTGTGCAGTAGCAGGACAGTGGGGCTTGACTGTGCTGAGAGTGATCTGTGCAGTAGCAGGACAGTGGGGCTTGACTGTGCTGAGAGTGATCTGTGCAGTAGCAGGACAGTGGGGCTTGACTGTGCTGAGAGTGATCTGTGCAGTAGCAGGACAGTGGGGCTTGACTGAGCTGAGAGTGTTCTGTGCAGTAGCAGGAGAGTGGGGCTTGACTGAGCTGAGAGTGTTCTGTGCAGTAGCAGGAGAGTGGGGCTTGACTGAGCTGAGAGTGATCTGTGCAGTAGCAGGAGAGTGGGGCTTGACTGAGCTGAGAGTGTTCTGTGCAGTAGCAGGAGAGTGGGGCTTGACTGAGCTGAGAGTGTTCTGTGCAGTAGCAGGAGAGTGGGGCTTGACTGAGCTGAGAGTGTTCTGTGCAGTAGCAGGAGAGTGGGGCTTGACTGAGCTGAGAGTGATCTGTGCAGTAGCAGGAGAGTGGGGCTTGACTGAGCTGAGAGTGTTCTGTGCAGTAGCAGGAGAGTGGGGCTTGACTGAGCTGAGAGTGTTCTGTGCAGTAGCAGGAGAGTGGGGCTTGACTGAGCTGAGAGTGATCTGTGCAGTAGCAGGAGAGTGGGGCTTGACTGAGCTGAGAGTGATCTGTGCAGTAGCAGGAGAGTGGGGCTTGACTGAGCTGAGAGTGATCTGTGCAGTAGCAGGAGAGTGGGGCTTGACTGAGCTGACAGTGATCTGTGCAGTAGCAGGAGAGTGGGGCTTGACTGAGCTGAGAGTGATCTGTGCAGTAGCAGGAGAGTGGGGCTTGACTGAGCTGAGAGTGATCTGTGCAGTAGCAGGAGAGTGGGCTTGACTGAGCTGAGAGTGATCTGTGCAGTAGCAGGACTAGTGGGGCTTGACTGAGCTGGAGAGTGATCTGTGCAGTAGCAGGACAGTGGGCTTGACTGAGCTGAGAGTGATTGTGCAGTGCAGGAGAGTGGGGCTGACTGAGCTGAGAGTGTTCTGTGCAGTAGCAGGAGAGTGGGGCTTGATGAGCTGAGAGTGTCTGTGCAGTAGCAGGAGAGTGGGGCTTGACTGAGCTGAAGTGTCTGTGCAGTAGCAGGAGAGTGGGGCTTGACTGAGCTGAAGTGTCTGTGCAGTAGCAGGAGAGTGGGGCTTGACTGGCTGAGAGTGATCTGTGCGTAGCGAGAGTGGGCTTGATGGTGAGATGTTCGTGCTAGGAGTGGGCTGACTGAGTGAGAGTGTCTGTGCAGAGAGAGAGTGGGCTTGACTGGTGAGAGTGTTTGTGCATAGCAGGGAGTGGCTTGACTGACTAGAGTGATCTGTGCAGTAGCAGGAGAGTGGGCTTGACTGAGCTGAAGTGTCGTGCAGTAGCAGGAGAGTGGGCTTGACTGAGCTGAGAGTGATCTGTGCAGTAGCAGGAGAGTGGGCTGACTGAGCTGAGAGTGATCTGTGCAGTACAGGAGAGTGGGGCTTGACTGAGCTGAAGTGATCTGTGCAGTAGCAGGAGAGTGGGGCTTGACTGAGCTGAAGTGATCTGTGCAGTAGCAGGAAGTGGGGCTTGACTGGCTGAAGTGATCTGTGCGTAGCAGAGAGTGGGGCTTGATGAGCTGAGAGTGATCTGTGCAGTAGCGGGAGTGGGGCTTGATGAGCTGAGGTGATCTGTGCAGTAGCAGGAGTGGGGCTTGATGGCTGAGAGTGTCTGTGCAGTAGCAGAGAGTGGGGCTGACTGAGCTGAAGTGTCTGTGCAGTAGCAGGAAGTGGGCTTGACTGAGCTGAGAGTGATCTGTGCAGTAGCAGGAAGTGGGGCTTGACTGGCTGAGAGTGTCTGGCAGTAGCAGAGAGTGGGGCTTGACTGGTGAGAGTGTTGTGTGCAGTAGCAAGGACAGTGGGGCTTGACTGTGCTGAAGTGATCTGTGCAGTACAGGAGAGTGGGCTTGACTGAGCTGAGAGTGATCTGTGCAGTAGCAGGACAGTGGGGCTTGATGGCTGAATGATCTGTGCAGTAGCAGGAGAGTGGGGCTTGACTGGCTGAAGTGATCTGTCAGTAGCAGGAAGTGGGCTTGACTGTGCTGAGAGTGATCTGTGCAGTAGCAGAAGTGGGGCTTGACTGGCTGAAGTGATCTGTGCAGTAGCGGAGTGGGGCTTGACTGGCTGAGAGTGATCTGTGCAGTAGCAGGGAGTGGGCTTGACTGCTGAAGTGATCTGTGCAGTAGCAGGAAGTGGGGCTTGACTGAGCTGAGAGTGATCTGTGCAGTAGCAGGAGAGTGGGGCTTGACTGGCTGAGAGTGATCTGTGCAGTAGCAGGAAGTGGGCTTGACTGAGCTGAGAGTGATCTGTGCAGTAGCAGGACAGTGGGGCTTGACTGAGCTGAAGTGATCTGTGCAGTGCAGGAGAGTGGGGCTTGACTGAGTGAGAGTGATCTGTGCAGTGCAGGAGAGTGGGCTTGACTGCTGAAGTGTTCTGTGCAGTAGCAGGAAGTGGGCTTGACTGAGCTGAGAGTGTCTGTGCAGTAGCAGGAGAGTGGGGCTTGCTGAGCTGAGAGTGTCTGTGCAGTAGCAGGAGAGTGGGGCTTGACTGGCTGAGAGTGATCTGTGCAGTAGCAGAGAGTGGGGCTTGACTGAGCTGAAGTGTCTGTGCAGTAGCAGGAGAGTGGGCTTGCTGGCTGAAGTGATCTGTGCAGTAGCAGGAAGTGGGGCTTGACTGGCTGAGAGTGATCTGTGCAGTAGCAGGAAGTGGGGCTTGACTGGCTGAAGTGATCTGTGCAGTAGCAGGAGAGTGGGGCTGACTGAGCGAAGTGTCTGTGCGTAGCAGGAGAGTGGGGCTTGACTGGCTGAGAGTGTCTGTGCAGTAGCAGGAAGTGGGCTTGACTGTGCGAGAGTGTTCTGTGCATAGCAGGAGAGTGGGGCTGACTGGGATGATGTGCTACGGAGATGGGAGGGGCTAGGTAGGCATAGAGAGTGCTTGACTGTGTGCAGTATCATGCAGGAAGTGGGGCTTGATGACTAAGTGTCGTGCAGTAGCAGGATGGCTTGACTGGCGAGAGTCGTGCAGTAGCGAGTGGGGCTTGACTGAGCTGAGAGTGATCTGTGCAGTAGCAGGAGAGTGGGGCTTGACTGAGCTGAGAGTGATCTGTGCAGTAGCAGGAGAGTGGGGCTTGACTGAGCTGAGAGTGATCTGTGCAGTAGCAGGAGATGGGGCTTGACTGGCTGACAGTGATCTGTGCAGTAGCAGGAGAGTGGGGCTTGACTGGCTGAGAGTGATCTGTGCAGTAGCAGGAGAGTGGGGCTTGACTGTGCTGAGAGTGATCTGTGCAGTAGCAGGAGAGTGGGGCTTGACTGAGCTGAGAGTGATCTGTGCAGTAGCAGGAGAGTGGGGCTTGACTGAGCTGACAGTGATCTGTGCAGTAGCAGGAGAGTGGGGCTTGACTGTGCTGAGAGTGATCTGTGCAGTAGCAGGACAGTGGGGCTTGACTGTGCTGAGAGTGATCTGTGCAGTAGCAGGAGAGTGGGGCTTGACTGAGCTGAGAGTGATCTGTGCAGTAGCAGGAGAGTGGGGCTTGACTGAGCTGAGAGTGTTCTGTGCAGTAGCAGGAGAGTGGGGCTTGACTGTGCTGAGAGTGTTCTGTGCAGTAGCAGGAGAGTGGGGCTTGACTGAGCTGAGAGTGTTCTGTGCAGTAGCAGGAGAGTGGGGGAATCTGATTCATCAGCCATGTGGTCTCATTCTGATGTGTTGGAAACAGTGGCAAAAGGTTCAAACAGTGGTATTAAAATACGTGACAATGAAAGGTGGAACCTTGATGTCAGGCTTCCACTGCGATGTTTATTAAATCTGCGGTCTTCTGGGATATTACACGGCAGCGTGTGGTAATTGTTTACCAATTACCACACGCCGCCGCGTAATACCCCAGAAGACCGCAGATTTCATGAAAGGTTGAAATCCCAAACATTGAGACCATAATGTATAGCATAGTATGCTGTTGGGGGAGGGGGCAGAAACAGCTCGGGACCAATGTGGAGGGGGTTAATCCACAGACTGCTTTCAATGGCCTTCGTAAAGTTAGTTGGTTACATAATGAACACAGTTAGTGTCATTTCAGTAGTTCAGTTGCTTTCACTGCTGTCTGCATGTCCTAATCTATCACGGTAACACGTACGATACGAAATACACACTTACATTTTTTAAGTTGAATATGAAAGTAGATGATATGGTGATGGGCCAGTATTTTGTGTGTCGATCCAATCTTGACCTCATTCTGCTCAGTGGCATCTCAGCATCTGCATCATCAAACTTTCGTTTCAGAGGTACCAACTTGTTGTTTTGCATCAACATACCGAAGTCCTTCACAGAAAACAATAATACAATTTAAATATGTGAGATTTGAGGTTCTTGTGTCAGTGAATATGAAGATTATGGCCGTCTGGGTGCAATGTAGGTTTGCAGACAGATACTCTTAAACTGAAGATGGAGGCAGGAGGTTCCAAATGTTAATACATCATTACCAAACTACATGATGTCCTACAAGACTTGAAATTCTGCAGCACTGTTGTTGAATATTCCATTCTTCTGGGATGTGTTGCTGTGTAAGTAGTTCCCTGCAGTCTGAAGGACCACAGTGTCTTCATCTTGAGGGTCAAGTGCGCAAAGAATAATACACCCATTGGCACAGCATCACATGCCAGAAGACTTCAAGCTTCAGCAGGAACTGCTGTGAGAACCTCAAATATCGCGACTCTGATTATGTTTACAGACAGCTTTCTTTGATCAGATGTCTGAATGGCGACGGAATAATTGCATCTCCTCAAGTTAGGAAATGTACACATGATGTTAATTCTTTTTAATTCTCTGGGCAACCATAAAAATTACTGGGCAAGCATATTTGACACAAAAAATGTGTTTCATTTTTCTGTTCAGCTTTTCCTCAAAGTATTGTTTGTTCCAATAAATATTTCAGGAGTTATGCTTGAGATACACACAGACTGCATGTAGGTCTTCATGTGGAGTGTGTGCCACTGTCTGACTTAACCAACACTGGAATGTGTCAACAAATTTTCATACTACTTTCCACTAGCAAATGTAATGGAAATTCATTCAGCAGTGACAGATTTGTTTTATATGTCTAGACAGACAGACAGACAGATGGAGAGACAGACGCACTAACTGATTTTAACTGGCACACCCCAGAGATGTGAATGTGACTAAATGTGAGAAATTTCAGGTTATCACAGTAGTATAACTGAAGATTCAAGTCTTCTGGGATGTGAGGCTGTGTTGTTGGGTGAGTGTTTGCTGATGTTTCAAAGGACTGAAGTGCCTTTATCTTCAGTGCTTGATGCTGAAGATAAAGGCACTGTGATCCTTCAAAATGTCAGGAACTACTCACCCAACAACACATCATCACATCCCACAAGACTTGGATCTTCAAGCCTAAAAATTATCCAGCAGCAAATAAAATCCACTGTAGCATGGAACAAAATTGTTTCATGAACAAACATGAAGTTTCTATATTTAGCAGCTGTTTTGGTGCTAAAGAACACGTAATTTCAACAAATTTTTAACAATTTTAACAACTTTAATGTTTTAACTACTACTAACGAGATACTGTTTTATATCTACAACCCGCAGTGTTATACCTCGAGCTTTTGACACAAGACGAACACAACGTGCATTTGAAAGTAAACAGAAGCTACAAAAACATTGTGATGATGTGTGATAATACCAAATGAACCAGTGACAGTGAGGTGAACCTACTGGTGTACCGTGATGATGGCTGGACCACAGCCGAAACATATGTAGGGTAAAAGTGTAGCATAAATACAAAAAGTGCATTTGTTGGTTATAATACTGCTAATTGAATTAAAATGCACGGTGAAAATAACGTGAAAAAACACATAGTGTGTTACCGTTATTCTGTAGTCTGTGACTCTACCACCACAGCCTTCGCTGATGGATGGAGGGTCCTCCAGCACACTTCTTGCTGTGACCAGTGTGTGAACAAATATCTCACCGCCATGTGCAGCCAGCATGTGAGATATAATCTTGCCGCCTGCCTTACGAGGCATCTCCAGCATCACTGAGCGGCCATTGAGCAGGAAGTTGATCAAACATGACGACGGGCGACTGGAAACAAATTTAATTAAAACATGAACTGCTAACTGCATCAAGTTTCTGTACAGTTTGTTCAATAAAAACAAAGCAATGTTCAAAATTACAGTCTTATTGAGAATTTGAGTCTCCTGGGACGTCTGTTCTCCATGGACTAACTACAGTCACTGATGAAGGTGACAAAATAGTGTGAAATACTGAGAACTACTTACGAAGCCACACCGTGTCACATCTCAGAAGGTACCAATCCTCATTGACACTGCTGTGAGAACCTCAAAGCTTGCATAGTTTTTTTTTATTACTGTACAACAGATGATACAAAGTGCCCCAAAATGGAATCTACGAAATACAGCAATGACTTCAGTCTCTGACACTAATATTTCATTTCTTTCCATAAATAAGTCACTTTGTAGCCACATAAAAACAAAGTTTCAGGTATCAGTAACCCAACTTCTGCTGCAGTACCAACCAAATTAAACAAAATGTTGTAAATATCTGTCTCTAAAAATACTGGTTTTATTTTCAGTGACTTAGCCCATCAGATCCTCTGTTCATTTGTGTATCTCCTTCAATTATTACTACAGGATAGTTCTATCACCTTTATAAACAGCCATAAAACAGAGGAAGAAAAAACAAAAGAAAGAAAGCAAAGCACAGGCCCAATGAAAATAACATTTTACAGGACGAGGGGGGGGGGGGGGAGGGGAGGACAGGCAACTGCCATATGACCTGGATGACAGCAGGTTTGGATATGAGGATTGCGGGCTTCTGGAATGTGGTGCTGCATCACTGTAGGGGATTCCCAGTGTTCTGAAAGCACTACAATCCTTTGAAACGTCAGGAACCATTTGCTCAATGACACATCATAAAATCCTCAGTCGAACTGCCGTGAGAATTCAACTCTTGCAGCTGTGCAGACTTAACTCAATCCTGATTCAGCTGATTGCCTCATTAGATTTTAATGCATTAATCCACCATCACTCTCTTACATTACTTAATTCTTAATTCACTCAGATACCTGTTCACATCGACAGGCGTGATACGGTGCATTGCGGTGCAGTTCTGCATCTCCGACGCACTGCAGCCCCTCGGAGTGCACCACTTAAGTGTCACCGTCTCATAATCAGTGCCCTCACGCTGCGTCCTGATCAAAGCAGAATCTGCTGCATTACCTAATAACACACATAACTTCAATGCAAGCTTAAAGGAACAGAAACTCACACTGCTTCTGAATAAATTTTAGCATGGACTGTTATGCTGGTAAAATGATAAATACATAGTATAAGATACAATTTATGAAGCACGTTCAATACAGTAAGATTCCCTAAGCAACAAAATTAAATGAGTCATTACAATGTTAAATGTAGCTCATATATTCCACTGAAGTATCATTATTTTCCGGCACAATTCCCGAGCACACTGATACACCTGTCCTGTCTTCACACAAGTTTAAGAATTCCATCACAGAAGAACTGGGCTCTTATATTTGCAACCATTGACAAACAGCCTTTTCAACTTCCTTGTTACTTTGCAATCAGCAACATCACAAATCTTGTTTCAGCAGCCCAAACAAGAGGATGGATGGCCCAGAAGTTCCCAGTGAAATTACTGCAACAGTTCTTGTGTCTGACATGTGAAGTGTGGGGTTACGTTGGGGTGCTGAAGGATTACACCGCGTACCAGCCATAGCGGTGACGTGATACTGCGTCCCTTGGTACTGCAGCCTACTGTACAAGCCCTTGATGACAAGGAGTACGGAACAATGGTAGAGTGATAACTTCCATGGGAAAAATCTGCTGCACTGCCGCTTCATCTACCACAAATACCACATCGACTTCACTGGGGTGAAACGAAATGCCCGTGGTGAGAAACCAGTGACTAATACCTGATCTATGGCATGACACATTATAATGGGACATGTCACAGCAAGCAGTATCCCTGTATCAGCAACACACAGATGCAAATACAGCCCTTGAGGAGCAAAAAGGCAAATGAAGATGTGGGAGTGTCTCAGAGTTTCATACCTTTCAGTATAGAAGTGTGTGCAGCTGCAGAATGAACTATTTCAACATCATAGTTGGCTGAAGAACTGGCGTTTTGTTCCTCCTTCATTGGAATTCCAGTTACTGTTGTTGAGCCGAGATCATAATGACTTAAGATTAAATTAGAAAGTTTTGATGCAATCTGACCACCAGCCTTCACTGAGTGAACTTCTGTAGTCAAGATAGCTGACAGCTGTAACAGACAAGATTACTTTGGTCTCAGCCTTTGAAGGAAACACCACCTCACTCTAACACCAACATCCGTCACTCACATCCATCCACCTGGTCATCAATCACTGTTGGCATTGAAAAGGCCTGTTCTTGGAAAACTGTCAATCCCCATTGGTTTGCTACAAGCTCTTCCCCAATTCCCTCTCCATCACTTTGTTTGGCCAGAATTCCCAGCAACCTCCCTACATAACTGACATATTTGTTCCTCCCAATTACTACAGCAACCACCTGAACCACATTCAGTCACCCTGAAAATGGACGCAGTACATTCCTCCAAAATGTTGGAACCTTCACTACACGGTAAAAACTCCCCACCCAACCACCACCACCACCACCAACAACAACAACAACAACATCAGGTGTGGTACTTACAATCTTCAATTTTCATGCACAATTATAAGGTGACACCCCCACCCTCTATTTTTCAGATAACGAATTAGGAACAAATTCTCATTTTATATTTGAGAGAATATGATATCCCAGCCCCATACTGGGTATGACAAATAGACCAGGTACTGTAAACACACTATCACACCTCTTCAAGCGCAGCTTTCCACAACTTTCATCTGAAGCAATGTTTAATGTTGTCATATACTTACATCTCTTGGAGGATGGCCTGTCACTTGTGATTCTACATTATTTGGATAAACGTTGATGATAACCAGGTGACAATGATGTATAGGTATCAGGCTGCAAGAAAAGAAGACAGAAAATTTAGTTTCTATAAAGAATTACCATAAAGCCAGCCTATCGAGATTTCAACAAGAAATTGTATCAATTATCAACAATACTGAATTTGAAGCATAAAATCTATTCAGAAAACAATTTATATTCACAGGCAAAATACCGTATTTACCTCCACAAAAGACAAGAAATTTTTTCCTAATTCTTCATCTGAAAAATGCAAAGTCCCATTATGATCACATACACAGTCAAACGTCTTCCATATATATATCTTCCTGAAAATTAATCATGTAGGGGGTTATCTTATATTTGGGTAAATATGATTCTTGCCTGTAAAAGCAACCTTTGTCAAAAACTGAATTCTACAGGTTGTTATGACATCACATCCCAGAAGACAGTATCTTAAAACGACATCAACTGACACAGTTATCCTTGTACCTGAACACCCTATAAGTAGTGACCAGACTGCGTGCTACCTGTACATAGTTGTGGTGGTCACAGCTAGGCTCACCTTACAATTACCAGAGCATTATACCTCTTTCAAAGACATTTACTCTGTTGGCAGTACATTCATAGCTTCAGTCACTATGGACATTTTTTAAACAGACAGAAAAATGCATGGCAGTGCGTGCGCAGTGCTTCTCCTCTCCAGCCTGCCTCTTCACATCCACGCCAAGAACTAGCAAGTAATCTGGCCACTGTTAGAACATTATAGACATTATGTAACCAAAGTAACCTAGCTGGTGCACAGTGAATGAACGGCACCAAGTTTGTAAAATACAAATATAATTAGAATTGTTACCAGATGCACAAGTAGAGACTCATGTAGAGATTTATTTAAGAACTTAACAATTTTATGTTGTCTGCAACCACAATACGCATTTTCTCTTCTTTTGTTCGAGGCTAACAACAACAGTAAATTCAAAATGAATTCTGATGTTTATAACATAAATACTAGAAAAAAATTTAATTTTCACTAACCTTTACCAAATTTATTACTATATCAAAAAGGACTCTATTCTTTTGGCATAGAGGTGTTTAACAGTCTCCCCCCAAGTACTAACAGTCTCCCCCAAGTACTAACAGTCTCCCCCAAGTACTAACAGTCTCCCCCAAGTACTAACAGCCTCCCCCCAAGTACTAACAGTCTCCCCCAAGTACTAACAGTCTCCCCCAAGTACTAACAGTCTCCCCCCAAGTACTAACAGTCTCCCCCCAAGTACTAACAGTCTCCCCCAAGTACTAACAGTCTCCCCAAGTACTGAGTCTGATCGATAATATAAAACAATTTAAATCCGCGTTACAAAATTATCTACATGCTCATTTCTTTCACTCTGTAGACGAATATTTAAATGTAAATAGAGAAGGTTAAAATTAATATTTTATTAATTTGAAGCTCATAGTGTACAGCATTAATCAACTATTGCATGTAATAATTCATTATGACTTGTTCTATATCCAAAGATATTAACAGGTATTAACCTTTAGTCTTAACTCACCGTGCATTTTTCTTATTTTAGATATACACCAACAAAATGCACAAATTAATAAAGGTGCAAATTAGCTCCTTATCATGATTTAACCCTACACGTGTTTCAGCTCTTTATGAGCCATCATCAGGGGTTTTTCTTATAAAAAGTGCTTTTCAAATGCTGGATCTGTTGATGACACTTGTAAAATTTTGCACTATTTTAGAGCATAAAAACACTCGTTCATAAGTTAAAAACATGAGTCATAAATTATAGTTAAAATGATGATTTGTTAATTTGTTATTAACCTGTTTTGGATTCATGGAATATCAATACATTCAATTCAATTCAATTCAACGGCAGCCCAGGATAGCAGGTATGGGCAATGAGGGGAGAGACGTTTATACCTTCATTAACTTCACACTCCAGATTCCCCATTACCCACCAGAATGGACACTGGTTTGCATACTGTACCAATGTGGATGCAGTGGGAAAGAGAAACACCCAAATGGCAAATGCGATTGGCATGCCAAACATCAGCAGTGGTTGGTTGCTGCACTGATTCAGCTATCATGACTGACTGAATGACTCGTGGAAAGATCAACAAACCAACCCCGTGGAGCAAAGTACTTCTTGAGAAGCTAAGAGTTCCCTCGCTAGCCAAGAAATTCCCTACATTTTATGGAACCCAAAGGCTCATTACCATATTCACACAGCCCACCACCTGTCCTTATCCTGAGCCAGATTAATCTAGTCTACAACCTCACATCCTATTTCTTTAACATTCATTTTAATATTATCCTCCTATGTAAGCCTAAGTCTTCCAAGTGGTCTCTTTCCTTCAGGTTTCCCCACCAAAAACTTGTATGCATTTCTCTTCTCCTCTGTATGTGCCATGTGCCCCACTCATCTCATCCTCCTTGACTTGATCACCCTATCAATATCTGGTCAGCAGTACAAATCATGAAGCTTCTCATTATGCAGTTTTTCCAGTCTCCTGTCGCTTCCTCAGCCATCAGTACACTTCACAATGAAGCTTCAAGTATCACGTACTGATCAGATCCTGCGGCGATCTTGTTGTGCTGAATGACAGCATTCTGGAATATCTCCTTCAAACTCTTCATGCTGTTATTATCCCGTGCAGACGTTATGCAAATGACACGACATCTGTTCAACACCTTACTGGCATTTTCTGTCAGTGAAGTTCTCTTTTCATGTTGAATGTCAGAACACTCGCACAAGGCTTCTATTGCTGCTCTCAGCCCATGAATAACTGAAAACTCTCCTTGCTGATGACTTCTTGCAGGAACGCCCACTGTGGATAATGCATTAAGGACCTGCAACATATCACAGCTACGGGTATAACATTTACAAATGTATACGACATTTATTACATGCCTGTTATTTTAATTATGCCGTTATATAGGTGCACGCTGTCCAGTTTGTTATGTACATCTACCACACAATGTTCACTCCCATCATGAGGATGTCATACCACTCACATAGGAATTCCCAAATTTCAATGATTGTAAATTTTGCTAGTATAAAAATTTCTGTAGGGTAGACAGACTTGGCAAGCAGCATGTCATTCTGTTGGTATACCTGCTAATAGCACACATTATTCTAGCATGTCATTCTGTTGGTATACCTGCTAATAGCACACATTATTCTAGCATGTCATTCTGTTGGTATACCTGCTAATAGCACACATTATTCTAGCATGTCATTCTGTTGGTATACCTGCTAATAGCACACATTATTCTAGCATGTCATTCTGTTGGTATACCTGCTAATAGCACACATTATTCTAGCATGTCATTCTGTTGGTATACCTGCTAATAGCACACATTATTCTAGCATGTCATTCTGTTGGTATACCTGCTAATAGCACACATTATTCTATCATGTAATTCTGTTGGTATACCTGCTAATAGCACACATTATTCCATGCCATGACAAATTTCTTTTTGCACACAGGCACCAGCTCAAAAATTTAAAAGCCAGAATTTTTTTGTGTGTAGATTTGTGTTCCAATGACTAACTAACTAACTAACTAACTAACTAACAAAAACCAACCATATGGATCACAGTCCTTCTTGAAAAGCTGCTAGTTCCTCAATTAGTCGATAAATTCCCCGCACTATATGAAAGCCAAATGTTCATTACCACGTTTACAACAGCCCACCACTTGTCTCTATCCCGAGCCAAATTAATCCAGTCCACGCCCTCCCATCCTATTTCTTTATGATCCATTTTAATATTATCCTCCTATCTAAGCCCAGGTCTTCAAAGTGGTCCATTCCATAACGTTTCCCCACCAAAACCCTGTATGCATTTCTCTTCTCCTCCATACATGTCTCATGCCCCACCCATCTCATTCTCCTTGATTTGATCACCCTATTACCATTTGATCACCCTATTACCATTTGATCACCCTATTACCATTTGATCACCCTATTACCATTTGATCACCCTATTACCATTTGATCACCCTATTACCATTTGATCACCCTTCATTTGATCACCTATACATTTGATCACCATATTACCATTTGATCACCCTATTACCATTTGATCACCCTATTACCATTTGATCGCCCTATTACCATTTGATCACCCTATTACCATTTGATCACCCTATTACCATTTGATCACCCTATTACCATTTGATCACCCTATTACCATTTGATCCCAAGAGGTGTATAAAATCAAAACAAAATAATCCTCAGACATGTATTGAAATAAAAATCTCATTTTAAAACTCCTTAAATTAACAACAAAACACAAAATTTACCTGCGGCATACAACAGACCATCCAACCCTCAAGTTCTGCCCCATTTACCTCACTCTGTCTTATGCACCACTCACAGCAAAGACACTTCCAAGTTCCTGTCATGCATTTTCATAGTATGCTAAACCAGGGGTGCACAAATTCCAGGCAACAAGTCACCATGGTTTCTAAATTTTGTATGGTGGCACCTAATATTTGTTGACCCTCTGTATGGAAGTTGCTCCATGTGCCATGGTGACACTGGTGCCTAAGACTTGTCAAGCCCTGTGCTATTCTGTTGGTATAACTGCTAACAGCAGACAGTCTAACAGTAAGACACAGAGGAACAACATGCAACACGTAAACACTGTACGTAACACACTAACAGTAAGACACAGAGGAACAACATGCAACACGTAAACACTGTACGTAACACACTAACAGTAAGACACAGAGGAACAACATGCAACACGTAAACACTGTACGTAACACACTAACAGTAAGACACAGAGGAACAACATGCAACACGTAAACACTGTACGTAACACACTAACAGTAAGACACAGAGGAACAACATGCAACACGTAAACACTGTACGTAACACACTAACAGTAAGACACAGAGGAACAACATGCAACACGTAAACACTGTACGTAACATACTAACAGTAAGACACAGAGGAACAACATGCAACACGTAAACACTGTACATAACACACTAACAGTAAGACACAGAGGAACAACATGCAACACGTAAACACTGTACGTAACACACTAACAGTAAGACACAGAGGAACAACATGCAACACGTAAACACTGTACGTAACATACTAACAGTAAGACACAGAGGAACAACATGCAACACGTAAACACTGTACGTAACACACTAACAGACTAAAGTATGTTCCACTGGATGTTTGCCCACATTTTAGTTTTCAGCAATATACAATTTTAGAAGCTTAAAGATAAAAAGGAAAGTTGTCCCTGTGCAAACCATGAAGGCATACAGGGGGAGCAGCAGTAAAGCTCCACTCATTCTTAACCTCAGCACTAGTGGATGTGAATGGTCAGCATCGTGCCCCGGCTGCTTTACCCCTGGGGGGAGAGAACCTCCAGTACTTATTGAATAGGAGGATGTGTGAGCCCAGAGCCAGTCTGCATATTTTAGAGAACAGAAAACTCTCTTGTCTCCACTGGGAATCAAACCCTGAATTATCCAGCATGTAGCCTATTCACTACACAAACTGAGCTATCCCAGGTCCCACACAATTTTAGAAGAAATCACATTTTTCAGACAAATTAACATTATGAAAATATGTAACATGTGGAACAACTCACGTGAGTCAAATTCTGCTGAGAGTGACTCCATGTGTTTAAGATGCGGGCTGTTGTGTCGCTAACGACGAACCGGATCTATGAGATAAATCACACAATTACAAAAAGATCTAAAACAAAATAAAGTAGCAATGTTGGGCTAACAACAGTCAATACTAGACAAACATTTATTGATCGCTGTTAAGTGTTTGCAGCTGGACACGTAAAAGACACACAGATGTTCACACAGAAGTCGCTTGCATCATATCACCTAGCATGGCGGCTTCATCACATAGATAGCCTGCATCCACTGGGATATCCTGCAACAGTTTATGTGCTCAAGGACACCATACAAGGGATACCCCATACTAAAGTATACAGGAAGTCTGCAAAGGTTGCCAGGGGGGTGATCAGGGACTGGACGAGTAGGAAACATGAGGAGCACTGGCAGTCCATACGTGGACAAAAGCAGGCTAAGGGCTTTCTTAAAAAACCCTCTGCAAGAAAAGCTGGTGAATTGCTCAATCTGAGCAGAAACCAGCTCAGAATAATGACAGGGTTGCTGACAGGACACTGTCATTTAAAAGGACACCTATTTAAACTGGGGCAGGTAAACAGTCCCAAGTGCAATAGATGCAAACAGGCATCTGAAACGGCCTGACACATCCTTTGTGATTGTGAGGCTTTGGCCACACTAAGCTTCAGGCACCTGGGTTGTCATTGTATGGAACCAGGTGACTTTGAAGACATCTCTGTCAGTAAGATAGTGCACTTTCTTCAAGGTGCGGGACTGCTGAATGAATGAGCTAAAGGTTTGCAGAAAATATTGATAAGGGTCGAAGTGAACGGGTCACTGTGGTGCCTGCCCTTTAGTATTCTATTCTATTCTATTCTAGTATACAGGAAAATGTAACTCTTATGTTTCCTATTAAATTAAAATTTTCAGACCAACTGATGCACCATTAAAACCACTTTTTATTGTAGCTTTATTAAAATTGTTAAAATTAAACCCCTACATGTGTTTCGATCCTCGGATCATCGTCAAAGCTACAATAAAAAGTGGTTTTAATGGTGCATCAGTTGGTCTGAAAAATTTAATTTAATATGACGATGTCAACAATGTGAAATCTTATGTTTCCTGTTTCCCACCATGGACCTAACAGAGAACACCCAAAGCTACTGACATTTACACTTGATTCTTTCCAACATGTATGGTAGCCAAGCTTGTTGAAGACATGTGCAAGAGTTGCAGTTGTTTTCAGATGTGATTCAAAATACGATTTAACAATCTTTCCTTTTATAATTGCATCAGCGCAGTTCAATTTTATAACTTGAGCATCACTGAGGTCTTCGCTCTTCCAGGATGTTACACAGCGTCGCTTGGTAGTTAGTTACTGATTGGGTGGGGCAGCCTATCAGTCCCATCTTCAAGAGTCAAGCAGTCCAAGACCCTTGAAGATGGGACCAATTGGCTGTCCTGAAATGTCAGTAACACACTACCAAGCAACACAGTGTAACATCCCAGAACAGCGAAAACCTCAACTGCAACATGCAGGAAGCCTGAAATCACAAGTCAGTGCCATTTTTTTCTTTTACAGTTGCTGCTACTACATTGTGATATTGACAAGGAAAGCAACCATATGTTACATGATGAAAGGGCAATTATGCATATTTGTGCATAACTATAGGGTTCTGTTATACAGCATCCTTATTTAACTGACAAATATAGTTTGTTACTTCCTGTTGTCTCACTTTTCACATTAACATAGCCTACTCAGCCAATCATCCATGTGCATGGAGGAATAGAGGCAGGAAGTGGCAAAGAAGATTTGTCAAATAAAATAAGGACCCTGTAAAACAAGATTCAGAAGAAAATAGTGGAGTCACATTTACAGTGACAGAGTAAACACATCTTGATTAAGACAGTATTCTACTCAGTTAGACAGTGTGAGTATTAGCTAGTCAAGAAAGTGGTTCTTATGCATTAAGAGACTGATCATCTCTGTTACAGATCAAGAGAAATTAAAAACGTTCCATCATTCACAGTCACAGTCACCAACTCACTGACGCTTCTATTGACAAAGACATCCCATTTTCATTTTTTGTTCATTCTATCTACTTTTCTTTCATTGGTAGCAGTCTGTACAGTCAGTTCACATTTTACCTTCCAAATCCACTATTATAATTCAAATGTCATTTCAGGATCGTAGGTACATGTATTATTATTAATGCTGGTTGAAAGTAAATTTATATTTCAATTCTCCTGCATTCAGACTTCACCCTTCTAAATGAAATTAATATGTATATTACAAACATTTCAGCTCTGCTGCTAATGATAATGTTGCTACATCAATTATTTCACGCCATACACCTCGTGGGGCTATAACCCATAGACGATGGTCCAGTTTTTTAATAGTTCTCTCTGTGATGTTATTATTTATACAAATCAAATGTGGTATAAATATGAAATTAACTTCAGTGCTGTAGTGATATACAACAAAAATGAAACACTAATTCATACAACTCATTTACACAAAACAATCCAAATATAAAATCACATATTAATCTCTTACCAGTTTTCCTTGTGGGAACAAATCCCAGACAATTCGACAGTACTCAATGGCTGCTTCAACACTGCATGTCCAAAGAGACTTTGAAATGGGTGCTAGGGGTATAAATGCTGAACCCCGAGATTTGGTAAAATCAAATTCAATGAGACATTCACATGATATGCCAAAGTATGGAGTGTGATCCAAAACGAACACTGTTTTATGATTTGATGGATACATCTTCTCGTACAAAGTCATGGTACCTGGAAAAAAAGCAATAAATTCTGCCAACATAAATTAATAAAATGCCATTTCATAAAACCAAATCAACCAGGCAGTATAAGGCCCTACCCCAGTTTATGGTATCCAGTATTAATGCTGTTCAAAGGCATAAATAACAAAATAAATAAAAACCCTCAGATATTCCATTCTGGTAGGTACACAAAGTGGGAGGTCTAGCGCACAAGCCCAACAACACAAGTTTGATATAGCGCAAACTGCTCAATGATAAATGCAGCCTTGATGATATTCTATAAACTTCTGCCTTAAAGATGCGATCCTCCAAACTTAGTTCAAATATAATTAACAAAGACAGAATTACCGGCACCATTTGAAATGCAATTACATTACGCCATAACCTCTCACACATTCCTGATTTGAAATGCTGCAACGTTACTTTATATATAAATACGCACAGTACATTAATAACCACTTTTCCTCCTGCAGTACAGTTTCATCCTACTTCATGCTGAATTGTTGTTAATTCAATCACAAACGCAAAGTACCGCAGATCATCTCTTCGGATCGTTTGTATCAATACGGCCGAGGAGACCGCCGGAACATACCGACATAGTAACTGTACGGCCCCAAAGATGGCTGATTTGTGCACAATGCGTGTTGTTTACATGAACTTGATTTTTTGTTTTAGTACAAATCCAACCTAAAAGTAAAATATTATTCATCGGCGTAGGAGTAATAACGTTAAGAAATGAACGAAGGCAGTAGGAATATAAAATTCCATGATTTCATCATGTACAGAAAACTTCAGAAAGACCGCGAGACAAATATAGATGCGGAATCCAAAATTTTGCAGGTACTTACATAATTCGAGAAGTACAGTTAAATAAACCTTACACTACCATAACTTCACTTTTAATTTATAGACACTTGTGATATTAGAGATGTTAGTATCGTATGTTCTGGAGGTTAGTGTTTTAACCTAACCTAAAAGTTTTCACATATGAAATGTTAGGTTAGAATATTTGAAATGTTGTGTTTCCTCATTGCCGAGAGGTTTCTGTGCTTGGTTGTAGAATGCATGTTTAAATTTATGGAACTGCAAAACTCTATATAAAGATTCGCCCACCAAAGTTGCAACATAATGCAAAGAATGGGCACACTCTTAAATTAAATTTTATGGGCCCCACGTTTATTTCTAGACTAATATGTTACTGGCTTTTAAGAGAGTCCTGAGTATTTCATTATGCTTTAATGTTTTACTAAATAAATTAACATCAGCATAGGAACTTATGTGATACATGTAATTCCAGCTTCAAATCTTTTGAATTGTCTTCATGGCATTCTTTCAACTAAAATTAAACAAAGAGAGAAGTGTATGGACTTAAATGTTCCCTTGTTTTAAATATTCTGTTAGCAGTGACATCCCTTTGTAATTTGTAATGTGTATGTGCACTTGAGACTCAACAAATAAACATCTATCTGAAGAGTCTGTACTAGCTGCACAAAATTCATTAGGTGTTTGTTAAGACACATTTTAATTATTCTCGCTCTTGTGGGAGCATTCTTTTGAAACTCAATGAAAAATACTTCACACTGTTCGGTGTCAGTGTTAAGAGAAAAGTAAATCAGGGTGAGTGGTATATTATTTTTCTGGTCAAAAGTAACTATAAAATTGTTCTTGGTTTGGGAATTCCACATATATTCTAATGATAATAGACTCATAATCTGAAACCAGATGCTTGCTTTACATAATGGCTATTTGTGACATACTTCCACCATTTAAGCCAAGCAAACCTTTTTATGCCATTTATTGTCACTTTATCCTGACACAATCAGATGTCAATACACTGTGTTTCAGTACATCAAGCACAGAAGGGAGGCTTAATTATATTCTGTTCTGCTGTGTTAAGTCTGGGAAAGATGTGACATTTCTTATGAGCCTGATGTTTCTTATGAGCTTTCTTCCATGATGCATGGAATGGATATTACTTAATTTGTATTCTTTTTTTTTTAGCCCAACATAGTGACTTGTTTCATCTCTTAAGAACTGCTGTGTCGATTCATGATTCATGATGTGCTCAAAGAAACAGAGTAATATAAAAGACATAAGGCCACTGATGTGGCCCATATAGAAAATGACATCAGTCTGCAATACTGTCAGACAACAGAAGAAGGACTTTAAAGATGACAGTGTTGAGGATAAGGATAATGGTGGTGGTACAGAAAGTACAGATTTTAATCCCACCAGATTTCTGACTGTTACACATAATGAAACTGCCATATCTGAAAATATTTCACCTGTCATCAGAAATCCCCCTATCATGCATTATGCCATGTTGAAAAATGACCGTAAAAAGAGTAAAAATAGATGGCCGGGAAGATGTCAGCAATTGGCTACACCTACAACATCAGTGCAGCCAAAACATGGCAGAATAAACAAGAATAGACACCATTGGAATTCAGAACAAGCTCTCTGTTTTTGCACATTTTGTGATAAGTACTTTCTAAAGAAACATTTGCTGAAACGTCATATGAGGCTGCATACTGCCGACATTAATACAGAAATGAGTGAGGCATTAGACAAGATGTCAGAACTGAAAGAAGAAGTGGAGAAAGTTTCTTACATTTGTGAGACATGTGGCGTGGATTGTCAGTGCGTATCAGCATATATGCGACATCAAAAAATCCACAAGAAGAGAGAGAAAAAAATTGTTGTCATGTCACATATGTAGAAAAGAATTCAAATTTAATTCTTTGTTGCTTCATCATGTGGAAAGGCATAAGCCCAAAAATAAAGTAGGGAAGTCATTATCATGTCTTACTTGTGGCAAGAAGTATAGTAAAACTGGTAGCTTAACAAAACACGAGCTTCAGCATGAAGGAAAGGGAAGTTTTCGCTGTCGCCCTTGTGGCGAAGTTTTTGGTACCGAAGCTGAACGGACAAAACACCGTGACGAGAAGCACGAAAAGCCTTGGAAGTGCACAGTATGCAATCATATGTTTGCCAGTGAACAGAAGCTTGATTCACATGTGAAGTGGCACGAAAGCAAGGAGACAGAAGTGTTTGTTTGTAATGTTTGTGATAAAGAATTCAAACTGAAAGTAAATCTTAAAGTTCATGTGGAAAGTCGATGCGGTATGGACCCACAGCACGTGTGTAAAGTTTGTGGGAAAGCCTTTATGACACGTGGGACACTTGTTACTCATATGTTGCTTCATACAGGAGAAAAGACGTTTCTGTGTCGGTTCTGCGGTAAGAGCTACCGGCTCAAAGTGGAGATGCAGAGACATGAGCGGTCTCACACAGGAGAGAAACCGTTTGTGTGTAAAGTGTGTAATAAAGCTTTTGCTCATAGAGAGAGTCTTGTTACACATAACACTCTGCATACTGGCGTACGCCCTTACATGTGCGAAGCGTGCGGCTCCACCTTCTCGTGTATCGGGAATCTCATAAAACACAGAAAAACTCATCGTAATGGATGTGCACTAGTCACCCCTGCCATGACGTCAAATAAACCTAGGGTAAAATCCACCACCAGTCAATTACAAACTAATGAGAAGAACATTACAAGAACAAAACTGCCGACTGAACACATGCCATTGGCAAAGCAGGGATGTGGTAACAATGAAGAGGCTCCGGTTTTGTCTGGTAGTTATTGCGGTTACAAAAATTCAAATTATGAAGAGAATCATGACTGGATTTCACCTGTCTTCAGCAGCAGTAATAAAGCAGTTGAGCAGCCACTGACAGATGATCGATTCTGTCCGATTGCAGATCTTCATCTTGCTAGTATGGAACAAAATATTAGAAGGTGCAGTATTTACCTGATGTTAAGAATTGTTAGACTGGGTAAAATGATTTAACTGCCCACTATAAATTTATCACAGCAAGTCTTCAAATCATGGAAGGAATTAATGAGTTGCTCCATAATAAGCTTATATTTATTTGCATGTCTGATAAATTCAATGCCTTTTATGGAACGTGAAGGTTCATTACAGTGTTTAAAAATAGTGTAGAGTTTTGAAGTTCATGAACCTTGACCTTTTGTGGTCACTCATTGTAAATTTATTTTGACTTCTCATGTCTGGTTCTGGAAAATTTGTATGAGACCATATGGCTGGTGAGTCAGCCTCCCCATGTACCCTGCCCTTTGCAGTTCACTCTCAGCTCAGTCAAGCTCTTTTTTCTGTTAAGTAAGGTTGATTGCTTTAGTGCCTCATGAAATGAGACCCTCCATCAATCATTTACAATATTTTATGCTTCCAAAATTGTGTTTTATTTAAAATAAACTTTCAAAGTTTTGTATGTTTTTTAAATTTATTTTAAATGTTTATTACTGGTATCTCAAAAGTTATTGGAACTGAGTAGGCATTTTACAATTAAAATAAATTCCAGTATTTGTGGCAGTTTTGTTAGATTTGTGGAAAAAGTCGGATTCACTACGAAGAAGATTCACTCATCAGATATTGTTTATACATTGTAGTGTGCATTTGACACGTTCTTGTACTAAAGTGCTTTGATGGTTTCAGTGACTCACCTGAGAACATAATGATTGTAATTACTTGGTTAATATCAATTGATATAAGAGGGTTGTTCAAATGTAACCCATTTGGTAATTGTTCTGAGTGCACAATTAGAGGCTGCTAAAATTGTCCGCCTGGACACTGAGACAGGCATTCCACTGACATGCCAGCTGCTGCTGCAAACACTGTGGCACTGCAGCCTCTGGCACTTTAGTGTTCAGTGACTCTGACACGGTGTACTGTGCAGCAATCCGAGACCTTTGTACTGCCATCAGCATGCTCACAAGATGTGTCATTGTATTACACAACATTGTGCCATGATGTTGCATTTTGTGCAATGGAAGGTGTTGGAACAACCGACATGCAGCGCACAGGTTTTGTCATGTGGCTGCCACACGTTGGCTGTGGTGGTACTGTGGTCCAGCAGCAGCCCAGGGATTGCTGGACAGCAGTAATGCGGTGCCTACCTCAGTGCCTCTGACTTATTTTTAACCATTCAACATTGGCCTCTGCACACTGCAAAGTAAAGTAAAATTGTCCCTGCACTGCCATGAAGGCATGTAGAGGAAGTAGAGGTATAGCTCGACTCATCCTCAACCTCGGCACTAGATGGGGGGTGAATGGTGAACTGCATGACCCAGCTGCTTTACCCCTGGTCAAAGAACCCCCACTACCCATTGAATAGGAGGCTGGGTGGGCCCCAGAGCTGGTGAGGATGTTTTGCAAAATAGAGAAATCTCTTGTCCCTGCTGGATTGAACCCATGATTGTCCAGCCCGTAGCCTAGTTACTGTACTGACTGTGCTGTCCAGCCTGTAGCCTAGTTACTGTACTGACTGCTGTCCAGCCCGTAGCATAGTTACTGTACTGACTGTGCTGTCCAGCCTGTAGCCTAGTTACTGTACTGACTGTGCTGTCCAGCCTGTAGCCTAGTTACTGTACTGACTGCTGTCCAGCCCGTAGCATAGTTACTGTACTGACTGTGCTGTCCAGCCTGTAGCCTAGTTACTGTACTGACTGTGCTGTCCAGCCTGTAGCCTAGTTACTGTACTGACTGCTGTCCAGCCCGTAGCCTAGTTACTGTACTGACTGTGCTGTCCAGCCCGTAGCCTAGTTACTGTACTGACTGTGCTGTCCAGCCTGTAGCCTAGTTACTGTACTGACTGCTGTCCAGCCCGTAGCATAGTTACTGTACTGACTGTGCTGTCCAGCCTGTAGCCTAGTTACTGTACTGACTGCTGTCCAGCCCGTAGCCTAGTTACTGTACTGACTGTGCTGTCCAGCCCGTAGCCTAGTTACTGTACTGACTGTGCTGTCCAGCCTGTAGCCTAGTTACTGTACTGACTGTGCTGTCCAGCCTGTAGCCTAGTTACTGTACTGACTGCTGTCCAGCCCGTAGCCTAGTTACTGTACTGACTGTGCTGTCCAGCCCGTAGCCTAGTTACTGTACTGACTGCTGTCCAGCCCGTAGCCTAGTTACTGTACTGACTGTGCTGTCCAGCCCGTAGCCTAGTTACTGTACTGACTATGCTGTCCTGGTTCCTGGCTTTGTACTTTAATTTCTCACTTGTTGCCAGCCTTTGTGCACTGTACTACATGAATGCATTTTAGGGTACTTTAAATTTAGACTGTCGTGGGCAGTAGTTGAAATTTAAGCCGAAGCATGGCTGAAGAGTGAACGGCCTGTTCCTTCAACCATAACAATCCCCTAATGGATTTCACTTTAAAACATCTTCTGTATAGATGAAGAATTAAAGAAACTGATGGTAAAGTAATGATTTTCTTGAGGATTCAATTCTTCTGGGATATGATGCTGGCACCTCTGGGTCAAAGGACCTCTTAGACCGTTGAAGATAGGTGCTGTTCTCTTTCAAAACATCAGGAAGTGATTAGCCAGTGACACAGCATCATATTCTAGACAAAATGAATTCTCAACTACACTGCTGTGAAAACCTCAACACATGTTTTTTCTTGTTTTAGTACTCAGTGTTGCTGGGGAAGTGGCAACCTCATGGGACTGCCTCCTGATGCCGTGCAGTCATTTGGAATCTACAGTGCCGTTTCCAAGGAATTAAAGCCAGAGTCAACAAGAAATCTTCCACATCCTTTCTGTGCTGATGGTAAACCTACAGTTGGTAGCACTTTCCAAAATGTAGACAATCATAAACTCCCAAATTATGGTTCAGAAAAATATCCCCATGATTGTGGGCCTCAAAGTCCAGATATTGAGAAAAGTTGCTTTATTCAAAAAAACGGTTGCTGACCTTTTTCAGCAGCACAGTACCTGTAAACCTGTAGACGATGTTGCTCAGAATATAGTTCCTGCTCTTAAGAAATCTGGTTGCAATTCAAGTTCTGACTGTGGAAATCCTTTATCATCTGTGGTGAATGGACCAGAGGATGACAGTACGTGTGATGATGATTTTGTGGCTAATCACTTCACTGTACAAAATTTGGTGAGTAACCTAAAATCCAGTGGTGTGGATGATAAACACAGTAATCCTGCTCTTAAAACTGATTCTAAGGAAACAGAAGAGTTGTCAAATGGTGGATCGGACAGTGGTTTGTCAGAACCAGAAGTGACTATGTCAGAAGTACAAATAAAGTGTAATTGTACTGTAAAAACGGACGGTGAATTAGGTGTGGAAAATGTACATGATGATGGAAAACTTGTATTTGAAACTGGGGTAACGTGTCCATCGAAGAAAATGCCTCGAGAACGTAAGCAAAAATATCCTGCAAGATGTGATGTTCAAAATGAAGAATCAGAAACAACTTCAGCTTCTAAAAGTGTAGGTGACTGTCCTGATAATCACTTTTCATGTGTTTTATGTGGTTTAGAATTTGTTCAAGAACAGTTGTTAAGTGAACATGTACAGTCACATTCAGATCGTGGTAACAGAGACGATGACGTAAACGGGGACGGTTGTAAAAAAACAGATGTAGCTTCTGATGACGATGAGCCGCTAGATAAACGTTTGGAACATCATTTAAAGAAAGCAGAGGTTCTTAATTCAGAAGTGGGCCCAAGAAAGTATCTTTGTCAGTACTGTAATAAGTATTTTGATTTTGTGTCGCAATTGAATCGTCACAGGAAATGCCACTCATCAGAGGAAAAGGAAGCCACTCCGTGTCGTCACTGTGGTAAAAAGTACACTAACAGAGCCTGTTTGATAAAACATGAATCTCAGCACACAGGTGTTGGTGTTTTTAAGTGCAAGCAGTGTGGTGATGGTTTCAACTCAAAACAAGAGTATCGAGCTCATCGAGCAAAGCAACATGGCAAACAGTGGAGCTGTTCAGAGTGTCAGCGCTCTTTCTCAAACTCAAGCAACCTAAAAAATCATTATAACAACAAACATCTTGGTCGTGAGGCACAGTCATATGCATGTAATGTCTGTGGCAAGCTGTTCAAACAGAAAGGTAATCTCAAAGTTCACGTAGATAGTCGGTGTGGATCAGAACCAAGACACATGTGCAACATTTGTGGCAAGGCATTTATGAGCGGTGGTTCTCTTGGTACTCACTTACTGCTCCACACAGGTGTAAAGACATTCCTCTGTCGGTTCTGCGGTAAGAGTTACCGGCTCAAAGTGGAGATGCAGAGACATGAGCGGTCTCACACAGGAGAGAAACCTTTTGTGTGTCAAGTGTGTAATAAAGCTTTTGCTCATAGAGAGAGTCTTGTTACACATAACACTCTGCATACTGGCGTACGCCCTTACATGTGCGAAGCGTGCGGCTCCACCTTCTCGTGTATCGGGAATCTCATAAAACACAGGCAGACTCATAACAGACGGTGTGATATAGCAAGGCAGTGACAGGTCACAGGCACTGTTACATTTCTTATTCTTCTTCTGCACCACCACCACCACCACCACCACCATCATCCAGTACCCACTGTTGACAGTTCTACCACCATGCACTGTGCTGTCCAGTAGACAGATGCTTGTTGCTGGTTCCTGTCTACCCAATCCCCGTACACATGAAGATGCCGTGCGTCCATCTTACTGTAAATGGCATTGCTGTGTGTTGCTGCAAGTCTTGTGAAGGTGTGCTTGGAGGTAATTGTGGCCTGTGGTTGATCTAAAAGAGGTTATGGTGACTTGCTGTGGTAGGTTGGAGGGCATGGCAAGGCATTCCCATTATTTGGCTACGCTGACTTGCGTGGAATGGCTGTGCACTCTTCTGTGCACCATTGATACCGTTTTTCAGGGAAGGAAGTGTCATTTTGACTTGTGGCTGATCCTATTTTGTGTCAGCATTAGCCTTTTGGTTCAGATAATAAGTGTGAGTGCCACTGATGCTAACCCTTTGTCTAACACTGATATACATAACTAATTAGCCATTGTCAAACATACTTTACTGCACCAGATGCACAAACATATAGTCAGTTAGCTGGTCTTTAAATTATATAATTTTATTTTCTGTTAGTTTTGATGCTGTATTTGAATACCTAGGCATAGAGGGGAGGATAATATTAAAATGTATCTCAAAGAAATAGGATGGGAGGGTGTTGACTGGATTAATCTAACTGAGGACAGGGGTGAGTGGTGGGTGGTTTTGAACACAGTAATGAACCTTTGGATGCCATGAAATTTTGGGAATTTCGTGACTAGCTGAGGAACCATTAGCTTCCTAAGAAGGACTTTGCTCATTGGAGGATAGTCGCTTTGTTGCTGTGCTTACTAGAAGAGAAATGAGTTTAATTACTTTCCACAGTGGAAGTGCAATGTCAGCATTATTTGTGTGTTTTCTGTCGCATCAGAATACAAGCTAGGACTGTCGTTTAGCTGAAAGGTTAACAAATTGATGCTGTCTGCTCGTATGTGACATTCTTAACAGCACTCAAAGCGTGAAGATTAAGAGTGGACAGATGTTTTACACTTTGCATTACACATACATCCAAAATGCATTCTTTGTAATTTTATTTAGGGTGTTCAAGGTCTCGGTTCATTCACTGTAGTGACGAAGCTGTGGACTGCATGACTGGCGTTTACCTTGTTATCTGTGTTGCCATGTCTGCACTGTCTTTGGGGCCCAAGCAACTTCTCTTAATAGTTACCAAGGGTAAAGCGGTTGGGGTGTGAAGCCATTGGCTGAGATTAAGAATATGTGGAGTTATATATCTGTTCCCCATACATCATTATTTCATGTAGCTTAATTAAGTGCAGATGTAACTTTACCATTGATCTTGAGGTCAATTTATTGCAGACACAAAGTCAATAAACATCACAAACGCTGCAGTAATTGTACTTCATTAAATATTTTCAGCATTAAAGAGACTTTGAAATAAAAGATGTAGTTTATGGAGGACTCCATCCTTCTGGGATATGATGCCATATTCTTCTCACACCTATAGGCCCTTGAAAATGAGGGTACTGTGATCCTTTGAAATGTTGGAAACCACGAACCCAGCGACACAGCATCTTATCCCAGAAGAATAGAGCCCTCAATGACACTGCCATGAAAACTTCAAAACTTGCACTGTAGTTCAATAATGGACATAGAGTTTTGAGTTTTATGTAAAAGTGAGGTTATGTTGCTTAGTACAAATCAAAATGAAATACAAATTACCAATGGCAGGTATCATCACAATTTTCACAGATTAAACTTGCAGACAGCTGTGCAGCTTCCATATTATGTGTTTATTTTATGCACTTTGTTAAGTAACATGAAAAAATTCTAAAATAAATGGTATGGGAACGTAAATGTGAAGCTTTTTCAAGGAGTTGCTAAATTACTAACAGTGTTTATGTTACTGTATGTTAATGGCATTACTGAATGTTCTCTGTTTTACTCTTAAACTGTTTATCTGCATGGGTAATTATGAAAAATTAAGGTTGTCTTTCAGTTAACCCTTCAGAGCCTAGTGGTTCGTACGTATACTGCCAGGTTTCACATTAAAATCCCTGCATTTTATTCACACATTGCATTTGTGTGTCCTTTATGATTCTTCCAGTAACAGCTATTGTTTTGCTACACAACATTCGCCAATTGTTTGTCCTAATGCAAGCACACTTGTGTTCTCTGTGAAGTACAAACTGAATCTTTTATGTAAGGTAGATTCATTTAATTTCTCACTGGGTTACATAATAACAAATAAATTACTTAAATTGTAAAATAAACATTTTCAATAGTGGTCAAACTTACAGTTTTCAATTAAGAGGTTAGAGACTACAAGATATGGTTGACTCCTATTATAACATCATTTACTGATGGTCCTGGGATTATGCAAGACTCCACTTCTGCAATTGTGATGAATGTAAGAGTCCCAAAAATAAATTAATGCTATGTGCAGTGAAATGTATAAATGGCTGAGCAGACAGCTTACTCAGCATTCTAAGCTTTTGCATAGATTGTTTCAAGCTGACACTATGAATTAAGGTAAAGGTAAAGTTGCACACATTACGCTACAAAGGGGTAGCAGACGTACAGCTCCACTCATTCTTAATCTCAGCACTAGACAGAGGAGCGTGGTCAGCCTCATGCCCGGGCCACCTTACCCCCAGTGAAAGAGCTCTTGGTGCCTATTGAATAGGAGCCTGGAAGGGCCCCAGGTACAATCTGGATGTTTTGGGAAAGAGAAAAGAGATCTCTTGCCCTTACCAGGAATTGAACCCCAGATCATCCAGCCCATAGTTTAGTCACTATACCAACTGAGCTATCCAAGCTCCTATGTGTTAAGGTGTGTTAAGTAATTGTCATTGTTAAATTATTTTTACTGCCTGTAGTATACCATCAAATACGCAATATGGCTGATGTACATTCTGTAATTTCTACCATATGTAAAATTCAACTCAAGATAAGGATTTGCAGAACTCAACCCTTACGTAAGTGAGGGAGTGTCTGTAATGAGCTGAGACAAGTGCCGGTGTAAGCAGAAGAGTGTTACATATGTACCCTCTTCCTGTATGCGACACTTTGTAGTCTGGTAGAAATTTACCAGAGTTTCAGAGGAATCTGTGACATCCATCTGAAGGGTAGAACCTCAAATCTACAAATCTCACAGAAGAATGCCCAATTGGTTTGTTAAAATATAGGCAAACATTTTAATCTTCAAAATAAAATCTCAGTAACTGACAGCATTGTTAAATAACATGGTTTATGTTCATGAGAGGCAGAAGACATCTATCGTAAGACAGAATGATGAACTTAATACAGCATTCAGAGAGCCAGTATGGCAGTAGTTCGAAACAAAACTTCCTAATACAAAAAGAATATTTATCAGTGGTCACTAACAACATTGATGAAACTTTGTCACTGTGAAGATGTCTGGGACATGACACCATGCAGTCTGGTCGATATGTAGATATGTTTCAGAGGAACTGCTGCCTGTGTCATCAGGGTAGATGACCTACTGCAAACATGGGGCAGCAAGTCCTCAGAAAAATCAGTACGTATCAACCAGACTGCATGACATCACATTGCACAAGATCAGTATGTATCAACCAGACTGCATGACATCACATTGCACAAGATCAGTACATATCAACCAGACTGATGACATCACATTGCACAAGATCAGTATATCAACCAGACTGCATGACATCACATTGCACAAATCAGTACGTATCAACCAGACTGCATGACATCACATTGCACAACATCAGTACATATCAACCAGACTGCATGACATCACATTGCACAACATCAGTACATATCAACCAGACTGCATGACATCACATTGCACAAGATCAGTACATATCAACCAGACTGCATGACATCACATTGCACAACATCAGTACATATCAACCAGACTGCATGACATCACATTGCACAAATCAGTATGTATCAACCAGACTGCATGACATCACATTGCACAACATCAGTATGTATCAACCAGACTGCATGACATCACATTGCACAACATCAGTAATATCAACCAGACTGCATGACATCACATTGCACAAATCAGTACGTATCAACCAGACTGCATGACATCACATTGCACAAGATCAGTATATCAACCAGACTGCATGACATCACATTGCACAACATCAGTATGTATCAACCAGACTGCATGACATCACATTGCACAACATCAGTATGTATCAACCAGACTGCATGACATCACATTGCACAACATCAGTATGTATCAACCAGACTGCATGACATCACATTGCACAACATCAGTATGTATCAACCAGACTGCATGACATCACATTGCACAACATCAGTAGTATCAACCAGACTGCATGACATCACATTGCACAACATCAGTATTATCAACCAGACTGCATGACATCACATTGCACAACATCAGTACATATCAACCAGACTGCATGACATCACATTGCACAACATCAGTACATATCAACCAGACTGCATGACATCACATTGCACAAATCAGTACTATCAACCAGACTGCATGACATCACATTGCACAACATCAGTATGTATCAACCAGACTGCATGACATCACATTGCACAACATCAGTATGTATCAACCAGACTGCATGACATCACATTGCACAACATCAGTAGTATCAACCAGACTGCATGACATCACATTGCACAACATCAGTATTATCAACCAGACTGCATGACATCACATTGCACAACATCAGTAAGTATCAACCAGACTGCATGACATCACATTGCACAACATCAGTATGTATCAACCAGACTGCATGACATCACATTGCACAACATCAGTATTATCAACCAGACTGCATGACATCACATTGCACAACATCAGTACATATCAACCAGACTGCATGACATCACATTGCACAACATCAGTACATATCAACCAGACTGCATGACATCACATTGCACAACATCAGTATGTATCAACCAGACTGCATGACATCACATTGCACAACATCAGTATGTATCAACCAGACTGCATGACATCACATTGCACAAGATCAGTACGTATCAACCAGACTGCATGACATCACATTGCACAACATCAGTACGTATCAACCAGACTGCATGACATCACATTGCACAACATCAGTACTATCAACCAGACTGCATGACATCACAATGCACAACATCAGTATGTATCAACCAGACTGCATGACATCACATTGCACAAGATCAGTACATATCAACCAGACTGCATGACATCACAATGCACAACATCAGTATGTATCAACCAGACTGCATGACATCACATTGCACAAGATCAGTACGTATCAACCAGACTGCATGACATCACAATGCACAAGATCAGTATGTATCAACCAGACTGCATGACATCACATTGCACAAGATCAGTACGTATCAACCAGACTGCATGACATCACATTGCACAACATCAGTATGTATCAACCAGACTGCATGACATCACATTGCACAAGATCAGTACGTATCAACCAGACTGCATGACATCACATTGCACAAGATCAGTACGATATCAACCAGACTGCATGACATCACAATTTGCACAAATCAGTAGTATCAACCAGACTGCATGACATCACATTGCACAAGATCAGTACGTATCAACCAGACTGCATGACATCACATTGCACAAGATCAGTACTATCAACCAGACTGCATGACATCAAAATGCACAAGATCAGTATGTATCAACCAGACTGCATGACATCACATTGCACAAGATCAGTACGTATCAACCAGACTGCATGACATCACATTGCACAAGATCAGTACATATCAACCAGACTGCATGACATCACATGCACAAGATCAGTAATTATCAACCAGACTGCATGACATCACATTGCACAAGATCAGTACTATCAACCAGACTGCATGACATCACAATGCACAACATCAGTAATATCAACCAGACTGCATGACATCACATTGCACAAGATCAGTACATATCAACCAGACTGCATGACATCACATTGCACAAGATCAGTACTATCAACCAGACTGCATGACATCACATTGCACAAGATCAGTACGTATCAACCAGACTGCATGACATCACATTGCACAAGATAGTTTGTATTCAACGACTTCAGATGTGGATACAATGCAGATACATCATGTATGGTGAACAGACTGTGAAGCACATTCACAATGCAGTTCGTAATACCTGTGTCACAGTTAAAGATTAGTATGTCATCAACCAGGACTGATGGCATTAATATGCACCATAGAATATCAATCCAGGACTGCATGAACACAATAAAACAGTAATTCACACTTGTTTCATCAGCATAGTGTTTATCTTTGTGCTGCAACAGTGGCACAGTACTGTACATGGCAGGCATCTGTCAACATCAGTCTAGCAGCCTGCTACAGTTTATTTTGCTAGTAATGACTGTTGGTTGGGAATTGTGGACAGGAATATACATATCACACTTCTTAAACTTCTGTAATATTTATTATGGTAAATCAACCCAAGTATTTCAGTTACATGTGAACAGGTGACTTCCAAAACCTGCTAACTCCCAAACAGCTCAATCTTAAGGAGGGCTAAATAAATACACAGCATTTGTATACAGTAGAGTTTTGACATTTGTTTTAACAGGGGCCGATAAAACCATCAAGAATATCAGAATCCATTACCAATGTGCAATGCCTGTTTGGTTGTAACAACTTATGAAATACCAGTAGATAAAAATGAACATGAAAGCCATTAAAGTTTACTTTTAATAAAATATGAACACTTTTTTTAAGCATAAAACATATTACATAATTTAAGGAGAGTGTCATTCCACAAAGCACAAAAGCAGTCAACTTCACTTAATGAAAGACAGCTTGATGGAGCTGAGAGTGATCTGCACAGTAGCAGGAGAGTGGGGCTTGACTAGAGCTGAGAGTGATCTGTGCAGTAGCAGGAGAGTGGGGCTTGACTGTGCTGAGAGTGATCTGTGCCAGTAGCAGGAGAGTGGGGCTTGACTGTAGCTGAGAGTGATCTGTGCAGTAGCAGGAGAGTGGGGCTTGACTGTGCTGAGAGTGATCTGTGCAGTAGCAGGAGAGTGGGGCTTGACTGAGCTGAGAGTGATCTGTGCATAGCAGGGGAGTGGGGCTTGACTGAGCTGAGAGTGATCTGTGCAGTAGCAGGAGAGTGGGGCTTGACTGATGCTGAGAGTGATCTGTGCAGTAGCAGGAGAGTGGGGCTTGACTGAGCTGAGAGTGATCTGTGCAGTAGCAGGAGAGTGGGGCTTGACTGAGCTGAGAGTGATCTGTGCATAGCAGGGAGTGGGGCTTGACTGAGCTGAGAGTGATCTGTGCAGTAGCAGGAGAGTGGGGCTTGACTGTGCTGAGAGTGATCTGTGCAGTAGCAGGAGAGTGGGGCTTGACTGAGCTGAGAGTGATCTGTGCAGTAGCAGGAGAGTGGGGCTTGACTGAGCTGAGATGAGTGGGCGTTGACTGAGCTGAGAGTGATCTGTGCAGTAGCAGGACGAGTGGGGCTTGACTGAGCTGAGAGTGATCTGTGCAGTAGCAGGAGAGTGGGGGAAGTCAGAATGAGACAAAGAAGGTCAAAACAGTGGCACTAAATTGGATGATCAGAAATATCAAAATGCTGAACAAGGCTCCGATGTACTCGTCCTTTGGAAGTAATCTTAACGTTACATGTATGTGACTTGCAGTGGGCACTCTCCAATCACAGAAGGGTTAGCAAAGAATGTTTGGTTTCTTTACCACTTCAGGGTTTCTAATGACTTGTCTATGTATGTATATGTGTGTGTGTGTGTGTGTGTGTTCCAATACCAGTCTTCATATCACAATACTGAATTGCTGAATCAAGTCTTGGTGTAAACAAAACACTCACCAGATGTCCGCTTCATAATCGGAACACATTAGCAGTACAACTGTTCTAATAATGTACTGCAGGAACTTGTGAATGCTGTGCAGTTAAAATCAAACGCTGTCATGAAACAGATTCACGTATGGATGTATGCTGCACGATTTGTTCGGTAGATGTCTCTCTTACTGTGACATATTTATTTGGATGTATGCTGCACGATTTGTTCGGTAGATGTCTCTCTTACTGTGACATATTTATTTGGATGTATGCTGCACGATTTGTTCGGTAGATGTCTCTCTTACTGTGACATATTTATTTGGATGTATGCTGCACGATTTGTTCAGTAGATGTCTCTCTTACTGTGACATATTTATTTGGATGTATGCTGCACGATTTGTTCAGTAGATGTCTCTCTTACTGTGACATATTTATTTGGATGTATGCTGCACGATTTGTTCGGTAGATGTCTCTCTTACTGTGACATATTTATTTGGATGTATGCTGCACGATTTGTTTGGTAGATGTCTCTCTTACTGTGACATATTTATTTGGATGTATGCTGCACGATTTGTTTGGTAGATGTCTCTCTTACTGTGACATATTTATTTGGATGTATGCTGCACGATTTGTTCGGTAGATGTCTCTCTTACTGTGACATATTTATTTCATAATGTAATTATCTGAGCTTAAAACAGTCAATATAAACCTTTTCTTAGGTTAGACTTCTTATGTTATAATTTCTCAACACTAATATAATAAGGAAGTGCTCCTATTGAAACTGACAGCCTATGACTTACATGCATAGTTTCAGGGTCTTTTTTTATACAAGATGTAATACAAAGTTTTGAAAATAAAGTAACAGACACTCTGATGCCTAGACTTTATTCTGACTTAGATGTATACATGACACATGGTAGCAGATGGTACATATCAGATGTCCTCGTAGTTACCGTTGACATATAAGCATTTGTCTCACTATCACACCAAGGCTTGTATCCCAACGTGAAAAAAATTGGTATCAAGTGTCTGTAGGCAGGAGGTGACAGCTTGCTTCACGTCAGTGTCTGTTACAAAATGCCTGCCAGCCAGGTACTTCTTAAGGAGTCCAGAGGATGGAAATCACTGGGGGTGAGGTTGGGACTGTAGGGAGAGCGGTCCATAACCTCCCAGCCATAGTCCTGTAACCATCCATAAGTCCAATTGGCAGTATGGGGCCCAGTGATTTCCACCTCTTTGGACCCCTTAAGAAGCAACCACCATGGAAGCTGCAAGATGTGAGGTTCTCACAGGGGGTGCTGAGGATTCAAGTCTTCTGGGATGTGATGTTGTGGGGCAAGTGGTGTCTGATATTGTGAAGGATGCTTGTGAACCACTCACACAGCTACACAGCGTCACATCCAGAAGTCTTGGATCCTCCTGCTATGTAGTTGTTTCTCGTCTAACTCTATTAACAAATGCTTAATTCAATTTAATTTTAAAATTTAATTTGGATTTTATCCCTTCTTGTTTCATATGGCTGTTAATTATTTAAACACTTAGAGTGAAACAAATTCATGAAATACTGTAAGATACATGGCCAATACTGTAAGATACATGCCATACTGTAAGATACATGGCCAATACTGTAGATACATGCCAATACTGTAAGATACATGGCCATACTGTAGATACATGGCCATACTGTAAGTACATGGCAATACTGTAGATATCAATGTCAATACTGTAAGATACATGGCCAATACTGTAAGATACATGCCAATTACATGTAGATACATGCCAATACTGTAAGATACATGGCCAATACTGTAAGATACATGGCCAATACTGTAAGATACATGGCCAATACTGTAAGAATGCCAAACTTAAGATACATGGCCATACTGTAAGATACATGCAATACTGTAAGATACATGGCCAATACTGTAAGATACATGGCCAATACTGTAAGATACATGGCCAATACTGTAAGATACATGGCCAATACTGTAAGATACATGGCCAATACTGTAAGATACATGGCCAATCTGTAGTAGGTTGAAGTCATGGAATATAGATTGGCAATACGAATGTGTCAGTATTCATATAAGTGAATTTAAGTCAAAGATTATATTAATAAATTTGTTTGTATATTTATGTGAAATTTGCCAAATATTATATAATAAACTATGTGTGTATAGTGTGTCATGTGTTAATGTGTGCAAATGATGTGTATAATGTGTGCAATGATGTGGTATAATGTGTGCAAATGATTGTATAATTGCAAATGGTGGTATAATGTGTGCAAATGATGTGGTATAATGTGTGCAAATGAATGAAAGATAATGTGTGCAAAGATGTACATAAATATTAGTTACTTTATAGTATTTTCTTTCCTTTACAGTTTGTATAACAAAAGAAGACTGTGAACTCGTCATAAAAACTTTCTTTCTGTGATGTTTCATATATAAAAAGTAATAATGTGCAATGACATCTATACTGTGCTTAACTTCATTTATTGCTCCACTGATGTGAAAATGAACAGAAAGTGATAACAAACATTCAATATTACACCTCAGTTCAAAGCGACTTAAAAAACAAGTCACTCAATAATCACTGAAACATGACATTTGAGACTGTGATGCTGTCTAAGATTAAAACCTTCAGGGATGTGATCCTTTGTCTTTATACAAGTAGTTTGTGATGGTTTGAAGGATCACAGTGCCTTAAACTTCAGGGACAAGCAGTCCGTTCCCATCCACACTTGCACAGCTTGTCCCTGTACAGGAACGCATTATGATCCTTCAAAATGTTGGTAACGGCTTGCCAACAACACAATGTCATATCTCAGAAGACTTTAACCTTTAGTCACTAATGTGCTGTTCTGGACACAAGAGTCAGTCTACTGTTAAGGTAAACCTCTTGTCATGTCCTGAAGCTGCTTCTCCATGTTTTTATCTCTGCGACTGACAGACGAATTTCCCAGTAGATAGAAACGAAAAGGCTTCAATGCCCATTGAGCACCGACTGAATCAATTCCAATTCGATGCGATGTCACAATATGCAGCGCCTCCTCCTTTGACTCGTCGTCCTCTATCCACATTCCATCCCATACCGTCAGGTCTTGTTCATTACACAATGACTTAGTAATGCTGAAACTCATGCACAGTTTTGCTGGACCATTACACAAGTCGTGGGCTTGCAGCTCTTTATGTTTCATGGCAGCTGTTGAAGTAGTCTTTCTGTGTTTCTGTCTCTCCAGCTGCATGAAGTCTAATCCCTCCAGGGGTTCTAGCGCACGCAACAAGACAGCTGCACCAGCACCTGAAATTCGTAAATCAAGTACCATTTTTTGTTAGCATACAGTGGTGTTTATATACTGAGTACCTCATGGGCACAGTGTCTACATTTGTTTATATCCAGAGTACCTCATGGACACAGTGTGTACGTTTGTTTATATCCAGAGTACCTCATGGACACAGTGTGTACGTTTGTTTATATCCAGAGTACCTCATGGACACAGTGTGTACGTTTGTTTATATACTGAGTACCTCATGGACACAGTGTGTACATTTGTTTATATCCAGAGTACCTCATGGACACAGTGTGTACGTTTGTTTATATACTGAGTACCTCATGGACACAGTGTCTGCATTTGTTTATATCCAGAGTACCTCATGGACACAGTGTGTACATTTGTTTATATCCAGAGTACCTCATGGACACAGTGTGTACGTTTGTTTATATACTGAGTACCTCATGGACACAGTGTGTACATTTGTTTATATCCAGAGTACCTCATGGACACAGTGTGTACGTTTGTTTATATACTGAGTACCTCATGGACACAGTGTGTACGTTTGTCCAACTTTCATGCGTTTTATCATTCTGTCAAGTCCAGTATCTTACTGTAAATGTAGCCATATTTCCAGACCTTCAGAGGTTCACAGCATACATATCCAGTAAAACCAACATTATCAGTGTCCCCTGTGGGCTATAATGTACAGGGTCCTTATTTTATTTAACAACTATCATTTGTAACTTCCCACCACAACTCCGCTGCATGTGTGGGCAGTTGGCTAACATACCGACAGAAAGCAGCAACTGGTAAGTTGTCAGGTAAAATAATGACCTTATATATACAAGTGGAACTTGGTGACATAAGTACAGTATGACTGAGTAGGATGGTGATAACCACAGCAATTTCCCATTGCAATGTGTGATAGTTATGAAATAATGATACCAAATTATATCTCAGACAGTTGGGACACCTGTACCAATTATTATACTGGGACATTTTATGAAGTGAAAGACTGGCCACCATTTTGATAATGAAACTTATATGTATAGAAATGAAGTACATAAATTTTGACAGAACTATATACCTTGACTAGAAATATTGAAGCAGTGATACATGCCATATGTTATATACACATAAGTTGTCCCTGGCTTCATGTACATTGGTTTACTTCTTGCTGTGATCCTTCCATTGTACGAATGGGAAGCTTTGTCTTCACCACCAGGGTAACATTCCGTCTCCACAACACGACCTTTAAGAACTGTTCCATCATTTATTCGCCTAACTAGAATTTTACCAAGAAGTCTCTTAGCCAGGTCTTCACATGGTACATCAAAGAAACTGTCTTTTAACCTGTTCAGGCCAAAAGTAGGGGTTCTGCTGCCAATACTTGATGATTGCAAAATTTTATCAGCATTTAATGTGTTGCTTAACTTCACCCTTTTCTGAACAGACTTCTTGTGTGCTTGATTTTGTTTGTCAGGACCTGTCAGATTTTCATTGGTGTGTAATGAACCTTGGGGAATGCTGGCACTCCCAGATATTGATGCAGTGTTTAAAAAATAATCGCTTTTAACAGCCATCTGCATTTTTGTGGAAGACTTTTTCATAATTTTTTGCACTGGAGTTGTGGCAGCACATCACCAGCTACTTCAAAACAAAAGCCTAGAAGTATAAGAACAAAGTATTCTCAGAATTAGTTCAGTGACAATGGATAAGCTGTGAGTCCAGTTATCACCCTCTTCCTTTTATGGTCACAACTGTTCCAACATATTGTCCTCATGTCTTGTTTCAGAAAGCTGCAAAGAATGGAGAAGAATCACTGCATTCATCAAAAACTTTGTTTTAAACAAAAAGAAAATATGTATACAGTAAAAGCTGTGATACCTGGCAATGGATGATCTAGAAAGGTCTGTTAACTGGAAACTGACTAAGAGGTCCATTACATTTCACTTTTCCTTCACCCAGCACCGATTCTGAGAGTTTTGGCATTAATTATTTTTGTCATGATTGTCACTGTTTTTCTTTACAGTATATATACACCATGTTATGTAAGTAGTGATGAAAAGGGAACAGGAAGTTGAAGCATAACAGCTGACAGACAAAGGTAAGTGACAGAGTGCTTTTCATACCTCACCTTCATATTCTAAGACAGCTGTAAGAATCAAGTTGTGGCAGCACAACCATGTTATCTGCTGTGGGAAAAAATTCCAATAATTGCAAGTGGAAAGGTTAAATTTAGTTTCTTCTTTCACAGGCGATCACAAAAATGCAACTGATTTGGGTGAAATTACAAACCAACCGCAGCCTTCCTTTTATACACTAATAAGCAGATCCTTACAATTACTTTTAAAGTGGTTTGAATTCTGATCTGCCATGTTTAACATGTAGTATGTATTTATGGCACATGTGTCTAGTAAACTAAAAATGTAAGGTAACAACTCCTTTTGAAAATTCATGAACATATCAGTGAATACAAAGAATGCTATGATACACAAAACTGCATGTCACACATATACATGCACTGCATATACATATTTCACAGCATACTGCTGTTTATAAAGGTAAATATAATTTCCATTGTTGCTGAGTTAGTTGTTTTGTAACACACCTCTCAGTTTGGTTTTTATCTAATTAAAAAACAAAGGTACCAACACATTGAAATATATTTGTTTACTTATCTATGGTTCATTTGACATCTCATTTGTATCAGTATCTCAGGCAAGATAGCATTGAGATAATCTGATTAAGCAAAATGGGTGTACTTCAAGGTTTGTGGCAGATAAAAATAACTATTTAAAAGTCTACTCAACTTTCTTCTTTAGAACATGCAAGTATATACAATCTGGGCTTTTCAGGGTGGTAAAAATTCATATTGTGGTTTTCTCACTTATGACACCATGTGGCTTGGTAGGTTGGTACTACCGTCTGGGTCTACTTCTAAGATGTTTCCTGCTCCTCCATACCGTCGGTAACCACCTACCAGACTACACGGTGTCATAATGCAGAAGACAGCAATAATGAGAAGGTAAGGTTCTTTTTTTAAGGGTGTAATTTAACAACGTTGTCAAGTGCTAGCAATATACAGCAATGGGACACGATAAAGGATGCACTCATTGGCCCAGGAATTAATTTTGAGAAGCATACATATATATGTACGTACCATAACCAAACTATAATGCAAATAAAATTACAGGATAAGAATTGCTAATACTTCCTCCGCAATTACACATACTGTACTACGATTTAAATGCAGCATCTGATGTACGCACTGAACGGAATGTTTAATCACAGAAGTTACACTAATTTAAAAATAAATGTAAAGATTACTACAGCTGTGTGCGATGTAACTCAGCTAGTGCAACAGAAGCCACCCTCATACCATAAACGCACTGGCAGCCAGTCAGTGGCGCATACATTATTACATTTGCGAAATCTGGAATTCTTACAGCGGTGGGAATTATTATTAAGTTTATGTATTACAAAATATTAATTTATGTACACAAAAGCTGTCCGTTCTTCGGACTAAAAGTCTGTAACTTCAAATTTCGAGCGAAACACAAACACTCCCCACAGCAGCCGGCATGTAATCGGTCACATGGTGTGAAAACATGTGCTTTATTACAAACATAACTAAAAGCGTAATATATTATTCTTTAGCACAAAAGTATTGCATAAACAAATTGAGGTTAAACATACGGTGTTTGGCATGAGTACAAACAACCATCTTACCGACTGTGCTACCGACGTCTCCGCTGAGTTAGTTTCCCACATGCTCACCGTGCGCTCACGTTGCAAGTTGCGTGTCAATATGCAGGCGAGTGTTACCACCTCGCGGCGGGCTGCACACAGCACTCTCGAACATACGAGCAAAATCAGATGTCCTATTATTATTATTATTATTATTATTATTATTATTATTTTATTATTATTATTATTATTTGTATTCACTGATCCTTCAACGGTACGCAACTGTTGATATAGAATTTGTCATTAAAAACTTCGCTCAAAAAACATTACATTGAATTTGTCATAAAGTAATAATATGATAGAAACATATTGCCATAAATCCAACCTAGTCATTACCATAATATAACATCAATTTTATGTTTGTATAACATGGTTTATAATTAGAATACTGAAAAGAGAAATCTAAACTAATCACAATTACAATATGGTAATTATATAATTATATTAAAGGTTTACAATCGAAATATTCATCCAATTTATAAATTGTCTGTGTTAATAAAAATTTATTTAGAACAACCTTAAACCTCTGATCATTACAGGATGAATTCCTAATTTCAAGCGGGAGAATATTGAGCACCTTGATGCCAGAGCGGTAGGGGCCCTTTTGACAAATCTTTAAATGCGTAGAAGGTTGGAAAAAATTTGTATTGTTTCTGGTGATATATATATAGATAATGAGCACTGAAACACTTTCAACGAAAATGAAAGAATACTAAGAGTTAGAAAACCTTACAAGTCGAACATAAATATGTACGAGTAAATGCATTTACAGGTTTCTGTCGTTTATATTGTACATAATTTATGACAACATTGTTTGTGTAACTTTCTAAAAAAAAGATTATAATCTCAAGTTCTGTGGACTTTAAAAGGCGAAATTTATTTTTCGTTATTTTAATGTACGTTTATATTGCACAGCAGTCGGTCGGAACGTGACAGACATCGCAGTGATGCAGGTTGCAGATTTTAGCGTACGGTGTAAGAAAGTTAATTTTTGGGCTCGTTATTAAAACCGCTGTCTGTCTGTCTGTCTGTCTGTCTGTCCGTCAGTCCGTACGCACCAAACATTCGAAGCGCTCCAGGATTCCGTGACATAGGACAGTCTGTTCGCTGCACTTCCTGGACAGTCTGTCGTCGTGCTGCACTTCTGCACAGTCTGTCGTCGTGCTGCACCCTGCACAGTCTGTCGTCGTGCTGCACTTCCTGCACAGTCTGTCGTCGTGCTGCACTTCCTGACAGTCTGTCGTCGTGCTGCACTTCCTGCACAGTCTGTCGTCGTGCTGCACTTCCTGCACAGTCTGTCGTCGTGCTGCACTTCCTGCACAGTCTGTCGTCGTGCTGCACTTCCTGCACAGTCTGTCGTCGTGCTGCACTTCCTGGACAGTCTGTCGTCGTGCTGCACTTCCTGCACAGTCTGTCGTCGTGCTGCACTTCCTGCACAGTCTGTCGTCGTGCTGCACTTCCTGACAGTCTGTCGTCGTGCTGCACTTCCTGCACAGTCTGTCGTCGTGCTGCACTTCCTGCACAGTCTGTCGTCGTGCTGCACTTCCTGCACAGTCTGTCGTCGTGCTGCACTTCCTGCACAGTCTGTCGTCGTGCTGCACTTCCTGGACAGTCTGTCGTCGTGCTGCACTTCCTGCACAGTCTGTCGTCGTGCTGCACTTCCTGCACAGTCTGTCGTCGTGCTGCACTTCCTGGACAGTCTGTCGTCGTGCTGCACTTCCTGCACAGTCTGTCGTCGTGCTGCACTTCCTGCACAGTCTGTCGTCGTGCTGCACTTCCTGGACAGTCTGTCGTCGTGCTGCACTTCCTGCACAGTCTGTCGTCGTGCTGCACTTCCTGGACAGTCTGTCGTCGTGCTGCACTTCCTGGACAGTCTGTCGTCGTGCTGCACTTCCTGCACAGTCTGTCGTCGTGCTGCACTTCCTGCACAGTCTGTTGTGCTGCACTTCCTGCACAGTCTGTCGTCGTGCTGCACTCTCTCCTGCACAGTCTGTCGTCGTGCTGCACTTCCTGGACAGTCTGTCGTCGTGCTGCACTTCCTGGACAGTCTGTCGTCGTGCTGCACTTCCTGCACAGTCTGTCGTCGTGCTGCACTTCCTGCACAGTCTGTCGTCGTGCTGCACTTCCTGCACAGTCTGTCGTCGTGCTGCACTTCCTGGACAGTCTGTCGTCGTGCTGCACTTCCTGCACAGTCTGTCGTCGTGCTGCACTTCCTGGACAGTCTGTCGTCGTGCTGCACTTCCTGGACAGTCTGTCGTCGTGCTGCACTTCCTGCACAGTCTGTCGTCGTGCTGCACTTCCTGCACAGTCTGTTGTCGTGCTGCACTTCCTGCACAGTCTGTCGTCGTGCTGCACTTCCTGGACAGTCTGTCGTCGTGCTGCACTTCCTGCACAGTCTGTCGTCGTGCTGCACTTCCTGCACAGTCTGTCGTCGTGCTGCACTTCCTGGACAGTCTGTCGTCGTGCTGCACTTCCTGGACAGTCTGTCGTCGTGCTGCACTTCCTGCACAGTCTGTCGTCGTGCTGCACTTCCTGGACAGTCTGTCGTCGTGCTGCACTTCCTGGACAGTCTGTCGTCGTGCTGCACTTCCTGGACAGTCTGTCGTCGTGCTACACTTCCTGCACAGTCTGTCGTCGTGCTGCACTTCCTGGACAGTCTGTCGTCGTGCTGCACTTCCTGGACAGTCTGTCGTCGTGCTGCACTTCCTGGACAGTCTGTCGTCGTGCTGCACTTCCTGCACAGTCTGTCGTCGTGCTGCACTTCCTGGACAGTCTGTCGTCGTGCTGCACTTCCTGGACAGTCTGTCGTCGTGCTGCACTTCCTGGACAGTCTGTCGTCGTGCTGCACTTCCTGGACAGTCTGTCGTCGTGCTGCACTTCCTGCACAGTCTGTCGTCGTGCTGCACTTCCTGGACAGTCTGTCGTCGTGCTGCACTTCCTGGACAGTCTGTCGTCGTGCTGCACTTCCTGGACAGTCTGTCGTCGTGCTGCACTTCCTGGACAGTCTGTCGTCGTGCTGCACTTCCTGGACAGTCTGTCGTCGTGCTGCACTTCCTGGACAGTCTGTCGTCGGTGCTGCACTTCCTGGACAGTCTGTCGTCGTGCTGTTAGAAAATGAGGCACAGGGTGAAAGGTGAACTTGTAACTGTCCACGCCACGAAAGCATGTAGGAGGAGTACAGGTATAGCTCCACTTATTCTTTACTTCAGCAATAGATGGGCGTTAGCGGTGAGCTTCACGCCTATTGAACAGAAGGCCAGATGGGCCCCAAGTCGGTCTGGACGTTTTGGACAAGAGACAAATCTGCAGTGCCGGAGCGTGCAGCAGGACAGACGGTCACTGCACGGCCTGCTGCGTGTGCCTGCAGTGACTGCTGGACGTCTGACAGACAGACAAATTACTTCCAGCAAATTAATTATATTAAAACAGGAACCAATGCGGTCTGTATTGTCGTCACTGCACAGCGATAAACAAACTGAAATATCGTCCGTTCTTAGTAGGAAACCACGAAAGAAATTTTTAATAAATTGTGTGGGATTTATTTTTGTATTATTGTGGTTCTTTAATTTTAACCCTTATGTACTTTTCTTCAGCTCATTCAAATAATTACTTTGATAAACAAAACAAAATGCGCAATGTAGCCGTTTGGGGACTGCAGTGTGAAAATGCACACGGCTACGTGAAGGCGTTATGTAGACTGACGTGGCAGGTCTTTGTTTGTGCAATTATCTTCTGTACTTAAGATAAACTCAGAAGCAAACAGCTTTAAGTCGCAGTAAGCCATTTTATGCATTACAGGCTAGTATCAACATGAATTGTATATAAACATTCAGTACGTAACGCGCAGTAAAAACACACTCCGTCCCTCACTGTTATACAAACCAGTCAGTTAATGTTGTACAGTGAAATAATCGCTGTTTGTTCTGAGATCCACACAAAACACATAAATACAGTCCGTACCGCGCAGTAAACACACTCCGTCTCAGTTATACAAACCAGTCAGTTAATGTTGTACAGTGAAATAATCGCTGTTTGTTCTGAGATCCACACAAAACACATAAATACAGTCCGTACCGCGCAGTAAACACACTCCGTCTCAGTTATACAAACCAGTCAGTTAATGTTGTACAGTGAAATAATCGCTGTTTGTTCTGAGATCCACACAAAACACATAAATACAGTCCGTACCGCGCAGTAAACACACTCCATCTCAGTTATACAAACCAGTCAGTTAATGCTGTACAGTGAAATAATCGCTGTTTGTTCTGAGATCCACACAAAACACATAAATACAGTCCGTACCGCGCAGTAAACACACTCCGTCTCAGTTATACAAACCAGTCAGTTAATGCTGTACAGTGAAATAATCGCTGTTTGTTCTGAGATCCACACAAAACACATAAATACAGTCCGTACCGCGCAGTAAACACACTCCGTCTCAGTTATACAAACCAGTCAGTTAATGCTGTACAGTGAAATAATCGCTGTTTGTTCTGAGATCCACACAAAACACATAAATACAGTCCGTACCGCGCAGTAAACACACTCCGTCTCAGTTATACAAACCAGTCAGTTAATGCTGTACAGTGAAATAATCGCTGTTTGTTCTGAGATCCACACAAAACACATAAATACAGTCCGTACCGCGCAGTAAACACACTCCGTCTCAGTTATACAAACCAGTCAGTTAATGTTGTACAGTGAAATAATCGCTGTTTGTTCTGAGATCCACACAAAACACATAAATACACTGTGTGGGCAGAACGTAGAATTGTTGAATGTTAAACCTGGTGGTACATATAGTAACCACTGGGCTTTACAGCGTTAGTGTTTTTAGACGGCTGTTTGCTGCAGCTGGAACCTGCAGACGATAACTCAGGAAGCTTTCCTTCACACTGTTGTGTAGCCTCTTTATAAACCGGAAACAAATGAAATTTATATACACGATGCATGTCTCTAAATGTGAGGGTTTGAATGGTAAATCCTTTGAAAGCTATCTCAGCGTAGTTTTGCTACTGTTCACCGTTCTCTGGCTCCTGTCTTGCCCTGCATGTATCTGTTGTCAGAGTAGCGAACAATACCAAATTAGCCCTCAAGCTTACAGCACGTACAGCACGTACATCACGTACGAGTAGAGCACGTACAGCTGTACGCACGTATCCACGTTAGCTCGTTACCCCCATTTTGTATAAGTGCGTACACTACGATCATATTGATAGAATTCGATCCAATTAGATAACAATTACACGGTCTGTCTGCAGTATTTGTCTCGCTGTCACACGTCGTCTTTGTGTAATTCAGTAATCCACCTACGCGACTTCCCTTAATCTTCATTAACTAAATTTCAGAATTTACATAAACTGTGTACAGATCACTCGTTATTTTGTGGCCGGTAGCTTTTCAAGTGTAAAGGTGGGAGCGAGTCACTTCTACAGGTACAGCGTGCTGCTTGTCCTACCCATCTCAGTCTCAAAAAGGGAACACGCGCCAGTTCAGTGCAGCTGGTTGTCGCGTGCCCGGGCAGGCCCGACAGTTCTAACAACCATACTTTCTGTTTTTGGGCTTGTTATTTCAATTTGGTACAGACCTGTACGTTTTGGGGTATCCATGTGGGTTATGACACCGTGCGGTCTGGTAAGTGGCTTCCAACGTCTGGAAGAACATGCTAACCAGCCTGGCCCTCCGCAAAGCGCCACAAGCTGTAGGCTGCAGAGCTACAGCAGCCCCTCGGTTGTCCGGAATGTATGGGACACGGGTGGCCGGATTACCGGGCAGTCCGGACAACCAAGGGGAAACACCGTGACGTAGTTAACGCACAGATAGTCATCAATCAATGCTAAAGTAATCTTCCTTAAAGCGAAACTATCTTACCTAGCAGTATATGGTGATAAGTTATCATCATATTCTGCTAGGTACACTGTCATTGATAATGATGATAATAATAGTGTATTGTAACAATAGTGTGACGTGGCGTGGAAATACTGGGCTGTAGTTAGCTGTAGTTAGCTGTAGTTAGCTGTATATAGCTGTAGTTAGCTGTAGATAGCTGTAGTTAGCTGTAGTTAGCTGTAGTTAGCTGTAGTTAGCTGTAGTTAGCTGTAGTTAGCGCAGAGTGTGCAGACCACTGGAGGATCCGTATTACCGCGGTCCATATTACCGAGGGACCAGTGTATTGCGGACAGCTTTCAGTGGGGGGGGGGGGGGGGGTAGCATGACGCACAGAGCCTTCGACAGAGAGACGCTTTGCATGACGCAAGTAACGAAACGGGGATTGACAACTGAGTAGGAGATTTTGAGTTGTTACGTGTGTGTAGTGGCACACTGCGAAAGGAAGGCCATTGCGCGGGAGACAGACGTAGGGGGAAGGTATAGTAACACTTTAAAGCCCAGTGGTTACTATATATACCACCAGGTTTAACATTCACAAATTCTACGTTCTGCCCACACAGTGTATTTATGTGTTTTGTGTGGATCTCAGAACAAACAGCGATTATTTCACTTTACAACATTAACTAACTGGTTTGTATAACTGAGAAGGAGTGTGTTTACTGCGCGGTACGGACTGCATTTATGTACAATGTATATTAACACTTTAAAGCCCAGTGGTTACTATATGTACCACCATGTTTAACATTCAACAATTCTACGTTCTGCCCACACAGTTTATTTATGTGTTTTGTGTGGATCTCAGAACAAACAGCGATTATTTCACTGTACAACATTAACTGACTGGTTTGTATAACTGAGACGGAGTATGTTTACTGCGCGATACGGACTGTATTTATGTGTTTTGTGTGGATATCAGAACAAACAGCCATTATTTCACTGTACAACATTAACTGACTGGTTTGTATAACTGAGACGGAGTGTGTTTACTGCGCGGTACGGACTGTATTTATGTGTTTTGTGTGGATCTCAGAACAAACAGCGATTATTTCACTGTACAGCATTAACTGACTGGTTTGTATAACTGAGACGGAGTGTGTTTACTGCGCGGTACGGACTGTATTTATGTGTTTTGTGTGGATCTCAGAACAAACAGCGATTATTTCACTGTACAACATTAACTGACTGGTTTGTATAACTGAGACGGAGTGTGTTTACTGCGCGGTACGAACTGTATTTATGTACAATGTATATTAACCATTTAAAGCCCAGTGGTTACTATATGTACCACCATGTTTAACATTCAACAATTCTACGTTCTGCCCACACAGTGTATTTATGTGTTTTGTGTGGATCTCAGAACAAACAGCGATTATTTCACTGTACAACATTAACTGACTGGTTTGTATAACTGAGACGGAGTGTGTTTACTGCGCGGTACGGACTGGAGCTTTAAGTATAATTCAAGGAATTTTCGTGTTTAAAGGGTAAAGCTGGATCTCACAAAATGGGACGAGAAGCTATTGTTTAATACATTCTGGCTCACAACGATCTAGTGCGGGCAGTTATGAACTCGGCGATCAGCCCTGAGGTCACACAATGCAATCAGCCTTGAGGTCACATAATGTGATCAGCCCTGAGGTTACACAATGCGGTCAGCCGTGAGGTCACACAATGCGATCAGCCGTGAAGTCACACAATGCAATCAGCCTTGAGGTCACATAATGTGATCAGCCCTGAGGTTACACAATGCGGTCAGCCGTGAGGTCACACAATGCAATCACCCCTGAGGTCACATAATGTGATCAGCCCTGAGGTCACATAATGTGATCAGCCCTGAGGTCACACAATGCGATCAGCCGTGAGGTCACACAATGCGATCAGCCTTGAGGTCACATAATGTGATCAGCCCTGAGGTTACATAATGCGGTCAGCCGTGAGGTCACACAATGCGATCAGCCCTGAGGTCACATAATGTGATCAGCTCTGAGGTCACATAATGCGATCAGCCCTGAGGTCACATAATGCGATTAGCCCTGAGGTCACACAATGCGTTCAGCCCTGATGTCACATAATGCGATCAGCCGTGAGGTCACACAATGCGATCAGCTGTGAGGTCACACAATGCGATCAGCCGTGATGTCACACAATGCGATCAGCCGTGAGGTCACACAATGCGATCAGCCTGAGGTCACACAATGCGATCAGCCGTGAGGTCACACAATGCGATCAGCCGTGAGGTCACACAATGCGAACAGCTGTGGGGTCACACAATGCGATCAGCCCTGATGTCACACAATGCGAACAGCTGTGAGGTCACACAATGCGATCAGCCGTGAGGTCACACAATGCGATCAGCCGTGAGGTCACACAATGCGAACAGCTGTGGGTCACACAATGCGATCACCCCTGATGTCACACAATGCGAACAGCTGTGAGGTCACACAATGCGATCAGCCGTGAGGTCACACAATGCGATCAGCCGTGAGGTCACACAATGCGAACAGCCGTGAGGTCACACAATGCGATCAGCCGTGAGGTCACACAATGCGATCAGCCGTGAGGTCACACAATGCGATCAGCCGTGAGGTCACACAATGCGATCAGCCGTGAGGTCACACAATGCGATCAGCCGTGAGGTCACACAATGCGATCAGCCGTGAGGTCACACAATGCCAGTCACTTGCACAAGCTGATCGCCTGTCGACGTGTCAAGAAGGACATTTGGCACGGATTTAATCAGCGTGTAGTTGCTTTAACTACGCTTTATCAACTGCACACGTTATACGCCGTCAAATGTGATAATGATTTTGCACTATAGTATCGGCAGAATATGATAACGTCTTCTATTGGCGTACCCCATAATTTTGCCTGGAGGCTGAGGAAAACCATGCAAATTGGTTGTTATATTTGGCCGTGGCCTACAATCAAACCCGACAGTTCCTGGACATGACGCGTGAGTGCAGCTGAACACCCATAGTGAGTGTGTCATTAGTGCTTAAAAGCACAGTGGTAATTATACGTACCACATGCTTTAACTATAAAGCCTTCTAAGTTCTGTCCGCACGATATGTTTATGTGTTTCGTATGATTATAAAAAAAACAGCTATTATTTTGTTGAACTGCTTCTGCTGATTGGTCCTTGGAATGGAGAAACGGTTACTTTCTGAAGGGCGGAAACTGCGTTTTGGCCAACATTTGTCTTAACAAGAAAACGTTTGCCTTTAGGAACAGCGCATTGTCAGTTGCACTTTGGAAACGTTCAGCCGATTGTCCGAAACTTGGTATGAACATTGTTTGAAGCAAAGCGTCCCCGAATCCATACTTGTACATGGTAATTCCATTCAATCAGTAATAACAATATGGCGGGCGCGCGAACTTGTGAGGTGGGAGCGATGGTAGAGCCACCTATCTTAGGTTTCTGACATCAAGTATCGAAATGCACCTGTAAAAGTACACAACTTTTGTTAACGTAATATTTGTGTATAGTGCAAACTAACAAGATGGCGGTCGTACAAAAGCGCTTTATATATTTTAGTTTAGGAGGGTTAAGTTATGAACCAGTGGCGTTGGAATGTGAGGTTTAGTACGGACATAAGTTATACAGATACATATGAAACGTCTTTTAGACGTCTACGCTTAAAAACACAGAAAGCTTTGAAACGTTGAGGTTATGTGCGACAAATTCTAGGAAAGCAGAATAAAGAGTTATTGACAGAAAATTATATAAGACAATAACAATTATATTAGGCCTGCAGAATTGGAAATCTGTGCAGTGGCAAACTGGGCTATCTGAGTTTTGTTATTACGTGAACTTCTGACTCCCAGGAATGAATCAACACCTGTGTTTGTGTGTTTGTGTGTTCGTGTTCCGTCACTTCCCCTCTCCCTGCGTGTTCCTGTCTAAGCAACACTTTCTCCTCCTTTCCTATTTTCACGCATTATGGCGTCCCCGCGGGCGGCGTAAGGAATCATTAAAAAAGGAGATTCTTCCCTCTTCCCCCACCCTGCAGCTACACCATGCTATCGTATAATCTTTACGTATATTAAAAAGGCAATGTTACACGTCGCCAACGAAACTTCGTGTCGCTCTGGTAACCTGCCATGGCTCAGACGGTCAGACGCCGGCTGTCACTGCGAGGGTTGGGGTTCGGTCCCAAGTCAGTCAATGTTGAATTACAGGTGGAAAAAGTGGCACTTTGACAGGGTATTCTCCCAGTACTTCAGTTTCCCCTGTCAGTAACATTCCACCAATGCTCCATACTCATCCATCTACCACCAACGCTGTATAATGTTTCTCTCCCAGTACATCAGTTTTCCCTGTCAGTATCTACCACCAATGCTCCATACATCATACATTACCACCAACGCTGTATGAGGTTTCTCTCCAGTACTTCGTTTTCCCGTCAGTATCATTCCACAATGCTCCATACTCATCATACCACAACGCTGTATAATGTTTCTCCCAGTACATCAGTTTTCCCCTGTCAGTAATCATTCCACCAATGCTCCATACTCATTCATCATCTACCACCAACGCTGTATAATGTTTCTCTCCCAGTACTTCAGTTTTCCCTGTCAGTATCATTCCACCAATGCTCCATACTCATTCATTCATCTACCACCAACGCTGTATAATGTTTCTCTCCCAGTACTTCAGATTTCCCCTGTCAGTATCATTCCACCAATGCTCCATACTCATTCATTCATCTACCACCAACGCTGTTATAATTTCTCTCCCAGTACATCAGTTTTCCCCTGTCAGTATCATTCCACCAATGCTCCATACTCATTCATTCATCTACCACCAACGCTGTATAATGTTTCTCTCCCAGTACTTCAGTTTTCCCTGTCAGTATCATTCCACCAATGCTCCATACTCATTCATCATCTACCACCAACGCTGTATAATGTTTCTCTCCCAGTACTTCAGTTTCCCCTGTCAGTATCATTCCACCAATGCTCCATACTCATTCATCATCTACCACCAACGCTGTATAATGTTTCTCTCCCAGTACATCAGTTTTCCCCTGTCAGTATCATTCCACCAATGCTCCATACTCATTCATTCATCTACCACCAACGCTGTATAATGTTTCTCTCCCAGTACTTCAGTTTTCCCTGTCAGTATCATTCCACCAATGCTCCATACTCATTCATTCATCTACCACCAACGCTGTATAATGTTTCTCTCCCAGTACTTCAGTTTTCCCCTGTCAGTATCATTCCACCAATGCTCCATACTCATTCATTCATCTACCACCAACGCTGTATAATGTTTCTCTCCCAGTACTTCAGTTTTCCCTGTCAGTATCATTCCACCAATGCTCCATACTCATTCATTCATCTACCACCAACGCTGTATAATGTTTCTCTCCCAGTACTTCAGTTTTCCCCTGTCAGTATCATTCCACCAATGCTCCATACTCATTCATTCATCTACCACCAACGCTGTATAATGTTTCTCTCCCAGTACTTCAGTTTTCCCTGTCAGTATCATTCCACCAATGCTCCATACTCATTCATCATCTACCACCAACGCTGTATAATGTTTCTCTCCCAGTACTTCAGTTTTCCCCTGTCAGTATCATTCCACCAATGCTCCATACTCATTCATTCATCTACCACCAACGCTGTATAATGTTTCTCTCCCAGTACTTCAGTTTTCCCTGTCAGTATCATTCCACCAATGCTCCATACTCATTCATACATCTACCACCAACGCTGTATAATGTTTCTCTCCCAGTACTTCAGTTTTCCCCTGTCAGTATCATTCCACCAATGCTCCATACTCATTCATTCATCTACCACCAACGCTGTATAATGTTTCTCTCCCAGTACATCAGTTTTCCCCTGTCAGTATCATTCCACCAATGCTCCATACTCATTCATTCATCTACCACCAACGCTGTATAATGTTTCTCTCCCAGTACTTCAGTTTTCCCTGTCAGTATCATTCCACCAATGCTCCATACTCATTCATTCATCTACCACCAACGCTGTATAATGTTTCTCTCCCAGTACTTCAGATTTCCCCTGTCAGTATCATTCCACCAATGCTCCATACTCATTCATTCATCTACCACCAACGCTGTATAATATTTCTCTCCCAGTACTTCAGTTTTCCCCTGTCAGTATCATTCCACCAATGCTCCACACTCATTCATTCATCTACCACCAACGCTGTATAATGTTTCTCTCATCCAGTACTTCAGTTTTCCCTGTCAGTATCATTCCACCAATGCTCCATACTCATTTCATACATTACCACCGTAAGCTGTATAATGTTTCCTCATCTAGTTACTTCAGTTTTCACCTAGTCAGTTATCATTCCACAATGCCTATACTGATTACATTCTACCACAAGCTGTATAATGTTTCCTCACATACTTAGTTTTCCACTTGTGATTCATTCACCAATGCTCATATAATCTATTCATTCATTTACCACCGAGATGTTATAATGTCTGGTTATATCTGACTACATGTGGTTACACTAATGTCTGAGTTATATCTGACTACATGTGGTTACACTAATGTCTGAGTTATATCTGACTACATGTGGTTACACTAATGTCTGAGTGATATCTGACTACATGTCGTTACCACTAATGCTTAACGTCTGACTACGTGTGGTTACACTAATATCTGAGTGATATTTGACTACTTATGGTTACACTAATGCCTGAGTGATATGTGACTACTTATGGTCACACTAATGCCTGAATGATATCTGACTACATGTCGTTACCACTAATTCTTAACGTCTGACTACATGTGGTTACACTAATATCTGAGTTATGTCTGACTACATGTGGTTAAACTAATGCTGAGTGATATCTGACTACTTATGGTCACACTAATGCCTGAATGATATCTGACTACATGTCGTTACCACTAATGCTTAACGTCTGACTACGTGTGGTTACACTAATGTCTGAGTGATATTTGACTACTTATGGTTACACTAATGCCTGAGTGATATGTGACTACTTATGGTTACACTAATGCCTGAGTGATATGTGACTACTTATGGTCACACTAATGCCTGAATGATATCTGACTACATGTCGTTACCACTAATGCTTAACGTCTGACTACGTGTGGTTACACTAATGTCTGAGTGATATTTGACTACTTATGGTTACACTAATGCCTGAGTGATATGTGACTACTTATGGTCACACTAATGCCTGAATGATATCTGACTACATGTCGTTACCACTAATTCTTAACGTCTGACTACATGTGGTTACACTAATATCTGAGTTATATCTGACTACATGTGGTTACACTAATGTCTGAGTGATATCTGACTACTTATGGTCACACTAATGCCTGAATGATATCTGACTACATGTCGTTACCACTAATGCTTAACGTCTGACTACGAGTGGTTACACTAATGTCTGAGTGATATTTGACTACTTATGGTTACACTAATGTCTGAGTGATATCTGACTACTTATGGTCACACTAATGCCTGAATGATATCTGACTACATGTCGTTACCACTAATTCGTAACGTCTGACTACATGTGGTTACATTAATATCTGAGTTATATCTGACTACTTGTGTTCACACTAATGCCTGAATAATATCTGACTACATGTCGTTACCACTAATGCTTAACGTCTGACTACGTGTGGTTACACTAATATCTGAGTGACATTTGACTACTTATGGTTACACTAATGCCTGAGTGATATGTGACTACTTATGGTCACACTAATGTGTGATATCTGACTGCATGTCGTTACCACTAATGCTTAACATCTGACTACATGTTGTTACACTAAAGTCTGACCGAACACAAATGCCCACATCGTGCAACACTGTCTTCAGCTTGTCACAGCCTTGGCAGCACAAACCCCGTCTCCCATCGTCGCTCTGTCTGACGCAGCGCTCACGAAAAGCAGATACGTAGAATCTGATAAACTAATATCATGTGTGGTTATCACAGGGAATCTCTGAGAAGCTGAGAGTCGTTCAGCTGGTCAACGAATACCCCTCTACCACTGCGCACTATCTTGAGTCAGCAACCTCTCTACTGCCTTGCTTTTCTAAAGCAATTTATTAAACGACGCCGTCAGTTGCTAAGATTATACAGCGTCAGTGATGAATGAATGAATGAGTGTGGAGCATTGGTGGAATGATACTGACAGGGGAAACTGAAGTACTGGGAGAGAAACATTATAAAGCGTTGGTGGTAGATGAATGAATGAGTATGGAGCATTGGTGGAATGATACTGACAGGGGAAAACTGAAGTACTGGGAGAGAAACATTATACAGCGTTGGTGGTAGATGTATGAATGAGTGTGGAGCATTGGTGGAATGATACTGACAGGGGAAACTGAAGTACTGGGAGAGAAACATTATACAGCGTTGGTGGTAGATGTATGAATGAGTGTGGAGCATTGGTGGAATGATACTGACAGGGGAAACTGAAGTACTGGGAGAGAAAAATTATAAAGCGTTGTTGGTAGATGAATGAATGAGTATGGAGCATTGGTGGAATGATACTGACAGGGGAAAACTGAAGTACTGGGAGAGAAACATTATACAGCGTTGGTGGTAGATGAATGAATGAGTGTGGAGCATTGGTGGAATGATACTGACAGGGGAAACTGAAGTACTGGGAGAGAAAAATTATACAGCGTTGTTGGTAGATGAATGAATGAGTATGGCGCATTGGTGGAATGATATTGACAGGGGAAAACTGAAGTACTGGGAGAGAAACATTATACAGCGTTGGTGGTAGATGAATGAATGAGTGTGGAGCATTGGTGGAATGATACTGACAGGGGAAAACTGAAGTACTGGGGGAGAAGTATTATACAGCGTTGGTGGTAGATGGATGAATGAGTATGGAGCATTGGTGGAATGATACTGACAGGGGAAAACTGAAATACTGGGAGAGAAATATTATACAGCGTTGGTGGTAGATGTATGAATGAGTATGGAGCATTGTTGGAATAATACTGACAGGGGAAACTGAAGTACTGGGAGAGAAAAATTATACAGCGTTGTTGGTAGATGAATGAATGAGTATGGAGCATTGGTGGAATGATACTGACAGGGGAAAACTGAAGTACTGGGAGAGAAACATTATACAGCGTTGGTGGTAGATGAATGAATGAGTGTGGAGCATTGGTGGAATGATACTGACAGGGGAAAACTGAAGTACTGGGGGAGAAGTATTATACAGCGTTGGTGGTAGATGGATGAATGAGTATGGAGCATTGGTGGAATGATACTGACAGGGGAAAACTGAAATACTGGGAGAGAAATATTATACAGCGTTGGTGGTAGATGTATGAATGAGTATGGAGCATTGTTGGAATAATACTGACAGGGGAAAACTGACGTACTGGGAGAGAAACATTATACAGCTTTGGTGGTAGATGAATGAATGAGTATGGAGCATTGGTGGAATGATACTGACAGGGGAAAACTGACATACTGGGAGAGAAACATTATACAGCGTTGGTGGTAGATGAATGAATGAGTATGGAGCATTGGTGGAATGATACTGACAGGGGAACACTGAAGTACTGGGAGAGAAAATTATACAGCATCGGTGGTAGATGAGTGAATGAGTATGGAGCTTTGGAGGAATGATACTGACAGGGGAAAACTGAAGTACTGGGAGAGAAACATTATACAGCGTCGGTGGTAGATGAATAAATGAGTATGGAGCATTGGTGGAATGATATTGACAGTGGAACACTGAAGTACTGGGAGAGAAACATTATACAGCGTCGGTGGTAGATGAATGAATGAGTATGGAGCATTGGTGGAATGATACTGACAGGGGAAAACTGAAGTACTGGGAGAGAAACATTATACAGCGTCGGTGGTAGATGAATGAATGAGTATGGAGCTTTGGTGGAATGATACTGACAGGGGAAAACTAAAGTACTTGGAGAGAAACATTATACAGCGTCGGTGGTAGATGAATGAATGAGTATGGAGCATTGGTGGAATGATACTGACAGGGGAAAACTGAATTACTGGGAGAGAAACATTATACAGCGTTGGTGGTAGATGTATGAATGAGTATGGAGCATTGGTGGAATGATACTGACAGGGGAAAACTGAAGTACTGGGAGAGAAACATTATACAGCATTGGTGGTAGATGTATGAATGAGTATGGAGCATTGGTGGAATGATACTGACAGGGGAAACTGAAGTACTGGGAGAGAAACATTATACAGCGTTGGTGGTAGATGTATGAATGAGTATGGAGCATTGGTGGAATGATACTGACAGGGGAAAACTGAAGTACTGGGAGAGAAACATTATACAGCATTGGTGGTAGATGTATGAATGAGTATGGAGCATTGGTGGAATGATACTGACAGGGGAAAACTGAAGTACTGGGAGAGAAACATTTTACAGTGTTGGTGGTAGATGTATGAATGTGTATGGAGCATTGGTGGAATGATACTGACAGGGGAAAACTGAAGTACTGGGAGAGAAACATTATACAGCATTGGTGGTAGATGTATGAATGAGTATGGAGCATTGGTGGAATGATACTGACAGGGGAAAACTGAAGTACTTGGAGAGAAACATTTTACAGTGTTGGTGGTAGATGAATGAATGAGTATGGAGCATTGGTGGAATGATACTGACAGGGGAAAACTGAAGTACTGGGAGAGAAACATTTTACAGTGTTGGTGGTAGATGTATGAATGAGTATGGAGCATTGGTGGAATGATACTGACAGGGGAAAACTGAAGTACTGGAAGAGAAACATTTTACAGTGTTGGTGGTAGATGAATGAATGAGTATGGAGCATTGGTGGAATGATACTGACAGGGGAAAACTGAAGTACTGGGAGAGAAACATTTTACAGTGTTGGTGGTAGATGTATGAATGAGTATGGAGCATTGGTGTAATGTTATTTACAGAGGAGACACAAGTACTCAGAAACCTGTCCCAGTGCCACTTTCTTCACCATAAATCTCACATGGATCGACCTGTGATCGAACCCAGGCCCACGCGCTGCCCTTCTTACGATGCCTTTTAATAACATCCTTCCATCTGAAAGAAGTGTTTCAAATTATCTCCCATTGGTGTTTGCGCTACGCACTGCGTATCTGCACCTGCGTGCTGAACGTTACACACGTTCCATTTGGTAATAACTTCGTGGCGTATGGGAGGCGTTGTGAGGCGCTTGCAACTGTAGAGACTCCTACAGAGGGTTCTGGAGCAATGCACGGGGACGTGTCTTGGAGCACGTGTCACTTCTGTAGGGCCAACATTCTGCAGGTCTTACGTGTGAAGCAGCAAAATGACGGACCTGAGATAGTGCGCCTTACTGTCGGTTTGATCACGACACGCAGTGAGGAGCGTGAAACTGTGTTCAGAGCAGAATACTAATGTTGCCTTGTGTACACAAGCGTGTGAAACTGTGTTCAGAGCAGAACACTAATGTTGCCTTGTGTACACAAGCGTGTGAAACTGTGTTCAGAGCAGAACACTAATGTTGCCTTGTGTACATATGTTGTTGGTATGCTGGCAGTTAGAAATGTGACAACAATGCGAGGTTTTGAGGTTTAGTCACACAACTTTAAGCTGTATATAATCTGCACGTAACACACAAGTTTAGACCAAACAGCAGTAACAACAATACAGGACCATAAAGGTGACCGAAGAGTCTCTAAAAGAAGGGAACACTTCGCTTGCAACATGTATGTGGGTTACTGTGTAGTATATGGGCTGATTGCGATGTATATTGCTGGTTACTGTGTAGTATATGGACTGATTGCGATGTATATTGTTGGTTACTGTGTAGTATATGTACTGATTGCGATGTATATTTTTGGTTACTGTGTAGTATATGGACTGATTGCGATGTATATTGCTGGTTACTGTGTAGTATATGGACTGATTGCGATGTATATTGTTGGTTACTGTGTAGTATATGGACTGATTGCGATGTATATTTTTGGTTACTGTGTAGTATATGGACTGATTGCGATGTATATTGTTGGTTACTGTTTAGTATATAGACTGATTGCGATGTATATTGTTGGTTACTGTGTAGTATATGGACTGATTGCGATGTATAATGTTGGTTACTGTGTAGTATATGGACTGATTGCGATGTATAATGTTGGTTACTGTGTAGTATATGGGCTGATTGCGATGTATATTGCTGGTTACTGTGTAGTATATGGACTGATTGCGATGTATATTTTTGGTTACTGTGTAGTATATGGACTGATTGCGATGTATATTGTTGGTTACTGTGTAGTATATGGACTGATTGCGATGTATATTTTTGGTTACTGTGTAGTATATGGACTGATTGCGATGTATATATGTTGGTTACTGTTTAGTATATAGACTGATTGCGATGTATAATGTTGGTTACTGTGTAGTATATGGACTGATTGCGATGTATATTGTTGGTTACTGTGTAGTATATGGACTGATTGCGATGTATATTGTTGGTTACTGTTTAGTATATAGACTGATTGCGATGTATAATGTTGGTTACTGTTTAGTATATAGACTGATTGCGATGTATAATGTTGGTTACTGTGTAGTATATGGACTGATTGCGATGTATATTGTTGGTTACTGTGTAGTATAATGGACTGATTGCGATGTATATTGTTGGTTACTGTTTAGTATATAGACTGATTGCGATGTATAATGTTGGTTACTGTGTAGTATATGGACTGATTGCGATTATATGTTGGTTACTGTGTAGTATATGGACTGATTGCGATGTATATTGTTGGTTACTGTGTAGTATATGGACTGATTGCGATGTATATTTTTGGTTACTGTGTAGTATATGGACTGATTGCGATGTATATGTTGGTTACTGTTTAGTATATAGACTGATTGCGATGTATAATGTTGGTTACTGTGTAGTATATGGACTGATTGCGATGTATAATGTTGGTTACTGTAGTATATATGGACTGATTGCGATGTATATTGTTGGTTACTATGTAGTATAATGGACTGATCGATGTAAGTGATCTACATGTTAGTACAAGGACGATGCGATGTATAACAATGTTGGTTACCTGGTATATATGGACTGATGCGATGTAATTTGTTACTAATGTAAGTAAGGACTGTTGCGAATGTATATTGTGATTACTGTGTAGTATATGGACTGATTGCGATGTATATTTTGGTTACTGTGTAGTATATGGACTGATTGCGATGTATATTGTTGGTTACTGTGTAGTAATATGACTGATTGCGATGTATATATTGTTGGTTACTGTGTAGTATATGGACTGATTGCGATGTATATTGTTGGTTACTGTGTAGTATATGGACTGATTGCGATGTAATGTTGGTTACTGTGTAGTATATGGACTGATTGCGATGTATATATGTTGGTTACTGTGTAGTATATGGACTGATTGCGATGTATAATTGTTGGTTACTGTGTAGTATATGGACTGATGCGATGTATAATTGTTGGTTACTGTGTAGTATATGGACTGATTGCGATGTATAATGTTGGTTACTGTGTAGTATATGGACTGATTGCGATGTATAATGTTGGTTACTGTGTAGTATATGGACTGATTGCGATGTATATTGTTGGTTACTGTGTAGTATATGGACTGATTGCGATGTATATTGTTTGGTTACTGTGTAGTATATGGACTGATTGCGATGTATATTGTTGGTTACTGTGTAGTATATGGACTGATTGCGATGTATATTTTGGTTACTGTGTAGTATATGGACTGATTGCGATGTATATTGTTGGTTACTGTGTAGTATATGGACTGATTGCGATGTATAATGTTGGTTACTGTGTAGTATATGGACTGATTGCGATGTATATTGTTGGTTACTGTGTAGTATATGGACTGATTGCGATGTATATTGTTGGTTACTGTGTAGTATATGGACTGATTGCGATGTATAATGTTGGTTACTGTGTAGTATATGGACTGATTGCGATGTATAATGTTGGTTACTGTGTAGTATATGGACTGATTGCGATGTATAATTGTTGGTTACTGTGTAGTATATGGACTGATTGCGATGTATATGTTGGTTACTGTGTAGTATATGGACTGATTGCGATGTATAATGTTGGTTACTGTGTAGTATATGGACTGATTGCGATGTATATTGTTGGTTACTGTGTAGTATATGGACTGATTGCGATGTATAATTGTTGGTTACTGTGTAGTATATGGACTGATTGCGATGTAATATTGTTGGTTACTGTGTAGTATATGGACTGATTGCGAGTGATATATTGTTGGTTACTGTTTAGTATATGGACTGATTGCGATGTATAATGTTGGTTACTGTGTAGTATATGGACTGATTGCGATGTATAATGTTGGTTACTGTGTAGTATATGGACTGATTGCGATGTATATTGTTGGTTACTGTGTAGTATATGGACTGATTGCGATGTATAATTGTTGATTACTGTGTAGTATATGGACTGATTGCGATGTATAATGTTGGTTACTGTGTAGTATATGGACTGATTGCGATGTATATTGTTGGTTACTGTGTAGTATATGGACTGATTGCGATGTATATTGTTGATTACTGTGTAGTAATATAGACTGATTGCGATGTATATTGTTGGTTACTGTGTAGTATATGGACTGATTGCGATGTATAATGTTGGTTACTGTGTAGTATATGGACTGATTGCGATGTATATTGTTGGTTACTGTGTAGTATATGGACTGATTGCGATGTATATAATGTTGGTTACTGTGTAGTATATGGACTGATTGCGATGTATATTGTTGGTTACTGTGTAGTATATGGACTGATTGCGATGTATAATGTTGGTTACTGTGTAGTATATGGACTGATTGCGATGTATATTGTTGGTTACTGTGTAGTATATGGACTGATTGCGATGTATAATTTTGGTTACTGTGTAGTATATGGACTGATTGCGATGTATAATGTTGGTTACTGTGTAGTATATGGACTGATTGCGATGTATATTGTTGGTTACTGTGTAGTATATGGACTGAATTGCGATGTATAATGTTGGTTACTGTGTAGTATATGGACTGATTGCGATGTATATTGTTGGTTACTGTGTAGTATATGGACTGATTGCGATGTATAATGTTGGTTACTGTGTAGTATATGGACTGATTGCGATGTATATTGTTGGTTACTGTGTAGTATATGGACTGATTGCGATGTATATTGTTGGTTACTGTGTAGTATATGGACTGATTGCGATGTATATTGTTGGTTACTGTGTAGTATATGGACTGATTGCGATGTATATTGTTGGTTACTGTGTAGTATATGGACTGATTGCGATGTATAATGTTGGTTACTGTGTAGTATATGGACTGATTGCGATGTATATTGTTGGTTACTGTGTAGTATATGGACTGATTGCGATGTATATTGTTGGTTACTGTGTAGTATATGGACTGATTGCGATGTATATTGTTGGTTACTGTGTAGTATATGGACTGATTGCGATGTATATTGTTGGTTACTGTGTAGTATATGGACTGATTGCGATGTATATTGTTGGTTACTGTGTAGTATATGGACTGATTGCGATGTATATTGTTGGTTACTGTGTAGTATATGGACTGATTGCGATGTATATTGTTGGTTACTGTGTAGTATATGGACTGATTGCGATGTATATTGTTGGTTACTGTGTAGTATATGGACTGATTGCGATGTATATTGTTGGTTACTGTGTAGTATATGGACTGATTGCGATGTATATTGTTGGTTACTGTGTAGTATATGGACTGATTGCGATGTATAATGTTGGTTACTGTGTAGTATATGGACTGATTGCGATGTATATTGTTGGTTACTGTGTAGTATATGGACTGATTGCGATGTATATATGTTGGTTACTGTGTAGTATATGGACTGATTGCGATGTATATGTTGGTTACTGTGTAGTATATGGACTGATTGCGATGTATATTGTTGGTTACTGTGTAGTATATGGACTGATTGCGATGTATATTGTTGGTTACTGTGTAGTATATGGACTGATTGCGATGTAATTGTTGGTTACTGTGTAGTATATGGACTGATTGCGATGTATATTTTGGTTACTGTGTAGTATATGGACTGATTGCGATGTATATTGTTGGTTACTGTGTAGTATATGGACTGATTGCGATGTATATTGTTGGTTACTGTGTAGTATATGGACTGATTGCGATGTATATGTTGGTTACTGTGTAGTATATGGACTGATTGCGATGTATATATGTTGGTTACTGTGTAGTATATGGACTGATTGCGATGTATAATGTTGGTTACTGTGTAGTATATGGACTGATTGCGATGTATATTGTTGGTTACTGTGTAGTATATGGACTGATTGCGATGTATATTGTTGGTTACTGTGTAGTATATGGACTGATTGCGATGTATAATGTTGGTTACTGTGTAGTATATGGACTGATTGCGATGTATATTGTTGGTTACTGTGTAGTATATGGACTGATTGCGATGTATATGTTGGTTACTGTGTAGTATATGGACTGATTGCGATGTATATTGTTGGTTACTGTGTAGTATAATGGACTGATTGCGATGTATAATGTTGGTTACTGTGTAGTATATGGACTGATTGCGATGTATAATGTTGGTTACTGTGTAGTATATGGACTGATTGCGATGTATAATTGTTGGTTACTGTGTAGTATATGGACTGATTGCGATGTATATTGTTGTTACTGGTAGTATTGGACTGATTGCGATGTATATTGTTGGTTACTGTGTAGTATATGGACTGATTGCGATGTATAATGTTGGTTACTGTGTAGTATATGGACTGATTGCGATGTATATTGTTGGTTACTGTGTAGTATATGGACTGATTGCGATGTATAATGTTGGTTACTGTGTAGTATATGGACTGATTGCGATGTATATTGTTGGTTACTGTGTAGTATATGGACTGATTGCGATGTATATTTTTTGTTTTTGTTTTATAATTATTTGCCCTATGACATTTTATCTCTTTGTTATACCTTAATGAGTGTTTAATGTTTATGTTTTTATGTTTGTCTATTATTGTACGTCTTATGTTTGTTGTCATGTTCTGTATGTCTTGCCTTCTATTTTGTGTGCTCTGTGTTTTTGTATTATCTGTGCATCTGTCTCCTTATGTATATAGTTTTGTCTATATTTGTGCACACGTGTACTGACCACTTCCACACGTGTACTGACCACTTCCACACGTATACTGACCTCTGCCACAGGTGACAGCACAATCGCAGTTAATAAATATCATATATCATATCTTATCATATCAAGCGCTAGCATAGCATTCAGGCGCCGGTCCCTGACGTCTGTTGCTCCGACGTCCCAACTTCCGATCCTACACAGCCACTGCACCTCACAATTTCACTACATGTTTAGCCGTAAATTTGAAATTTATTAACGCAACAGGTTTTATCGCAAGTACAGTGCTGCAATGCGCACCGCAACATGTGCACCTCCGTCTATCTGTGACTAAACTTTTTTCGAGTCGTCATGAAATTCCATCTAGGAATTATTTACTGCACGCTGTTGAGTCTTTGCGAGTTTCTTGCAAACAGCCGCACGGAAGTCTGTTCTTTTATTGCGGACATAAATGCGTGTGTACCGTGAAACAGTGCGAGATACTGACAGCAAAGAACGCCTTGGTTAGTCCGTGTACTGCGTCACGGAGTAGAGCATTTACAGTACTGTTATTGCTGTAAACACTAAGTGAAAATACGTTGCTAGCCATTGCTTCCCTTTTAAAAAATTATCGTTCTTTGGAGGATTCTGGGCTTTGCTGTTTTTCCGAATTATACACAAAGATTCAGCTCATACCGCGCAGTAAACACACTCCGTCTTGGTGATACAAACCAGTCAGTTAATGTTGTACAGTGAAATAATCGCTGTTTGTTCTGAGATCCACACAAAAAACATAAATACAGTCCGTACCGCGCAGTAAACACACTCCGTCTCAGTTATACAAACCAGTCAGTTAATGCTGTACAGTGAAATAATCGCTGTTTGTTCTGAGATCCACACAACACATAAATACAGTCCGTACCGCGCAGTAAACACACTCCGTCTCAGTTATACAAACCAGTCAGTTAATGCTGTACAGTGAAATAATCGCTGTTTGTTCTGAGATCCACACAACACATAAATACAGTCCGTACCGCGCAGTAAACACACTCCGTCTCAGTTATACAAACCAGTCAGTTAATGCTGTACAGTGAAATAATCGCTGTTTGTTCTGAGATCCACACAAAACACATAAATACAGTTCGTACCGCGCAGTAAACACACTCCGTCTCAGTTATACAAACCAGTCAGTTAATGTTGTACAGTGAAATAATCGCTGTTTGTTCTGAGATCCACACAAAACACATAAATACAGTCCGTACCGCGCAGTAAACACTCCGTCTCAGTTATACAAACCAGTCAGTTAATGTTGTACAGTGAAATAATCGCTGTTTGTTCTGAGATCCACACAAAACACATAAATACAGTCCGTACCGCGCAGTAAACACACTCCGTCTCAGTTATACAAACCAGTCAGTTAATGTTGTACAGTGAAATAATCGCTGTTTGTTCTGAGATCCACACAAATCACATAATTATAAAGGCTGGCACTGAGCATTCGAATTACACCCAGAAATCTACCGCGATAGTTGCTCATCGTTCTAACAGCGGTGGCTGCAGGACACATTGGCTATGTCTTCAGATGATGCGAGTTGAGTTTGAGGAGGAAAGAAATTAGAAGGATTACACTTACACATATATATGTATGTACATTACACTTACACATATATATGTATGTACATTACACTTACACATATATATGTATGTACATTACACTTACACATATATATGTATGTACATTAGAACAGTAACAGCAATGTCCAATTTTTGCTGAGAATGAGCTTTATTTATAAGATAAATTGTCTTACATTTATACCAATTTTTTTCAGAGCTCAGTACTGAAAACTAATAATTTTTACAACGGTGGATATTTCCAAGTGCATATACAGTATATATGTGTATTTGTATATATCATACAGTATACATGTGTATTTGTATATATTATACAGTATATTAAATATGAGTTTACAAACTTTGTAACATAAATATTTCTATTATAATCGTGTGTTCACAAAGTGCATTTACATTAATTACATAAATTTATTTAGGCTATAATTTCATTAAAGTCCAGTCAACTGTTATTTCTGAAATCCAGTTTAAATCGTTTATTGTAATTTAATTGTATATATTACACTTCATAATGTTGGTTATACTCAGGCACGTTTGACATGCACCATGTTTGTTGTACGTCACCGTGTATATTTACCAGGAATTTAGGTACTGTCTGTTACTGACAAGAACAGATTTTACCTAAAACGTGTATGTCGATTGTTAACATAACTGCGTCTCAGCCTAACACATATTCAGCTGGCATACATCTATTGCGGCCAAGGCCATAGCTGTTTTTGTGACTAAACGCCTATACACATGCCACATTTACCGATCGTGGCTCAGCGAGTGTTTTGTTTTGAGGTTATGTGGCAGCTTGAGCCATCGGGTCATAAAGTTGACTGCGTAGCCCCTTCCGGTGTGGCTGTTGACATCTGCGACCTCCACTGACATGGTGTTAGACCGACTACCGCTCGCAGTATAAAACGGTGTGTTTAATTCGTGTTATAGCCCTAGAGAAATAGTACGAAATTACACTGGCTATTAACGGCACGAAGTTGAAAAATTCTTAGTTTAATAGGTGTTATCGGCACTGTACGATGACTGCAATGCCGACCGAAGCATAGGCACCTCTGTGCCTCTTGACTGCTTCATAGAGATAACTGACATCTGGCGTATCATCGAACAGTCACGTAAAACCAAACACATTACACAAAGCACGTGCAGACATACAAACGTAATTAATTAATTAATTAATACACCCCCCCGTCGCTAAGTGTGTCGCTGAACTATTTGACTATCGATTCGCTCATGTCGAAGGATGATATGATGACATTGACGACGCTTGTGAAGACGCCCAGTGCCAGCACCACGTTGTTCAGCAAAACAGAGGTCTTCTGATGGGAATCTTCGCCGATGTTGTAGAGCGAACCCAGGACCACGTTAATGCAGCCTCTCACCACCTGAAACACAAACGTGGCATGACACGTGTCGTACCGCACAGCGTGGCAGTGACTTCGTCAGCTGTCTGCTGGCTGTTGTCAAATGTTGTCAACAGCCAGCAGACAGCTGACGAAGATAAACAGATATTGTATGTTTCAGGATATCAAATGAGCACAGACTGTTGGTGTTTTGTACAGCGGTTAGCATTTGAACCAATATAACACAGTTTTCACTTTCTATTAGTTTCGGATCATGTACGTACAGAGTTGTACCGATTGATGTGAATGGTGTGTGATGAGTCCCTGAAGATGAACCGAAATTAAGGGTTCGAAACATGTAGGACAGTGGAAGTGCACAATTAATGTGATTGAATTGTACATTTTGTTGGATGTGAATATAAATAATAGAGTCAAGAATCAGTCCGTACCGCGCAGTAAACACACTCCGTCTCAGTTATACAAACCAGTCAGTTAATGTTGTACAGTGAAATAATCGCTGTTTGTTCTGAGATCCACACAAAACACATAAATACAGTTCGTACCGCGCAGTAAACACTCCGTCTCATTTATACAAACCAGTCAGTTAATGTTGTATAGTTAAATAATCGCTGTTTGTTCTGAGATCCACACAAAACACATAAATACAGTTCGTACCGCGCAGTAAACACACTCCGTCTCAGTTATACAAACCAGTCAGTTAATGTTGTACAGTGAAATAATCGCTGTTTGTTCTGAGATCCACACAAAACACATAAATACAGTCCGTACGCGAAGTAAACACACTCCGTCTCAGTTATACAAACCAGTCAGTTGATGTTGTACAGTGAAATAATGGCTGTTTGTTCTGAGATCCACACAAAACACATAAATACAGTTCGTACCGCGCAGTAAACACACTCCGTCTCAGTTATACAAACCAGTCAGTTGATGTTGTACAGTGAAATAATGGCTGTTTGTTCTGAGATCCACACAAAACACATAAATACAGTTCGTACCGCGCAGTAAACACACTCCGTCTCAGTTATACAAACCAGTCAGTTGATGTTGTACAGTGAAATAATGGCTGTTTGTTCTGAGATCCACACAAAACACATAAATACAGTCCGTACCGCGCAGTAAACACACTCCGTCTCAGTTATACAAACCAGTCAGTTAATGCTGTACAGTGAAATAATCGCTGTTTGTTCTGAGATCCACACAAAACACATAAATACAGTTCGTACCGCGCAGTAAACACACTCCGTCTCAGTTATACAAACCAGTCAGTTAATGTTGTACAGTGAAATAATCGCTGTTTGTTCTGAGATCCACACAAAACACATAAATACAGTCCGTACCGCGCAGTAAACACACTCCGTCTCAGTTATACAAACCAGTCAGTTAATGTTGTACAGTGAAATAATCGCTGTTTGTTCTGAGATCCACACAAAACACATAAATACAGTCCGTACCGCGCAGTAAACACACTCCGTCTCAGTTTATACAAACCAGTCAGTTAATGTTGTACAGTTAAATAATCGCTGTTTGTTCTGAGATCCACACAAAACACATAATACAGTTCGTACCGCCAGTAAACACACTCCTCTCAGTTATACAAACCAGTCAGTTGATGTTGTACAGTGAAATAATGGCTGTTTGTTCTGAGATCCACACAAAACACATAAATACAGTTCGTACCGCGCAGTAAACACACTCCGTCTCAGTTATACAAACCAGTCAGTTAATGTTGTACAGTTAAATAATCGCTGTTTGTTCTGAGATCCACACAAAACACATAAATACAGTTCGTACCGCCAGTAAACACACTCCCTCTCAGTTATACAAACCAGTCAGTTGATGTTGTACAGTGAAATAATGGCTGTTTGTTCTGAGATCCACACAAAACACATAAATACAGTTCGTACCGCGCAGTAAACACACTCCGTCTCAGTTATACAAACCAGTCAGTTAAGTTGTACAGTTAAATAATCGCTGTTTGTTCTGAGATCCACACAAAACACATAAATACAGTCCGTACCGCGCAGTAAACACACTCCGTCTCAGTTATACAAACCAGTCAGTTAATGTTGTACAGTTAAATAATGGCTGTTTGTTCTGAGATCCACACAAAACACATCAATACAGTTCGTACCGCGCAGTAAACACACTCCGTCTCAGTTATACAAACCAGTCAGTTGATGTTGTACAGTGAAATAATGGCTGTTTGTTCTGAGATCCACACAAAACACATAAATACAGTTCGTACCGCGCAGTAAACACACTCCGTCTCAGTTATACAAACCAGTCAGTTGATGTTGTACAGTGAAATAATGGCTGTTTGTTCTGAGATCCACACAAAACACATAAATACAGTCCGTACGCGCAGTAAACATACTCCGTCTCAGTTATACAAACCAGTCAGTTAAAGTTGTCAGTGAAATAATCGCTGTTTGTTCTGAGATCCACACAAAACACATAAATACAGTCCGTACGCGCAGTAAACACACTCCGTCTCAGTTATACAAACCAGTCAGTTAATGTTGTACAGTGAAATAATCGCTGTTTGTTCTGAGATCACACAAAACACATAATACAGTCCGTACCGCGCAGTAAACACACTCCGTCTCAGTTATACAAACCAGTCAGTTAATGCTGTATAGTGAAATAATCGCTGTTTGTTCTGAGATCCACATAAAACACATAAATACAGTCCGTACCGCGCAGTAAACACACTCCGTCTCAGTTATACAAACCAGTCAGTTAATGTTGTACAGTGAAATAATCGCTGTTTGTTCTGAGATCCACACAAAACACATAAATACAGTCCGTACCGCGAAGTAAACACACTCCGTCTCAGTTATACAAACCAGTCAGTTGATGTTGTACAGTGAAATAATCGCTGTTTGTTCTGAGATCCACACAAAACACATAAATACAGTTCGTACCGCGCAGTAAACACACTCCGTCTCAGTTGATACAAACCAGTCAGTTAATGTTGTACAGTGAAATAATCGCTGTTTGTTCTGAGATCCACACAAAACACATAAATACAGTCCGTACCGCGCAGTAAACAACTCCGTCTCAGTTATACAAACCAGTCAGTTAATGTTGTACAGTGAAATATCGCTGTTTGTTCTGAGATCCACACAAAACACATAAATACAGTCCGTACCGCGCAGTAAACACACTCGTCTCAGTTATACAAACAGTCAGTTAATGTGTACAGTGAAATAATCGCTGTTTGTTCTGAGATCCACACAAAACACATAAATAAGTCCGTACCGCGCAGTAAACACACTCCGTCTCAGTTATACAAACCAGTCAGTTAATGTGTACAGTGAAATAATCGCTGTTTGTTCTGAGATCCACACAAACACATAAATACAGTCCGTACCGCGCAGTAAACACACTCCGTCTCAGTTATACAAACCAGTCAGTTAATGTTGTACAGTGAAATAATCGCTGTTTGTTCTGAGATCCACACAAACACATAAATACAGTCCGTACCGCGCAGTAAACACACTCCGTCTCAGTTATACAAACCAGTCAGTTAATGTGTACAGTGAAAAATCGCTGTTGTTCTGAGATCCACAAAACACATAAATACAGTCGTACGCGCAGTAAACACACTCGTCTCAGTTATACAAACCAGTCAGTTAATGTTGTACAGTGAAATAATGCTGTTTGTTCTGAGATCCACACAAAACACATAAATACAGTTCGTACCGCGCAGTAAACACACTCCGTCTCAGTTATACAAACAGTCAGTTATGTTGTACAGTGAAATAATGCTGTTTGTTCTGAGATCCACACAAAACCATAAATACAGTTGTACCGCGCAGTAAACACACTCCGTCTCAGTTATACAAACAGTCAGTTAATGTTGTACAGTGAAATAATCGCTGTTTGTTCTGAGATCCACACAAAACACATAAATACAGTCGTACCGCGCAGTAAACACACTCCGTCTCAGTTATACAAACCAGTCGTTAATGTTGTACAGTGAAATAATCGCTGTTTGTTCTGAGATCCACACAAAACACATAATACAGTCCGTACGCGCAGTAAACACACTCCGTCTCAGTTATACAAACCAGTCAGTTATGTTGTACAGTGAAATAATGGCTGTTTGTTCTGAGATCCACACAAAACACATAATACAGTCTACCGCGCAGTAAACACACTCCTCTCAGTTATACAAACCAGTCAGTTATGTTGTACAGTAAATAATGCTGTTTGTTCTGAGATCCAACAAAACACATAAATACAGTTCGTACCGCGCAGTAAACACACTCCGTCTCAGTTATACAAACCAGTCAGTTAATGTTGTACAGTAAATAATCGCTGTTTGTTCTGAGATCCACACAAAACACATAAATACAGTCCGTACCGCGCAGTAAACACACTCCGTCTCAGTTATACAAACAGTCAGTTATGTTGTACAGTGAAATAATGCGTGTTTGTTCTGAGATCCACACAAAACACATAAATACAGTTCGTACCGCGCAGTAAACACACTCCGTCTCAGTTATACAAACCAGTCAGTTAATGTTGTACAGTGAAATAATGCTGTTTGTTCTGAGATCCACACAAAACACATAAATACAGTTCGTACCGCGCAGTAAACACACTCCGTCTCAGTTATACAAACCAGTCAGTTAATGTTGTACAGTGAAATAATCGTGTTTGTTCTGAGATCCACACAAAACACATAAATACAGTCCGTACCGCGAGTAAACAACTCCGTCTCAGTTATACAAACCAGTCAGTTGATGTTGTACAGTGAAATAATGGCTGTTTGTTCTGAGATCCACACAAAACACATAAATACAGTTCGTACCGCGCAGTAACACACTCCGTCTCAGTTATACAAACCAGTCAGTTATGTTGTACAGTGAAATAATGCTGTTTGTTCTGAGATCCACACAAAACACATAAATACAGTCGTACCGCGCAGTAAACACACTCCGTCTCAGTTATACAAACCAGTCAGTTAATGTTGTACAGTGAAATAATGCTGTTTGTTCTGAGATCCACACAAAACACATAAATACAGTCGTACCGCGCAGTAAACACACTCCGTCTCAGTTATACAAACCAGTCAGTTAATGTTGTACAGTGAAATAATCGCTGTTTGTTCTGAGATCCACACAAAACACATAATACAGTCCGTACCGCGCAGTTACACACTCCGTCTCAGTTATACAAACCAGTCAGTTAATGTTGTACAGTGAAATAATCGCTGTTTGTTCTGAGATCACACAAAACACATAATCAGTCCGTACCGCGCAGTAAACACACTCCGTCTCAGTTATACAAACCAGTCAGTTAATGTTGTACAGTGAAATAATGCTGTTTGTTCTGAGATCCACAAAAACACATAAATACAGTCGTACCGCGCAGTAAAACAACTCCGTCTCAGTTATACAAACCAGTCAGTTATGTTGTACAGTGAAATAATCGCTGTTTGTTCTGAGATCCACAAAAACACATAAATACAGTCCGTACGCGAGTAAACACACTCCGTCTCAGTTATACAAACCAGTCAGTTAATGTTGTACAGTGAAATAATCGCTGTTTGTTCTGAGATCCACACAAAACACATAAATACAGTCCGTACGCGCAGTAAACACACTCGTCTCAGTTATACAAACCAGTCAGTTAATGTTGTACAGTGAAATAATCGCTGTTTGTTCTGAGATCCACACAAAACACATAAATACAGTCCGTACCGCGCAGTAAACACACTCCGTCTCAGTTATACAAACAGTCAGTTAATGTTGTACAGTGAAATAATCGCTGTTTGTTCTGAGATCCACAAAAACACATAAATACAGTCCGTACCGCGCAGTAAACACACTCCGTCTCAGTTATACAAACCAGTCAGTTATGTTGTACAGTGAAATAATCGCTGTTTGTTCTGAGATCCACAAAACACATAAATACAGTCGTACGCGCAGTAAACACACTCCGTCTCAGTTATACAAACCAGTCAGTTATGTTGTACAGTGAAATAATGCTGTTTGTTCTGAGATCCACACAAAACACATAAATACAGTTCGTACCGCGCAGTAAACACACTCCGTCTCAGTTATACAAACAGTCAGTTATGTTGTACAGTGAAATAATGGCTGTTTGTTCTGAGATCCACACAAAACACATAAATACAGTTCGTACGCGCAGTAAACACACTCCGTCTCAGTTATACAAACCAGTCAGTTAATGTTGTACAGTGAAATAATCGCTGTTTGTTCTGAGATCCACACAAAACACATAAATACAGTCGTACGCGCAGTAAACACACTCCGTCTCAGTTATACAAACAGTCAGTTAATGTTGTACAGTGAAATAATCGCTGTTTGTTCTGAGATCCACACAAAACACATAAATACAGTCCGTACGCGCAGTAAACACCTCCGTCTCAGTTATACAAACCGTGTGTACAGTGAAATAATCGGCTGTTTGTTCTGAGATCCACACAAAACACATAAATACAGTTCGTACCGCGCAGTTTAAACACACTCCGTCTCAGTTATACAAACCAGTCAGTTATGTTGTACAGTGAAATAATGGCTGTTTGTTCTGAGATCCACACAAAACACATAAATTACAGTTCGTACCGCGCAGTAAACACACTCCGTCTCAGTTATACAAACCAGTCAGTTGATGTTGTACAGTGAAATAATGGCTGTTTGTTCTGAGATCCACACAAAACACATAAATACAGTCCGTACCGCGCAGTAAACACACTCCGTCTCAGTTATACAAACCAGTCAGTTAATGTTGTACAGTTAAATAATCGCTGTTTGTTCTGAGATCCACACAAAACACATAAATACAGTTCGTACCGCGCAGTATAAACACACTCCGTCTCAGTTATACAAACAGTCAGTTAATGTTGTACAGTGAAATAATCGCTGTTTGTTCTGAGATCCACACAAAACACATAAATACAGTCCGTACCGCGAAGTAAACACACTCCGTCTCAGTTATACAAACCAGTCAGTTGATGTTGTACAGTGAAATAATGGCTGTTTGTTCTGAGATCCACACAAAACACGTAAATACAGTTCGTACCGCGCAGTAAACACACTCCGTCTCAGTTATACAAACCAGTCAGTTGATGTTGTACAGTGAAATAATGGCTGTTTGTTCTGAGATCCACACAAAACACATAAATACAGTTCGTACCGCGCAGTAAACACACTCCGTCTCAGTTATACAAACCAGTCAGTTGATGTTGTACAGTGAAATAATGGCTGTTTGTTCTGAGATCCACACAAAACCCATAAATACAGTCCGTACCGCGCAGTAAACATACTCCGTCTCAGTTATACAAACCAGTCAGTTAAAGTTGTACAGTGAAATAATCGCTGTTTGTTCTGAGATCCACACAAAACACATAAATACAGTCCGTACCGCGCAGTAAACACACTCCGTCTCATTTATACAAACCAGTCAGTTAATGTTGTACAGTGAAATAATCGCTGTTTGTTCTGAGATCCACACAAAACACATAAATACAGTCCGTACCGCGCAGTAAAACACACTCCGTCTCAGTTATACAAACCAGTCAGTTAATGCTGTACAGTGAAATAATCGCTGTTTGTTCTGAGATCCACATAAAACACATAAATACAGTCCGTACCGCGCAGTAAACACACTCCGTCTCAGTTATACAAACCAGTCAGTTAATGTTGTACAGTGAAATAATCGCTGTTTGTTCTGAGATCCACACAAAACACATAAATACAGTCCGTACCGCGAAGTAAACACACTCCGTCTCAGTTTACAAACCAGTCAGTTGATGTTGTACAGTGAAATAATCGCTGTTTGTTCTGAGATCCACACAAAACACATAAATACAGTTCGTACCGCGCAGTAAACACACTCCGTCTCAATTATACAAACCAGTCAGTTGATGTTGTACAGTGAAATAATGGCTGTTTGTTCTGAGATCCACACAAAACACATAAATACATTTCGTACCGCGCAGTAAACACACTCCGTCTCAGTTATACAAACCAGTCAGTTGATGTTGTACAGTGAAATAATGGCTGTTTGTTCTGAGATCCACACAAAACACATAAACACAGTCCGTACCGCGCAGTAAACATACTCCGTCTCAGTTATACAAACCAGTCAGTTAATGTTGTACAGTGAAATAATCGCTGTTTGTTCTGAGATCCACACAAAACACATAAATACAGTCCGTACCGCGCAGTAAACACACTCCGTCTCAGTTATACAAACCAGTCAGTTAATGTTGTACAGTGAAATAATCGCTGTTTGTTCTCAGATCCACACAAAACACATAAATACAGTCCGTACCGCGCAGTAAACACACTCCGTCTCAGTTATACAAACCAGTCAGTTAATGTTGTACAGTGAAATAATCGCTGTTTGTTCTCAGATCCACACAAAACACATAAATACAGTCCGTACCGCGCAGTAAACACACTCCGTCTCAGTTATACAAACCAGTCAGTTAATGTTGTACAGTGAAATAATCGCTGTTTGTTCTCAGATCCACACAAAACACATAAACACAGTCCGTACCGCGCAGTAAACATACTCCGTCTCAGTTATACAAACCAGTCAGTTAATGCTGTACAGTGAAATAATCGCTGTTTGTTCTGAGATCCACACAAAACACATAAATACAGTCCGTACCGCGCAGTAAACACACTCCGTTGAATTGTTGAATGTTAAACTGGTGGTACATATAGTAACCACTGGACTTTACAGGGTTAACTATCAGGCTTACAAAAGGAAATCGAACGCCACCGGAAGTAAAGTAAAGTCAAGTCCTGACCCAGTGTTTAGTCCCTACGTAACGAACAATGGTGGCTGCTATTTCCGCCATGTCTGTTTCAGTCTTTTGAACGCATTTTGGCGCAATGTGGTGCCGCTGAGATACACAAAAACGTTCCGACAGTTTCCAGCTGTGCTTATCATTACCTACATGCATTTCTGCAATTCTCTATTATCTGTCGGAGCCATATCTGTTTCGACTATAAATTATGCGTTTCATGTCCGGCACTAACCTCCGTCTATTGCCGATGTTAATAACGACTACAGCTATACCGCCACTCCCTGCATATGCTTTGTGTTTATTGCCTAACTTATTGTTTTTGCTTACGTCGAAGAGGGGGGAGTGTCACGTGGTGGCCACTTGATTAATGGCGTGCTGCAAGGAATTGTGAAGGAAACAGCCGTGGCCTGACCATTGCTTTATCCCGGCCTACGCCTGGATTGACTGAGGAGAACCACTAAACCGAAGTCAAGATGGCGGATGTCCCAGGCGACATTGGAGTCTAGCTTTTGTAGAGCTTTGCTGTAATGCTAGAAAGCACAGCCACGTGACGTCATATGAGGGGCCTCCATAATATTCACGCGCTACTCCAAGGAAGTATCTAACTATACATACCAAAAAATCCACGTCTGATGTGACGCAGAATCATACAATATCGTAATCCCGTGTGTGTTGCCATCTGGAGGTTGTTTGTTAACTAACTGAGGTGGTGAGTTGCTTTCCTTGGCAATCGAACAAACCAAATATTAATTTCCTCTTTCTTAATGCTGCCATCTTGTTGTGCTCTCTTGTATTATATGCTTGGTACTCAACTGTGCCTTCGGCCTCAGTTCGTACGTCACAGAGAACACAATGTAGCATGTGCTCTATGATCAACAGTTTCATCGGCCTCAACCGTTCACAGACAAGCAGTGCTTACCTGCAATAATATGGACACGGACAGCAGCGTCAGCAGCAGCGCGTAATACGGGTAGTCCACGCCCACATTGAGCAGCAGCTTCAGCTGGGTGGCGTTGGCAGTCAGCAGAGCGATGTCCAGCAGGCCCGCTGTTATCGTCTTCTTGGTGGCGTAGTTGTTTTGAGGAAAGTCCTGTGCGACATGAAACATACAAGGCCACGTGAGATGACAGTCCTGTGCGACATGAAACATACAAGGCCACGTGAGATGACAGTCCTGTGCGACATGAAACATACAAGGCCACGTGAGATGACAGTCCTGTGCGACATGAAACATACAAGGCCACGTGAGATGACAGTCCTGTGCGACATGAAACATACAAGGCCACGTGAGATGACAGTCCTGTGCGACATGAAACATACAAGGCCACGTCAAATGAGTCCTGTGCGACATGAAACATACAAGGCCACGTGAGATGACAGTCCTGTGCGACATGAAACATACAAAGCCACGTGAGATGACAGTCCTGTGCGACATGAAACATACAAAGCCACGTGAGATGACAGTAGTGTGCGACATGAAGCATACAAGGCCACGTGAGATGACAGTCCTGTGCGACATGAAACATACAAGGCCACGTGAGATGACAGTCCCGTGCGACATGAAACATACAAGGCCACGTGAGATGACAGTCCTGTGCGACATGAAACATACAAAGCCACGTGAGATGACAGTCCTGTGCGACATAAAACATACAAAGCCACGTGAGATGACAGTAGTGTGTGACATGAAACATACAAAGCCACGTGAGATGACAGTCCTGTGCGACATGAAACATACAAAGCCACGTGAGATGACAGTAGTGTGCGACATGAAACATACAAAGCCACGTGAGATGACAGTAGTGTGCGACATGAAACATACAAAGCCACGTGAGATGACAGTCCTGTGCGACATGAAACATACAAAGGCCACGTGAGATGACATTCCTGTGCGACATGAAACATAAAAAGCCACGTGAGATGACAGTCCTGTGCGACATGAAACATACAAAGCCACGTCAGATGACAGTTCTGTGCGACATGAAACATACAAAGCCACGTGAGATGACAGTCCTGTGGGACATGAAACATAAAAAGGCCACGTGAGATGACAGTCCTGAGCGACATGAAACATACAAAGGCCACGTGAGATGACAGTCCTGTGCGACATGAAACATACAAAGGCCACGTGAGATGACAGTCCTGTGCGACATGAAACATACAACGCCACGTGAGATGACAGTTCTGTGCGACATGAAACATACAAAGCCACGTCAGATGACAGTTTTGTGCGACATGAAACATACAAAGGCCACGTGAGATGACAGTCCTGTGCGACATGAAACATACAAAGGCCACGTGAGATGACAGTCCTGTGCGACATAAAACATACAAAGGCCACGTGAGATGACAGTCCTGTGCGACATGAAACATACAAAGGCCACGTGAGATGAGAGTCCTGAGCGACATGAAACATACAAAGGCCACGTGAGATGACAGTCCTGTGCGACATGAAACATACAAAGGCCACGTGAGATGACAGTCCTGAGCGACATGAAACATACAAAGGCCACGTGAGATGACAGTCCTTTGCGACACGAAACATACAAAGGCCACGTGAGATGACAGTCCTGTGCGACATGAAACATACAAAGGCCACGTGAGATGACAGTGCGTAGCGCACCGTGACGACTGTTAGCTGGCAACTTGCGACACGAACACGGCTTGTGGTCATTTGCGACGTGCAGCGCCAGACAGACCGCACAGTTGTATCGTTCTTGGTGCTGACTGCTGCTTGAGACCGACAGGACCGAGCATTAGCACTGTCTGTCATTGGTGCTGAGACCGATAGGACCGAGCATTAGCACTGTCTGTCATTGGTGCTGACTACTGCTTGAGACCGACAGGAACGAGCATTAGCACTGTCTGTCATTGGTGCTGACTGCTGCTTGAGACCGACAGGACCGAGCATTAGCACTGTCTGTCGTTGGTGCTGAGACCGACAGGACCGAGCATTAGCACTGTCTGTCATTGGTGCTGAGACCGACAGGACCGAGCATTAGCACTGTCTGTCATTGGTGCTGGACTGCTGCTTGAGACCGACAGGACCGAGCATTAGCACTGTCTGTCATTGGTGCTGGACTGCTGCTTGAGACCGACAGGACCGAGCATTAGCACTGTCTGTCATTGGTGCTGGAGTGCTGCTTGAGACCGACAGGACCGAGCATTAGCACTGTCTGTCATTGGTGCTGAGACCGACAGACCGAGCATTAGCACTATCTGTCATTGGTTCTGAGACCGACAGGACCGAGCATTAGCACTGTCTGTCATTGGTGTTGAGACCGACAGGACCGAGCATTAGCACTGTCTGTCATTGGTGCTGAGACCGACAGTACCGAGCATTAGCACTGTCTGTCATTGGTGCTGAGACCGACAGGACCGAGCATTAGCACTGTCTGTCATTGGTGCTGAGACCGACAGGACCGAGCATTAGCACTGTCTGTCATTGGTGCTGAGACCGATAGGACCGAGCATTAGCACTGTCTGTCATTGGTGCTGAGACCCGATAGGACCGAGCATTAGCACTGTCTATCATTGGTGCTGAGACCGATAGGACCGAGCATTAGCACTGTCTGTCATTCAGGACTGCAGAACACATGTGTGTGCAAATTCACAGCTACAGTTTTTGCTACGTGCCTCTCCCAGTGTCTTCATTTATTTGCTACTTGCCCCTCCCAGTGTGTCTTCATTTATTTGCTACGTGCCCCTTCCAATGTGTCTTCATTTATTTGATACGTGTCCCTCCCAGTGTGTCTTCATTTATTTGCTACGTGCCTCTCCCAGTGTGTCTTCATTTATTTGCTACGTGCCTCTCCCAGTGTGTCTTCATTCATTTGCTACGTGCCCCTCCCAGTGTGTCTTCATTCATTTGCTACGTGTACCACCCAGTGTGTCTTCATTTATTTGCTACGTGCCTCTCCCAGTGTCTTCATTTATTTACTACTTGCCCCTCCCAGTGTGTCTTCATTTATTTGCTACGTGCCCCTTCCAATGTGTCTTCATTTATTTGATACGTGTCCCTCACAGTGTGTCTTCATTTGCTACGTGCCCCTCCCAGTGTGTCTTCATTTATTTGCTACGTGCCTCTCCCAGTGTGTCTTCATTCATTTGCTACGTGCCCCTCCCAGTGTGTCTTCATTCATTTGCTACGTGTACCACCCAGTGTGTCTTCATTTGCTACGTGCCCCTCCCAGTGTGTCTTCATTCATTTGCTACTTGCCCTCCCAGTGTGTCTTCATTCATTGCTACGTGCCCTCCCAGTGTGTCTTCATTCATTTGCTACGTGTACCACCCAGTGTGTCCTTCATTTGCTACGTGCCCCTCCCAGTGTGTCTTCATTCATTTGCTACTTGCCCCTCCCAGTGTGTCTTCATTTATTTGCTACGTGCCCCTCCCAGTGTGTCTTCATTTATTTGCTACGTACCCCTTCCCAGTGTGTCTTCATTCATTAGCTACGTGCCCCTCCCAGTGTGTCTTCATTCATTTGCACACACTGTTACAACAGGATCTCGACGTTCGTGATTAACGGGCCGATAGAACGGTCACGAACGTCGGAAACTACGTTCAACAATTAAACCAACAAATTCACCTTATTTCTTAGGTATGTTCATTAACCCTACACATGTTTCGGCTGCAACAGAGCAATAATTTAGGGTTCAAGGTCACGTTCACTTCAACATTTACTGTTCCATTCTGTATCACCACTTATATGTGTGGTGCATAAGTGGTGATACCAAATGGAACAGTGAATGTTGAAGTGAACGTGACCTTGAACCCCTGATGATGGTTCTGTTGCAGCCGAAACATGTGTACTGTTAATGAACATACCTAAGGAATAAAGTGCATTTGTCGGTGTTTTTGTTGAACGCTATGAAAATGCACGGTGAACACAATGTGACAAATTGGAAACTACGTTCTGTGTAAAACGGGTATTTGGCTGCAGGAACTTATGCAATAGCAGCAATAGATATATACAACGACTGAACAAGCATGACGGCTGAGTTACAATGAAATACAAACACTTTGGGAGCATAAATACGTCAAACGATTGCAGGGGAGTTTCATTCCGTAAGGCACAAAAGCAATTAACCTCACTTAATGAAGGACAGACTCAGTTTGGCTGAGCTGAGAGTGATGTGCGCAGTAGCAGAACAGTGGGGGGAGTCACATCGCCAGCCAAGTAATTTCATCACGATTTCTCGAACTCTGTCACGGAAAGTCGAACCAATGGAATTAAATTGGGTGCTAAAGGAAGTTCGAAATCCCGAAGAATAAGATTCACGAACATCGAGACTTCACCGCAATATGTGCTGAACAGTACAAATTATGAAGTTCCTCACTGTGAAATTATCTCATTTCTCCTCTCACTTCCTCCCTCTTATGTCTGAATTTTCCCCTCACCTCCCTTTCTGAAAGATTCAGTTTGTGTTGTCTTAGCGTCACAGCAAGGCACTGTGTAACAACGGGCCCGTTATGGCCGTAGCAATGGCGCTGAACGAGGTTCTGAAACGGACTTTGTTAACTGTATTGTGTCTCTGAAGTATGTTAATACTTCCTGAATTATATTAAAGACTCAGTTCGTACCGCGCAGTAAACACACTCCGTCTCAGTTATACAAACCAGTCAGTTAATGTTGTACAGTGAAATAATCGCTATTTGTTCTGAGATCCACACAAAACACATAAATACAGTTCGTACCGCGCAGTAAACACACTCCGTCTCAGTTATACAAACCAGTCAGTTAATGTTGTACAGTGAAATAATCGCTGTTTGTTCTGAGATCCACACAAAACACATAAATCCAGTCCGTATCGCGCAGTAAACACACTCCGTCTCAGTTATACAAACCAGTCAGTTAATGTTGTACAGTGAAATAATCGCTGTTTGTTCTGAGATCCACACAAAACACATAAATTCCAGTCCGTATCGCGCAGTAAACACACTCCGTCTCAGTTATACAAACCAGTCAGTTAATGTTGTACAGTGATATAATGGCTGTTTGTTCTGAGATCCACACAAAACACATAAATACAGTCCGTATCGCGCAGTAAACACACTCCGTCTCAGTTACACAAACCAGTCAGTTAATGTTGTACAGTGAAATAATCGCTGTTTGTTCTGAGATCCAAACAAAACACATAAATACACTGTGTGGGCAGAACGTTGAATTGTTGAATGTTAAACATGGTGGTACATGTAGTTACCACTGGGCTTTAGAATATCAAATGATCTACAGCTGCTCAGGTCTGCTACTTACTTACAATTTACCTCTCGCATTCTGCAAGTTTGACCCCAATGACACAGTGTCAGTGGCTAGCACTAAGACAGCAGCTCTGTATCCCGGAGGGTCTTGGTTCAAGCCTTAGCCTGTAGACCTACAATTATGTCCGAATTTCTCGTGGTTTTACTCAGTCCTCGTTCTGACTATATGCCAAGTCATTCCCTTCCACTGCGCTATTCGCTAATAATGCGAAAATTTAATGTTAGTGAAACGTCGTTAAACAAGCAACATATGTGTAAACAAGTAACCATGTTTTGTCTGTGTATGCCAGGCAACTTACAGAGGAACTGGAAGCCATTGCACCGCTGTAGCAGCAGCAACAGTAGTAGTAGCAGTAGTAGTAGCAGCAGTAGTAGCAGCAGTAATATAGCCAGACACAACTAACACTATTGTCTGTCCAGCACAAAGACACTAATCTTATCTTCAATATCTGTACTGTCTGCACTGATTAAACTTGACCTCCAGTCTGTAGTGGGCAGTTAACTGTTAACCGCTCCTCCCTGTCTTGAATTGTTCTTTTGTTTTCTGCATAAATAATACGTTAACACGTCACAGTACCGCGTACTTGTACTTGAAGGTATGTTAGTGCCGTCGAATTAATTGTTATCTGTGGCAAGCTAATTAATAAGGAAATAGTGTCAGAACAGGCTTTACATAATAGGCCAATATGATGACGGTATTATAACGCACTTACTGAAGCCCAGTGGTTACTATATGTACCACTGGGTTTAATAGTAAGACCTTTTGAGTGTATCCACACAGTTTATTTATATGTTTTGTGTTGATCTCAGAACAAACAGCGATTATTTCACGGTACAACATTAACTGACTGGTTTGTATAACTGAGACGGAGTGTGTTTACTGCGCGGTACGGACTGTATTTATGTGTTTTGTGTGGATCTCAGAACAAACAGCGATTATTTCACTCTACAGCATTAACTGACTGGTTTGTATAACTGAGACGGAGTGTGCTTACTGCGCGGTACGGACTGTATTTATGTGTTTTGTGTGGATCTCAGAACAAACAGCGATTATTTCACTGTACAACATTAACTGACTGGTTTGTATAACTGAGACGGAGTGTGTTTACTGCGCGGTACGGACTGTATTTATGTGTTTTGTGTGGATCTCAGAACAAACAGCGATTATTTCACTGTACAGCATTAACTGACTGGTTTGTATAACTGAGACGGAGTGTGTTTACTGCGCGGTACGGACTGTATTTATGTGTTTTGTGTGGATCTCAGAACAAACAGCGATTATTTCACTGTACAGCATTAACTGACTGGTTTGTATAACTGAGACGGAGTGTGTTTACTGCGCGGTACGGACTGTATTTATGTGTTTTGTGTGGATCTCAGAACAAACAGCGATTATTTCACTGTACAACATTAACTGACTGGTTTGTATAACTGAGACGGAGTGTGTTTACTGCGCGGTACGAGCTGTATTTATGTGTTTTGTGTGGATCTCAGAACAAACAGCGATTATTTCACTGTACAACATTAACTGACTGGTTTCTATAACTGAGACGGAGTGTGTTTACTGCGCGGTACGGACTGTATTTATGTGTTTTGTGTGGATCTCAGAACAAACAGCGATTATTTCACTGTACAACATTAACTGACTGGTTTGTATAACTGAGACGGAGTGTGTTTACTGCGCGGTACGGACTGCATTTATGTGTTTTGTGTGGATCTCAGAACAAACAGCGATTATTTCACTGTACAACATTAACTGACTGGTTTGTATAACTGAGACGGAGTGTGTTTACTGCACGGTACGAGCTGTATTTATGTGTTTTGTGTGGATCTCAGAACAAACAGCGATTATTTCACTGTACAACATTAACTGACTGGTTTGTATAACTGAGACGGAGTGTGTTTACTGCGCGGTACGGACTGCATTATGTGTTTTGTGTGGATCTCAGAACAAACAGCGATTATTTCACTGTACAACATTAACTGACTGGTTTGTATAACTGAGACGGAGTGTGTTTACTGCGCGGTACGGACTGTATTTATGTGTGTTGTGTGGATCTCAGAACAAACAGCGATTATTTCACTGTACAACATTAACTGACTGGTTTGTATAACTGAGACGGAGTGTTTACTCCGCGGTACGGACTGTATTATGTGTTTTGTGTGGATCTCAGAACAAACAGCGATTATTTCACTGTACAACATTAACTGACTGGTTGTATAACTGAGACGGAGTGTGTTTACTGCGCGGTACGGACTGTATTTATGTGTTTTGTGTGCATCTCAGAACAAACAGCGATTATTTCACTGTACAACATTAACTGACTGGTTTGTATAACTGAGACGGAGTGTGTTTACTCCGCGGTACGGACTGTATTTATGTGTTTTGTGTGGATCTCAGAACAAACAGCGATTATTTCACTGTACAACATTAACTGACTGGTATGTATAACTGAGACGGAGTGTGTTTACTGCGCGGTACGGACTGTATTTATGTGTTTTGTGTGGATCTCAGAACAAACAGCGATTATTTCACTGTACAACATTAACTGACTGGTTTGTATAACTGAGACGGAGTGTGTTTACTCCGCGGTACGGACTGTATTTATGTGTTTTGTGTGGATCTCAGAACAAACAGCGATTATTTCACTGTACAACATTAACTGACTGGTTTGTATAACTGAGACGGAGTGTGTTTACTGCGCGGTACGGACTGCATTTATGTGTTTTGTGTGGATCTCAGAACAAACAGCGATTATTTCTCTGTACAACATTAACTGACTGGTTTGTATAACTGAGACGGAGTGTGTTTACTCCGCGGTACGGTCTGTATTTATGTGTTTTGTGTGGATCTCAGAACAAACAGCGATTATTTCACTGTACAACATTAACTGACTGCTTTGTATAACTGAGACGGAGTGTGTTTACTGCGCGGTACGGACTGTATTTATGTGTTTTTTGTGAATCTCAGAACAAACAGCGATTATTTCACTGTACAACATTAACTGACTGGTATGTATAACTGAGACGGAGTGTGTTTACTCCGCGGTACGGACTGTATTTATGTGTTTTGTGTGGATCTCAGAACAAACAGCGATTATTTCACTGTACAACATTAACTTACTGGTTTGTATAACTGAGACGGAGTGTGTTTACTGCGCGGTACGGACTGTATTTATGTGTTTTGTGTGGATCTCAGAACAAACAGCGATTATTTCACTGTACAACATTAACTGACTGGTTTGTATAACCAAGACGGAGTGTGTTTACTGCGCGGTACGGACTGTATTTATGTATAATTCAGGCTAATTTTCTTCTTGTAACCGTAAGGTACAGACTCTCCCTACGTTATATTTCTGACACTAAACTTCCTTCTTATTGTCGCTGTATTTGTTAATGGTTGACCTACAAGGAATATTTCATATACATCACAGCGTGTTTATGTGTTTGTGTACTACTTTCGTATCAAGTGTTGATACTCTAAGTTTGTCAGATGCATGCCGACGTTTCGTATGAAACTGCCCCCTACATTTTAACCCGTTTCGGCCCGAAGATAGAGCCAGGAGGTTCTCCGAACAACGACACACGTCTACAAAAGTCATCGCACATTGGTTACAACGACAACTCACAATCTCCTGTTGTGTTGTTCCAAGGTATACAACGTTGTTACGAACTAAGACAGCTACGCCATATTGGAGGTTCTCACTGCGGTTTTGCTCAAGATTCAAGTCTCATGGGATGTAAAACCGTGTCGTTTGGCGCGTAACCTTTGAGGATGAAAGCATACGGTCTATCCAAACGTCGGTAACTGCTCCCCCAAGACACGGCGTCACACCCCACGCTACGTCAGTTTTAATAATGAATTTTCTTACGAGTCCGGCTATCATTCGAACTGTGTGAGCACGCGACCACAGGTTGCACACCGCGTTATCAGCAACACAACAAAGGTCGACGTTTCACCTTGTACAGCGACATTCTGAGGTGGGCCACGGCGTCCTAGTATCGCCGTCTGTCTTAACAATAGACCGCCGTATCGCTCGGCAGCTGATAGTCGCTAATCTCAACACCTGTCGAGGCTGCTTCACGTCTTAGCGGCGTGAGCAGACTGCTAAATTGCGACGTCTTCGTGGTCAACAGGTTCCGGGTTTGAATTCCCAACTAGAGAGGGTCAAACCTGATTCAATCCCCTCAGCCATTCTTCTTTTTTCTTCTTCTTCTTCTTCTTCTTCTTCTTCTTCTATGTCAGTTCGGTCCTTTCAGTTTGACCTCAGTCTCCTTTGTGATTCTTGCCCATTCCAGTCTCTCTTGCGCTTTGCACATCCATCTCTTAATTCCTAACGTTCTTATATCAGTTCGGACGTTATCAAACCATCTTAATTTAGGTCTACCAATTTTCCGCTTTTTATCCAGTTTGGCGTTGAAAATCTTCTTTGGTAATCTAAGATCCTCCATTCGAACTACATGGCCCAGCCAATCCAATCTTCTAGTTTTAATATCCGATACAATATTAGTGTCCTTATATACACTTTGCAGTTCCAAATTAGTTCTAGTTCGCCAAACTCCATTTTCACACTTGCTACCACAAATTTTCCTTTCCCAAGTCATCAGTACACAAGCTATTCTGTCAGTAATCGTCCAAATTCACTGCCATAAGTTACGACTGGTTTAATGACAGTTTTATATATTCTTATTTACATTTCTCTCGCAATGTATCTTGCCTTTAACACGATGTCCAGAGCACGCAGACAGCGGTTTAAAACTGCAATTGTTTCTTTTATGTCAAACATAACATCATTGTTATATGCAACAATAGAGCCTAAATATTTAAAACTTTAAATCCCTTCATATGTTCTGCACTTAGCATGACGTCACTTGACCATCAGTTCTATTGTTGCTGCTTTTCACGTATTGTGTTTTTGTTCTGTTAATTGTCAGTCCGGCTGCTTTTGTCGCTGGCTGCATCTGGGAAAGAACTTCATTTAAAGCTTCAGCATTTCGAGCAATTGTTGCTAAATCATCACATAAGCCATATATTGTTTGGATCTATTAAATATTGTCCCAACAGGGTTTATTATTATTATTATTATTATTATTATTATTATTATTATTATTATTATTATTATTATTATTATTTCCCATCAGCCATTTGCTGAGATAATTCTGAACAGGCCGCAACCGTTCCTTCCACATCCACTCCTGTTCACTGTTCATTATTAATCCCACAATTGTACGCGCGCACGTGTGTGTATGTTGCGGTACGCATGTGTGTGCGGTACGCATGTCACTAAATGAAACGTAAATACATACATTTAGAAAGTCAAAGGTGCATTGTTTTGCCTGACATCTGTCGCTCGCCACTTCCCGTCGGCTCGCTAGACTTACGTAACTTCAGCGTGCTCTGTACAACGTGCTCGTTACGTGCCGGTCGACGGGAAGCATTTCCAGCGCCTTCTTTAAATACGGTTTGTCGAAACAGCACCAACTGCTGTACACTGAAGTAACGAGTGACGGCAGGTCGGATTGTCGGTGAGCGCTATGGTGATTGCCGTCAGGCGAAACGTTTTGGGTCAGCAGTGATGCGAATTTCGGATAAAATAATGTTACTGGATATAACGTCCTAGTTGTTTGTTTGTTTGTTTGTTTAACGACGCTGTTAATTACTAAGATTTTATAGCGTCAGTTATAGTTCAATAAATTAGTATGCAGCTATGGGAGAATGATATTGATTGGAGAAACTAACGTACTGAGAGCAACACCAGTCACAGTGCTCAGAGCAACACCAGTCACAGTGCTCAGAGCAACACCAGTCACAGTGCTCAGAGCAACACCAGTCACAGTGCTCAGAGCAACACCAGTCACAGTGCTCAGAGCAACACCAGTCACAGTGCTCAGAGCAACACCAGTCACAGTGCTCAGAGCAACACCAGTCACAGTGCTCAGAGCAACACCAGTCACAGTGCTCAGAGCAACACAGTCACAGTGCTCAGAGCAACACCAGTCACAGTGCCATTATTCCAAAAAAATCCCACTTGAACTGGGCTGGGCTCGAACCCTGGCCTCCGTGTTGAGCTACGGTAAATAAATTGAGTGAATTGTGTTTCGTTGTTGTTACATATAGAGTTTTATTTAATTAATATGATTGAGTTGGGCGGGATACTTAGCACCATTGATAATACGTGATACAAAATTTGTCTGCAAACTGTCATGGAAAGTCCGGTTAAGAAATTCGAACAACAGTTGATGTGAGGACAAACAGCGGGTTGCTAAGATGTTGCGATGAGTGCAGATGTGCTGTGTGGGACACAGTGAGGCACTGACTGATAGATGTGTTGTGTGGGACACAGTGAGGCACTGACTGACAGATGTGCTGTGTGGGACACAGTGAGGCACTGACTGATAGATGTGTTGTGTGGGACACAGTGAGGCACTGACTGATAGATGTGTTGTGTGGGACACAGTGAGGCACTGACTGACAGATGTGTTGTGTGGGACACAGTGAGGCACTGACTGATAGATGTGTTGTGTGGGACACAGTGAGGCACTGACTGACAGATGTGCTGTGTGGGACACAGTGAGGCACTGACTGATAGATGTGTTGTGTGGGACACAGTGAGGCACTGACTGACAGATGTGCTGTGTGGGACAAAGTGAGGCACTGACTGACAGATGTGCTGTGTGGGACACAGTGAGGCACTGACTGATAGATGTGTTGTGTGGGACACCGTGAGGCACTGACTGACAGATGTGCTGTGTGGGACACCGTGAGGCACTGACTGACAGATGTGCTGTGTGGGACACAGTGAGGCACTGACTGACAGATGTGTTGTGTGGGACACAGTGAGGCACTGACTGATAGATGTGTTGTGTGGGACACAGTGAGGCACTGACTGACAGATGTGCTGTGTGGGACACAGTGAGGCACTGACTGACAGATGTGCTGTGTGGGAAACAGTGAGGCACTGACTGACAGATGTGCTGTGTGGGACAAGTGAGGCACTGACTGACAGATGTGTTGTGTGGGACAAAGTGAGCACTGACTGATAGATGTGTTGTGTGGGAAACAGTGAGGCAACTGATAGATGTGTTGTGTGGGACACAGTGAGGCACTGACTGACAGATGTGTTGTGTGGGACACAGTGAGGCACTGACTGATAGATGTGTTGTGTGGGACACAGTGAGGCACTGACTGACAGATGTGCTGTGTGGGACACAGTGAGGCACTGACTGATAGATGTGTTGTGTGGGACACAGTGAGGCACTGACTGACAGATGTGCTGTGTGGGACAAAGTGAGGCACTGACTGACAGATGTGCTGTGTGGGACACAGTGAGGCACTGACTGATAGATGTGTTGTGTGGGACACCGTGAGGCACTGACTGACAGATGTGCTGTGTGGGACACCGTGAGGCACTGACTGACAGATGTGCTGTGTGGGACACAGTGAGGCACTGACTGACAGATGTGTTGTGTGGGACACAGTGAGGCACTGACTGATAGATGTGTTGTGTGGGACACAGTGAGGCACTGACTGACAGATGTGCTGTGTGGGACACAGTGAGGCACTGACTGACAGATGTGCTGTGTGGGAAACAGTGAGGCACTGACTGACAGATGTGCTGTGTGGGACAAGTGAGGCACTGACTGACAGATGTGTTGTGTGGGACAAAGTGAGGCACTGACTGATAGATGTGTTGTGTGGGAAACAGTGAGGCACTGACTGATAGATGTGTTGTGTGGGACACAGTGAGGCACTGACTGACAAATGTGTTGTGTGGGACACAGTGAGGCACTGACTGATAGATGTGTTGTGTGGGACACAGTGAGGCACTGACTGACAGATGTGCTGTGTGGGACACAGTGAGGCACTGACTGATAGATGTGTTGTGTGGGACACAGTGAGGCACTGACTGACAGATGTGCTGTGTGGGACAAGTGAGGCACTGACTGACAGATGTGCTGTGTGGGACACAGTGAGGCACTGACTGATAGATGTGTTGTGTGGGACAACGTGAGGCACTGACTGACAGATGTGCTGTGTGGGACAACCGTGAGGCACTGACTGACAGATGTGCTGTGTGGGACACAGTGAGGCACTGACTGACAGATGTGTTGTGTGGGACAAAGTGAGGCACTGACTGACAGATGTGTTGTGTGGGACACAGTGAGGCACTGACTGACAGATGTGCTGTGTGGGACACAGTGAGGCACTGACTGACAGATGTGCTGTGTGGGAAACAGTGAGGCACTGACTGACAGATGTGCTGTGTGGGACAAGTGAGGCACTGACTGACAGATGTGTTGTGTGGGACACAGTGAGGCACTGACTGATAGAATGTGTTGTGTGGGAACAGTGAGGCACTGACTGATAGATGTGTTGTGTGGGACACAGTGAGGCACTGACTGACAAATGTGCTGTGTGGGACACAGATGAGGCACTGACTGACAGATGTGCTGTGTGGGACACAGTGAGGCACTGACTGATAGATGTGCTGTGTGGGACACAGTGAGGCACTGACTGATAGATGTGCTGTGTGGGACAAGTGAGGCACTGACTGACAGATGTGCTGTGTGGGACAAGTGAGGCACTGACTAACAGATGTGTTTGTGGGACACAGTGAGGCACTGACTGATAGATGTGCTGTGTGGGACAAGTGAGGCACTGACTGACAGATGTGCTGTGTGGGACAAGTGAGGCACTGACTGACAGATGTGTTGTGTGGGACAAGTGAGGCACTGACTGACAGATGTGTTGTGTGTGGACAAGTGAGGCACTGACTGACAGATGTGTTGTGTGGGACACAGTGAGGCACTGACTGAAGATGTGCTGTGTGGGACAAGTGAGGCACTGACTGAAGATTAGTTGTGTGGAACACAGTGAGGCACTGACTGATAGATGTGTTGTGTGGGACACAGTGAGGCAATGACTGAAGATGTGTGTGGTGGGACACAGTGAGGCACTGACTGAAGATGTTTGTGTGGGACACAGTGAGGCACTGACTGATAGATGTGTTGTGTGGGACAGAGTGAGGCACTGACTGATAGATGTGTGTGTGTGGACACAGTGAGGCACTGACTGACAGATGTGCTGTGTGGGACACAGTGAGGCACTGAACTGAAGATGTGTGTGTGGGACACAGTGAGGCACTGACTGATAGATGTGTGTTGTGGGACACAGTGAGGCACTGACTGACAGATGTGCTGTGTGGACACAGTGAGGCACTGACTGACAGATGTGTTGTGTGGGACACAGTGAGGCACTGACTGATAGATGTGTTGTAGGGACACAGTGAGGCACTGACTGACAGATGTGCTGTGTGGACACAGTGAGGCACTGACTGACAGATGTGCTGTGTGGGACACAGTGAGGCACTGACTGACAGATGTGCTGTGTGGGACAAGTGAGGCACTGACTGACAGATGTGCTGTGTGGGACAAGTGAGGCACTGACTGACAGATGTGTTGTGTGGGACAAGTGAGGCACTGACTGACAGATGTGCTGTGTGGGACACAGTGAGGCACTGACTGACAGATGTGTTGTGTGGGACACAGTGAGGCACTGACTGACAGATGTGCTGTGTGGGACACAGTGAGGCACCAACTGACAGATGTGCTGTGTGGGACACTGTGAGGCACTGACTGACAGATGTGCTGTGTGGGACACAGTGAGGCACTGACTACAGATGTGCTGTGTGGGACACAGTGAGGCACTGACTGACAGATGTGCTGTGTGGGACACATTGAGGCACTGACTGACAGATGTGCTGTGTGGGACACAGTGAGGCACTAACTGACAGATGTGCTGTGTGGGACACAGTGAGGCACTAACATGACAGATGTGCTGTGTGGGACACAGTGAGGCACTGACTGACAGATGTGCTGTGTGGGACACAGTGAGGCACTGACTGACAGATGTGCTGTGTGGGATACATGAGGCACAACTGACAGATGTGCTGTGTGGGACACAGTGAGGCACGACTGACAGATTGCTGTGTGGACACAGTGAGGCACTGACGACAATGTGCTGTGTGGGACACATGAGGCACTGACTGACAGATGCTGTGTGGGACACAGTGAGGCACTGACTGACAGATGTGCTGTGTGGGACAAGTGAGCACTGACTGACAGATGTGTTGTGTGGACACAGTGAGGCACTGACTGACAGATGTGCTGTGTGGGACACAGTGAGGCACTGACTGACAGATGTGTTGTGTGGGACACAGTGAGGCACTGACTGACAGATGTGCTGTGTGGGACACAGTGAGGCACTGATTAACAGATGTGCTGTGTGGGACACAGTGAGGCACTGACTGACAGATGTGCTGTGTGGGACACAGTGAGGCACTAACTGACAGATGTGCTGTGTGGGACACAGTGAGGCACTAACTGACAGATGTGCTGTGTGGGACACAGTGAGGCACTGACTGACAGATGTGCTGTGTGGGACACAGTGAGGCACTAACTGACAGATGTGCTGTGTGGGACACAGTGAGGCACTAAATGACAGATGTGCTGTGTGGGACTCAGTGAGGCACTGACTGACAGATGTGCTGTGTGGGACACAGTGAGGCACTGACTGACAGATAGGGAATTGTCAGACGATTCTGCACTGTTTGTAACCTAAAATTGATTTAAGTCTTTAAAAACAAAGATTAACGTGAATGATATTTGTGCATCCAGTCCGTACCGCGCAGTAAACACACTCCGTCTCAGTTATACAAACCAGTCAGTTAATGTTGTACAGTGAAATAATCGCTGTTTGTTCTGAGATCCACACAAAACACATAAATACAGTTCGTACCGCGCAGTAAACACACTCCGTCTCAGTTATACAAACCAGTCAGTTAATGTTGTACAGTGAAATAATCGCTGTTTGTTCTGAGATCCACACAACACATAAATACAGTTCGTACCGCGCAGTAAACACACGCCGTCTCAGTTATACAAACCAGTCAGTTAATGTTGTACAGTGAAATAATCGCTGTTTGTTCTGAGATCCACACAACACATAAATACAGTTCGTACCGCGCAGTAAACACACGCCGTCTCAGTTATACAACAAATGTGTAACAGTGAAATAATCGCTGTTTGTTCTGAGATCCACACAACACATAAATACAGTTCGTACCGCGCAGTAAACACACGCCGTCTCAGTTATACAAACCAGTCAGTTAATGTTGTACAGTGAAATAATCGCTGTTTGTTCTGAGATCCACACAACACATAAATACAGTCCGTACCGCGCAGTAAACACACCCCGTCTCAGTTATACAAACCAGTCAGTTAATGTTGTACAGTGAAATAATCGCTGTTTGTTCTGAGATCCACACAACACATAAATACAGTTCGTACCGCGCAGTAAACACACGCCGTCTCAGTTATACAAACCAGTCAGTTAATGTTGTACAGTGAAATAATCGCTGTTTGTTCTGAGATCCACACAACACATAAATACAGTCCGTACCGCGCAGTAAACACACGCCGTCTCAGTTATACAAACCAGTCAGTTAATGTTGTACAGTGAAATAATCGCTGTTTGTTCTGAGATCCACACAACACATAAATACAGTCCGTACCGCGCAGTAAACACACGCCGTCTCAGTTATACAAACCAGTCAGTTAATGTTGTACAGTGAAATAATCGCTGTTTGTTCTGAGATCCACACAACACATAAATACAGTCCGTACCGCGCAGTAAACACACTCCGTCTCAGTTATACAAACCAGTCAGTTAATGCTGTACAGTGAAATAATCGCTGTTTGTTCTGAGATCCACACAAACATAAATACAGTCCGTACCGCGCAGTAAACACACTCCGTCTCAGTTATACAAACCAGTCAGTTAATGCTGTACAGTGAAATAATCGCTGTTTGTTCTGAGATCCACACAACACATAAATACAGTCCGTACCGCGCAGTAAACACACTCCGTCTCAGTTATACAAACCAGTCAGTTAATGCTGTACAGTGAAATAATCGCTGTTTGTTCTGAGATCCACACAACACATAAATACAGTCCGTACCGCGCAGTAAACACACTCCGTCTCAGTTATACAAACCAGTCAGTTAATGCTGTACAGTGAAATAATCGCTGTTTGTTCTGAGATCCACACAACACATAAATACAGTCCGTACCGCGCAGTAAACACACTCCGTCTCAGTTATACAAACCAGTCAGTTAATGCTGTACAGTGAAATAATCGCTGTTTGTTCTGAGATCCACACAACACATAAATACAGTCCGTACCGCGCAGTAAACACACTCCGTCTCAGTTATACAAACCAGTCAGTTAATGCTGTACAGTGAAATAATCGCTGTTTGTTCTGAGATCCACACCAATCACATAATTATAAAGGCTGGCACTGAGCATTCGAATTACACCCAGAAATCTACCGCGATAGTTGCTCATCGTTCTAACAGCGGTGGCTGCAGGACACATTGGCTACGTCTTCAGATGATGCGAGTTGAGTTTGAGGAGGAAAGAAATTAGAAGGATTACACTTACACATATATATGTATGTACATTAGAACAGTAACAGCAATGTCCAATTTTTGCTGAGAATGAGCTTTATTTATAAGATAAATTGTCCTACATTTATACCAGTTTATTTGAGAGCTCAGTACTGAAAACTAATAATTTTTACAACGGTGGATATTTCCAAGTGCATATACAGTATACATGTGTATTTGTATATATTATACAGTATATTAAATATGAGTTTACAAACTTTGTAACATAAATATTTCTATTATAATCGTGTGTTCACAAAGTACATTTACATTAGTTATATAAATTTATTTAGGCTATAATTTCATTAAAGTTCAGTTAACTGTTATTTCTGAAATCCAGTTTAAATCGTTTATTATAATTTAATTCTATATATTACACTTCATAATGTTGGTTATACTCAGGCACGTTTGACATGCACCATGTTTGTTGTACGTCACCGTGTATATTTACCAGGAATTTAGTTACTGTCTGTTACTGACAAGAACAGATTTTACCTAAAACGTGTATGTCGATTTTTAACATAACTGCGTCTCAGCCTAACACATATTCAGCTGGCATACATCTATTGCGGCCAAGGCCATAGCTGTTTTTGTGACTAAACGCCTATACACATGCCACATTTACCGATCGTGGCTCAGCGAGTGTTTTGTTTTGAGGTTATGTGGCAGCTTGAGCCATCGGGTCATAAAGTTGACTGCGTAGCCCCTTCCAGTGTGGCTGTTGACATCTGCGACCTCCACTGACATGGTGTTAGACCGACTACCGCTCGTATTATAAAACGGTGTGTTAATTCGTGTTATAGCCCTAGAGAAATAGTACGAAATTACACTGGCTATTAACGGCATGAAGTTGAAAAATTCTTAGTTTAATAGGTGTTATCGGCACTGTACGACGACTGCAATGCCGACCGAAGCATAGGCACCTCTGTGCCTCTTGACTGCTTCATAGAGATAACTGACATCTGGCGTATCATCGAACAGTCACGTAAAACCAAACACATTACACAAAGCACGTGCAGACATACAAACGTAATTAATTAATTAATTAATACACCCCCCCGTCGCTAAGTGTGTCGCTGAACTATTTGACTATCGATTCGCTCATGTCGAAGGATGATATGATGACATTGACGACGGTTGTGACGACGCCCAGTGCCAGCACCACGTTGTTCAGCAAAATAGAGGTCTTCTGTTGGGAATCTTCGTTGATGTTGTAGAGCGAACCCAGGACCACGTTAATGCAGCCTCTCACCACCTGAAACACAAACGTGGCATGACACGTGTCGTACCGCACAGCGTGGCAGTGACTTCGTCAGCTGTCTGCTGGCTGTTGTCAAATGTTGTCAACAGCCAGCAGACAGCTGACGAAGATAAACAGATATTGTATGTTTCAGGATATCAAATGAGCACAGACTGTTGGTGTTTTGTACAGCGGTTAGCATTTGAACCAATATAACACAATTTTCACTTTCTATTAGTTTCGGATCATGTACGTACAGAGTTGTACCGATTGATGTGAATGGTGTGTGATGAGTCCCTGAAGATGAACCGAAATTAAGGGTTCGAAACATGTAGGACAGTGGAAGTGCACAATTAATGTGATTGAATTGTACATTTTGTTGGATGTGAATATAAATAATAGAGTCAAGAATCAGTCCGTACCGCGCAGTAAACACACTCCGTCTCAGTTATACAAACCAGTCAGTTAATGTTGTACAGTGAAATAATCGCTGTTTGTTCTGAGATCCACTCAAAACACATAAATACAGTCCGTACCGCGCAGTAAACACACTCCGTCTCAGTTATACAAACCAGTCAGTTAATGCTGTACAGTGAAATAATCGCTGTTTGTTCTGAGATCCACACAAAACACATAAATACAGCTCGTACCGCGCAGTAAACACACTCCGTCTCAGTTATACAAACCAGTCACTTAATGTTGTACAGTGAAATAATCGCTGTTTGTTCTGAGATCCACACAAAACACATAAATACAGCTCGTACCGCGCAGTAAACACACTCCGTCTCAGTTATACAAACCAGTCAGTTAATGTTGTACAGTGAAATAATCGCTGTTTGTTCTGAGATCCACACAAAACACATAAATACAGCTCGTACCGCGCAGTAAACACACTCCGTCTCAGTTATACAAACCAGTCAGTTAATGTTGTACAGTGAAATAATCGCTGTTTGTTCTGAGATCCACACAAAACACATAAATACAGCTCGTACCGCGCAGTAAACACACTCCGTCTCAGTTATACAAACCAGTCAGTTAATGCTGTACAGTGAAATAATCGCTGTTTGTTCTGAGATCCACTCAAAACACATAAATACAGTCCGTACCGCGCAGTAAACACACTCCGTCTCAGTTATACAAACCAGTCAGTTAATGTTGTACAGTGAAATAATCGCTGTTTGTTCTGAGATCCACTCAAAACACATAAATAACAGTCCGTACCGCGCAGTAAACACACTCCGTCTCAGTTATACAAACCAGTCAGTTAATGCTGTACAGTGAAATAATCGCTGTTTGTTCTGGATCCACACAAAACACATAAATACAGTTGGTACCACCGCGCAGTAAACACACTCCGTCTCAGTTATACAAACCAGTCACTTAATGTTGTACAGTGAAATAATCGCTGTTTGTTCTGAGATCCACACAAAACACATAAATACAGCTCGTACCGCGCAGTAAACACACTCCGTCTCAGTTATACAAACCAGTCAGTTAATGTTGTACAGTGAAATAATCGCTGTTTGTTCTGAGATCCACACAAAACACATAAATACAGCTCGTACCGCGCAGTAAACACACTCCGTCTCAGTTATACAAACCAGTCACTTAATGTTGTACAGTGAAATAATCGCTGTTTGTTCTGAGATCCACACAAAACACATAAATACAGTCCGTACCGCGCAGTAAACACACTCCGTCTCAGTTATACAAACCAGTCAGTTAATGCTGTACAGTGAAATAATCGCTGTTTGTTCTGAGATCCACACAAAACACATAAATACAGTCCGTACCGCGCAGTAAACACACACCGTTGAATTGTTGAATGTTAAACTTGTGGTACATATAGTAACCACTGGACTTTACAGGGTTAACTATCAGGCTTACAAAAGGAAATCGAACGCCACCGGAAGTAAAGTAAAGTCAAGTCCTGACCCAGTGTTTAGTCCCTACGTAACGAACACTGGTGGCTGCTATTTCCGCCATGTCTGTTTCAGTCTTTTGAACGCATTTTGGCGCAATGTGGTGCCGCTGAGATACACAAAAACGGTCCGACAGTTTCCAGCTGTGCTTATCATTACCTACATGCATTTCTGCAATTCTCTAATATCTGTCGGAGCCATAACTGTTTCGACTATAAAAACGCGTTTCATGTCCGACACTAACTTCCGTCTATTGCCGATGTTAATAACGACTACAGCTATACCGCCACTCCCTGCTTATGCTTTGTGTTTATTGCCTAACTTATTGTTTTTGCTTACGTCGAAGAGGGGGGAGTGTCACGTGGTGGCCACTTGATTAATGGCGTGCTGCAAGGAATTGTGAAGGAAACAGCCGTGGCCTGACCATTGCTTTATCCCGGCCTACGCCTGGATTGACTGAGGAAATCCACTAAATCGAAGACAAGATGGCGGATGTCCCAGGCGACATTGGAGTCTAGCTTTTGTAGAGCTTTGCTGTAATGCTAGAAAGCACAGCCACGTGACGTCATATGAGGGGCCTCCATAATATTTACGCGCTACTCCAAGGAACTATCTTACTATACATACCAAAAAATCCACGTCTGATGTGACGCAGAATCATGCAATATCGTAATCCCGTGTGTGTTGCCATCTGGAGGTTGTTTGTTAACTAACTGAGGTGGTGAGTTGTTTTCCTTGGCAATCCAACAAACCAAATATTAATTTCCCCTTTCTGAATGCTGCCATCTTGTTGTGCTCTCTTGAATTATATGCGTGGTACTCAACTGTGCCTTCGGCCTCAGTTCGTACGTCACAGAGAACACAATGTAGCATGTGCTGTATGATCAACTGTTTCATCGGCCTCAACCGTTCACAGACAAGCAGTTTTTACCTGCAATAATATGGACACGGACAGCATCGTCAGCAGCAGCGCGTAATACGGGTAGTCCACGCCCACCTCGAGCAGCAGCTTCAGCTGGCTGGCGTTGGCAGTCAGCAGAGCGATGTCCAGCAGGCCCTCTGTTATCGTCTTCTTGGTGGCGTAGTTGTTGTGAGGAAAGTCCTGTGCGACATGAAACATAGAAGGCCACGTGAGATGACAGTCCTGTGCGACATGAAACATACAAGGTCACGTGAGATGACAGTCCTGTGCGACATGAAACATACAAGGTCACGTGAGATGACAGTCCTGTGCGATATGAAAAATACAAGGTCACGTTAGATGACAGTCCTGTGCGACATGAAACATACAAGGCCACGTGAGATGACAGTCCTTTGCGACATGAAACATACAAGGCCACGTGAGATGACAGTCTTTTGCGACATGAAACATACAAGGCCAAGTGAGATGACAGTCTTTGAGACATGAAACATACAAGGTCACGTGAGATGACAGTCCTGTGCGACATGAAACATACAAGGTCACGTGAGATGACAGTCCTCTGCGACATGAAACATACAAGGTCACGTGAGATGACAGTCCTGTGCGACATGAAACATACAAAGCCACGTGAGATGACAGTCCTGAGCGACATGAAACATACAAGGTAACGTGAGATGACAGTCCTTTGCAACATGAAACATACAAGGTCACGTGAGATGACAGTCCTGTGCGACATGAAACATACAAGGCCACGTGAGATGACAGTCCTGTGCGACATGAAACATACAAGGCCACGTGCGATGACAGTCCTGTGCGACATGAAACATACAAAGTCACGTGAGATGACAGTCCTGTGAGACATGAAACATACAAGGACACGTGAGATGACAGTCCTGTGAGACATGGAACATACAAGGCCACGTGAGATGACAGTCCTGTGTGACATGAAACATACAACGTCACGTGAGATGACAGTCCTGTGCGGCATGAAACATACAAGGCAATGTGAGATGACAGTCCTGTGCGACATGAAACATACAAGGCCACGTGAGATGACAATCCTGTGCGACATGAAACATACAAGGCCACGTGATATAACAGTCGTGTGCGACATGAAACATACAAGGCCACGTGAGATGACAGTCCTGTGCGACATGAAACATACAAAGCCACGTGAGGTGACAGTCCTGTGCGACATGTAACATACAAGGCCACGTGAGATGACAGTCCTGTGCGACATGAAACATACAAGGTCACGTGAGATGACAGTCCTCTGCGACATGAAACATACAAGGCAACGTGAGATGACAGTCCTGTGCGACATGAAACATACAAGGCCACGTGAGATGACAGTCCTGTGCGACATGAAACATACAAGGTCACGTGAGATGACAGTCCTGTGCGACATGAAACATACAAGGCCACGTGCGATGACAGTCCTGTGAGATATGAAACATACAAGGCAACGTGAGATGACAGTCCTGTGCGACATGAAACATACAAGGCCACGTGAGATGACAGTCCTGTGCGACATGAAACATACAAGGTCACGTGAGATGTCAGTCCTGTGCGGCATGAAACATACAAGGCCACGTGAGATGACAATCCTGTGCGACATGAAACATACAAGGCAATGTGAGATGACAGTCCTGTGCGACATGAAACATACAAGGCCACGTGAGATGACAGTCCTGTGCGACATGAAACATACACGGCCACGTGAGATGACAGTCCTGTGCGACATGAAACATACAAGGCCACGTGAGATAACAGTCCTGTGCGACATGAAACATACAAGGCCACGTGAAATAACAGTCCTGTGCGACATGAAACATACAAAGGCCACGTGTGATGACAGTCCTGTGCGACATGAAACATACAATGCCACGTGAGATAACAGTCCTGTGCGACATGAAACACACAAGGCCACATGAGATGACAGTCCTTTGCAACATGAAACATACAAGGCCACGTGAGATGACAGTAGTGTGCGACATGAAACATACAAAGCCACGTGAGATGACAGTAGTGTGCGACATGAAACATACAAAGCCACGTGAGATGACAGTCCTGTGCGACATGAAACATACAAAGGCCACGTGAGATGACAGTCCTGTGCGACATGAAACATACAAAGGCCACGTGAGATGACATTCCTGTGCGACATGAAACATAAAAGCCACGTGAGATGACAGTCCTGTGCGACATGAAACATACAAAGCCACGTCAGATGACAGTTCTGTGCAACATGAAACATACAAAGCCCTGTGAGATTGCAGTCCTGTGCGACATGAAACATACATAGGCCACGTGAGATGACAGTCCTGTGCGACATGAAACATACAAAGGCCACGTGAGATGACATTCCTGTGCGACATGAAACATAAAAGCCACGTGAGATGACAGTCCTGTGGGACATGAAACATACAAAGCCACGTCAGATGACAGGTTTGTGCGACATGAAACATACAAATGCCACGTGAGATGACAGTCCTGTGCGACATGAAACATACAAAGGCCACGTGAGATGACAGTCCTGTGCGACATGAAACATACAAAGGCCACGTGAGATGACAGTCCTGTGCGACATGAAACATACAAAGGCCACGTGAGATGACAGTCCTGAGCGACATGAAACATACAAAGGCCACGTGAGATGACAGTCCTGTGCGACATAAAACATACAAAGGCCACGTGAGATGACAGTGCGTAGCGCACCGTGACGACTGTTAGCTGGCAACTTGCGACACGAACACGGCTTGTGGTCATTTGCGACGTGCAGCGCCAGACAGACCGCACAGTTGTATCGTTCTTGGTGCTGACTGCTGCTTGAGACCGACAGGACCGGGCATTAGCACTGTCTGTCATTGGTGCTGACTGCTGCTTGAGACCGACAGGATCGAGCATTAGCACTGTCTGTCATTGGTGCTGACTGCTGCTTGAGACCGACAGGACCGAGCATTAGCACTGTCTGTCATTGGTGCTGACTGCTGCTTGAGACCGACAGGACCGAGCATTAGCACTGTCTGTCATTGGTGCTGACTGCTGCTTGAGACCGACAGGACCGAGCATTAGCACTGTCTGTCATTGGTGCTGAGACCGATAGGACCGAGCATTAGCACTGTCTGTCATTGGTGCTGACTGCTGCTTGAGACCGACAGGACCGAGCATTAGCACTGTCTGTCATTGGTGCTGACTGCTGCTTGAGACCGACAGGACCGAGCATTAGCACTGTCTGTCATTGGTGCTGACTGCTGCTTGAGACCGACAGGACCGAGCATTAGCACTGTCTGTCATTGGTGCTGACTGCTGCTTGAGACCGACAGGACCGAGCATTAGCACTGTCTGTCATTGGTGCTGAGACCGATAGGACCGAGCATTAGCACTGTCTGTCATTGGTGCTGACTGCTGCTTGAGACCGACAGGACCGAGCATTAGCACTGTCTGTCATTGGTGCTGACTGCTGCTTGAGACCGACAGGACCGAGCATTAGCACTGTCTGTCATTGGTGCTGACTGCTGCTTGAGACCGACAGGACCGAGCATTAGCACTGTCTGTCATTGGTGCTGAGACCGATAGGATCGAGCATTAGCACTGTCTGTCATTGGTGCTGACTGCTGCTTGAGACCGACAGGACCGAGTATTAGCACTGTCTGTCATTGGTGCTGACTGCTGCTTGAGACCGACAGGACCGAGCATTAGCACTGTCTGTCATTGGTGCTGAGACCGATAGGACCGAGCATTAGCACTGTCTGTCATTGGTGCTGACTGCTGCTTGAGACCGACAGGACCGAGCATTAGCACTGTCTGTCATTGGTGCTGACTGCTGCTTGAGACCGACAGGACCGAGCATTAGCACTGTCTGTCATTGGTGCTGAGACCGACAGGACCGAGCATTAGCACTGTCTGTCATTGGTGCTGAGACCGACAGGACCGAGCATTAGCACTGTCTGTCATTGGTGCTGAGACCGACAGGACCGAGCATTAGCACTGTCTGTCATTCAGGACTGCAGAACACATGTGTGTGCAAATTCACAGCTACAGTTTTTGCTACGTGCCTCTCCCAGTTTGTCTTCATTTATTTGCTACTTGCCTCTCCCAGTGTGTCTTCATTTATTTGCTACGTGCCCCTCCCAGTGTGTCTTCATTTATTTGCTACGTGCCCCTCCCAGTGTGTCTTCATTTATTTGCTACGTACCCCTCCCAATGTGTCTTCATATATTTGCTACGTTCCCCTCCTAGCGTGTCTTCATTTATTTGCTACGTGCCCCTCCAAGTGTGTCTTCATTTGCTACGTGCCCCTCCTAGTGTGTCTTCATGTATTTGCTACGTGCCCCTCCCAGTGTGTCTTCATTCATTTGCTTCGTGCCCCTCCCAGTGTGTCTTCATTTATTTGCACACACTGTTACAACAGGATCTCGACGTTCGTGATTAACGGGCCGATAGAAAGGTCACGAACGTCGGAAACCACTTATATGTGTGGTGCATAAGTGGTGATACCAAATGGAACAGTGAATGTTGAAGTGAACGTGACCTTGATCCCCTGATGATGGTTCTGTTGCAGCCGAAACATGTGTAGGGTTAATGAACATACCTAAGGAATAAAGTGCATTTGTCGGTGTTTTTGTTGAACGCTATCAAAATGCACGGTGAACACAACGTGACAAATTGGAAACTACGTTCTGTGTAAAACGGGTATTTGGCTGCAGGAACTTATGCAATAGCAGCAATAGATATATACAACGACTGAACAAGCATGACGGCTGAGTTACAATGAAATACAAACACTTTGGGAGCATAAATACGTCAAACGATTGCAGGGGAGTTTCATTCCGTAAGGCACAAAAGCAATTAACCTCACTTAATGAAGGACAGACTCAGTTTGGCTGAGCTGAGAGTGATGTGCGCAGTAGCAGAACAGTGGGGGGAGTCACATCGCCAGCCAAGTAATTTCATCACGATTTCTCGAACTCTGTCACGGAAAGTCGAACCAATGGAATTAAATTGGGTGCTAAAGGAAGTTCGAAATCCCGAAGATTAGGGTTCACGAACATCGAGTCTTCACCGCAATATGTGCTGAACAGTACAAATTATGAAGTTCCTCACTGTGAAATTATCTCATTTCTCCTCTCACTTCCTCCCTCTTATTTCTGAATTCTCCCCTCACCTCCCTTTCTGAAAGATTCAGTTTGTGTTGTCTTAGCGTCACAGCAAGGCACTGTGTAACAACGGGCCCGTTATGGCCGTAGCAATGGCGCTGAACGAGGTTCTGAAACGGACTTTGTTAACTGTATTGTGTCTCTGAAGTATGTTAATACTTCCTGAATTATATTAAAGACTCAGTTCGTACCGCGCAGTAAACACACTCCGTCTCAGTTATACAAACCAGTCAGTTAATGTTGTACAGTGAAATAATGGCTGTTTGTTCTGAGATCCACACAAAACACATAAGTACAGTCCGTACCGCGCAGTAAACACACTCCGTCTCAGTTATACAAACCAGTCAGTTAATGTTGTACAGTGAAATAATGGCTGTTTGTTCTGAGATCCACACAAAACACATAAATGCAGCTCGTACCGCGCAGTAAACACACTCCGTCTCAGTTATACAAACCAGTCAGTTAATGTTGTACAGTGAAATAATCGCTGTTTGTTCTGAGATCCACACAAAACACATAAATACAGTCCGTACCGCGCAGTAAACACACTCCGTCTCAGTTATACAAACCAGTCAGTTAATGTTGTACAGTGAAATAATGGCTGTTTGTTCTGAGATCCACACAAAACACATAAGTACAGTCCGTACCGCGCAGTAAACACACTCCGTCTCAGTTATACAAACCAGTCAGTTAATGTTGTACAGTGAAATAATGGCTGTTTGTTCTGAGATCCACACAAAACACATAAATGCAGCTCGTACCGCGCAGTAAACACACTCCGTCTCAGTTATACAAACCAGTCAGTTAATGTTGTACAGTGAAATAATCGCTGTTTGTTCTGAGATCCACACAAAACACATAAATACAGTCCGTACCGCGCAGTAAACACACTCCGTCTCAGTTATACAAACCAGTCAGTTAATGCTGTACAGTGAAATAATCGCTGTTTGTTCTGAGTTCCACACAAAACACATAAATACAGTCCGTACCGCGCAGTAAACACACTCCGTCTCAGTTATACAAACCAGTCAGTTAATGTTGTACAGTGAAATAATCGCTGTTTGTTCTGAGATCCACACAAAACACATAAATACACTGTGTGGGCAGATCGTAGAATTGTTGAATGTTAAACGTGGTGGTACATATAGTGACCACTGGGCTTTAGAATGTCAAATGATCTACAGCTGCTCAGGTCTGCTACTTACTTACAATTTACCTCTCGCATTCTCCAAGTTTGACCCCAATGACACAGTGTCAGTGGCCTGCACTAAGACAGCAGCTCTGTATCCAGGAGGGTCTTGGTTCAAACCTCAGCCTGTAGACCTACAATTATGTCCGAATTTCTCGTTGTTTTACTCAGTCCTCGTTCTGACTATATGCCAAGTCATTCCCTTCCACTGCGCTATTCGCTGATAATGCTACAATTTAATGTTATTGAAACGTCGTTAAACAAGCAACACATGTGTAAACAAGAAACCATGTTTTGTCTGTGTATGCCAGGCAACTTACAGAGGAACTGGAAGCCATTGCACCGCAGTAGCAGCAGCAACAGTAGTAGTAGCAGCAGTAGTAGCAGTAGTAGCAGCAGCAGCAGCAGCAGCAGTAGCAGCAGCAGTAATACTGACAGACACAACTAACACTATTGTCTGTCCAGCACAAAGACACTAATCTTATCTTCAATATCTGTACTGTCTGCACTGATTAAACTTGACCTCCAGTCTGTAGTGGGCAGTTAACTGTTAACCGCTCCTCCCTGTCTTGAATTGTTCTTTTGTTTTCT